>PVKU01000356.1:378230-388499 GCA_004027475.1 Anoura caudifer | reverse complement strand
TCAAATCAATGGAGTGGACCTGAAGAAAGGAAGAAACAACCAAACAGAAAAGAAGGAAGAAACAAGAACTTAAAAAAAAAAAATGAGAGGCTTAGGAACCTCCAGGACATCTTTAAACGTCCCAACATCCAAATTATAGGGGTACCAGAAGGGGAAGAAGAGCAACAAGTGGAAAAGTTATTTGAACAAAATAATAAAGGAGAACTTCCCCAATCCAGCAACGGAAATAGACTTCCAGGAAGTCCAGGAAGCTCAGAGAGTCCCAAAGAAGGTGGACCCAAGGAGGAACACACCAAGGCGCATCATAATTACATTAGCCAAGATTAACATGAAGGAGAGAATTCTAGAAGCAGCAAGGGATAAAGGCGCAGAGTCACCTACAAAGGAGTTCCCATCAGACTGTCAGCTGATTTCTCAAAAGAGACCTTGCATGCAAGAAGGGGCTGGAAAGAAGTATTCCAAGTCATGAAAGTCAAGGACCTACATCCAGGATTGCTCTATCTAGCAAAGCTGTCATTTAGAATGGAAGGGAAGATAAAGTGCTTCTCAGATAAGGTCAAGTTAAAGGAGTTCATCATCACCAAGCCCTTATTATATGAAATGTTAATCTAAGAAAAAGAAGATAAAAAATAGGACAGTAAAAGACAGCAAACTAACGAATATTAACAACCACACCTAAAACAAAAGCCAGCTAAGCAAACCACTAGACCAGGAGCAGGAACACAGAAATGGAGATCACATGGAGGGTTAGCAACAGGGGAGTGGGAGGAGGAGAGAGGGGGGGAAAGGTACAGAGAATAAGTAGCATAGACGGTGGGTAGAAAATAGACAGGGGGAGGGCAAGAATAGTGTGGGAAATGTAGAAGCTAAAAAACTTCTGACACATGGACATGAACTAAAGGCGGGGAATGTGGGTGGGAGGGGGTGTGCAGGGTGGAGGGGAATGATGGGGGAGAAATGGGAGAACTGTAATAGCATAATCAATAAAATACATTTTTAAAAACCTGGTTTTTGTGTTAATCTTAGATGCTTTGTGGTGAATGCATGTAAGGCTGTGGATTTTCCTTTGTGTTCTGCTCCGACTACATTATTGTTTTGAATTTTGAATATTTCAGGTTTTTAGGCTAAGGATTATTTAAAAGTTTGTTTTTCTAAATTTTTATTTTAATTTGTAATATGTTTACTTTGACTTTAGAGAATGTGGCCTTGGGGGGTTTTTTTGGTTTGTTGTTTTTGTATTTACTTTTTTTGTTTGTTTGTTTGTTTGTTTTTAAAGATTTTATTTATTTATTTAGTAGAGAGAGGGGAAGGAGAGAGGGAGACAAACATCAATGTGTGGTTGCT
This sequence comes from Anoura caudifer, assembly GCA_004027475.1. NCBI lineage: Eukaryota > Metazoa > Chordata > Mammalia > Chiroptera > Phyllostomidae > Anoura > Anoura caudifer. The sequence goes on along the minus strand of PVKU01000356.1, from coordinate 387,155 downwards.
CCTCATGTGCCTCCAACTGGGGACCTGGCCTGCAACGCAGGCATGTGCCCTGACTGGGAATCAAACCAGCAACCCATTGGTTTGCAGGCCCGCGCTCAATCCACTGAGCTATACCAGCCAGGGCTGTATTTACTTTTTTGTTTTTCTTAATTTAAGTCATGGTCAGTTTGGGAACAATCCTCCAAGTTCATAAAGAGTGTATTTTCTCATAACTACAACATTCTACATGTGTTAGATCACTGGTGGTTGTGTTTTAAAAATACTGTACTGTCGGCATCATTTACTTGATCTGTGGATTTCTACAGGAAATATGGTAAAATCCCTAGTCATGATTGCGATGAATTTGTAGTTCTACTTTTGTTTTATATATTTTAAGCCACTTAGCATAATGGAGGTTTATGGCTATTATGCTGTATTTTTTTAATTTACATTTTAATTGAATTTATTGGGGCGACTACGGTTCATAAAACCATACAGGTTTCAAGTGCACAGTTCAACAAAACATCCTCTTGCACACTGCGTGGTGTGTCCATCACCCAGAGGAAAGTCTCTTTCCATCCCCACTTATCCCCCCTTTGCCCACCCCCACCCCCTCACCCCTGTCCCTCTGGTTATCACCACACTGTTGTCTGTGTCTGTGAGATATATGTCTATATTTACCTCTACATCTGTATAGATATCTATATCTATAGGTATATGATATATGTATCTACAGGCATACACACACTGCTTAATCTCTTCATCTTCTTTCATCCAGCTCCTCAACCACCCTGCCTTCTGACAGCTGTCAGTCTGTTCCAGGTATCCATGCCTCTGTTTCTTTAGTTTGTATTCATCATTAGATTCTGCATATAAATGAGATCATACGGTATTTGTCTTTCTCCAATTGGCTTATTTTATTTTGCTGTTGCAAAAGGTAAGATTTCCTCCTTTTTATGGCAGAGTAGTATTCCATTGTATAAATGTACCACAGCTTTTTTATCCACTCATCTACTGATGGGCACTAGGGCTGTTTTCAGATTTTGGCTATTGTAAATAATGTTGCAATGAACACAGGGGTGCATATATTCTTTCAAATTAGTGTTCCAGGTTTCTTCAGATACATTCCCAGGAGTGGGATTGCTGAGTCAAAAGGCAGTGCCATTTTTAACTCTTTGCAGAAATTCCTCACTGTTTTCCATAATGCTTTTTGACTTGAATTCTAGTTTCCTTACACTAAACAATACCACGTCCACATTTGTTTTTGAGACCTAGTTTATTTTCAACCATTACATGTGTTCATTTTAGGTTTTCTTTTATAAATAGCATTTAGTAGATTTTTTTAACTCACTTTGAGAAATTTTAAAATTATTTGACAACTACTAAATTATTCCTGTTATACTATTTGAGGATTTTAGTTTGTTTTAAAATGTAAACAAATTTAAAATTTTAACTTTTTAGGAGATCATTGGCTGACTCCTAAAAGTTGAAGGATGCAGGGGTTGCAAAGGGGCACAGGAGTCTTCAGAGGTAATGGAAGTGTTCTGTATTTGTAGTGTGGCGGTGGTGTCACCGGTTATACAGCAGTCCACATGGGTTGGAATTGTGCAGTTGAAATCAGTGAAAGTTACTGTATGTCAGTTGTTCCTCAGATCTGATAAGGAAAGAAATTCCAACTCCTTCCTCCTTTATTCAGAGGTAATCACCATTTGTGAATTTGTTTTGTACGTTTCTGGCCCATTAAAAACACTCTGTATACATATATTTATAGAAATCTGTAACTCCGAGTGTTTTAAATTTAAGCAAGTGGTATGTATCATTTTGAGGTTAATGTTTTCTGCTTAGAGTTTTTGAGATCTGTTTGATTCATTTTTAACTACTGCTTATATTTTTCCATTATGTGTCTTATTTTATGTCTCCCTTGCTTTGTTTGAGGATACTTTGCTTGTTAGCAGTTTTTTGCTATTGCTCTTCATTGTTCCTTTTTTTGTATTACATGACCAGTTCTAGGTAGGATTTGAGGGTGGTAATTCTGAGTCCTTGTATGTCTGGAAGTGTTCTTTTCCCATACCCCCCACCCCCCGCTTGGTTGATTGATATTGTAGTTTATAATTTTTTCTCAGTTTGGAATATACTGTTTTATATTTGCCTAATGAGATCTGCTATGTCATATTTCTCTGCCTTAGTTAACCTGTTTTATCTTTCTGAAGCTTTATGAAATTTTCTCTTTAGGTGTTCTGAAATTTCTTGTTTGTGTCCAGGTATAGGATGTTTTTCAGTGTTTTTAAATTGGTGTCAATCTAGATACAGAATTTGATATTTCTTTGAGCATCCCCCCCGCCTTTCGTGGTGGAACTTCTGTTAGATTTGTTGGTATTGCAGTTCTGTCCCCACATCTCAACAGTTCCCAGACATGCACTCCCTCTCTGTCTTTCTGCCCAGTGTTATAGAATGCCTTCATATTGATCTATTTCCTCTTGCCCCTTTGTAATCCATTTCCTTCTGTCTTCCCAGTCCCCAGACAAAAACAGATCTTCTTTTTGGCACTTTGGTTTGTGCTTTCTCAAATTTTAAATACAAGGAATCATGTAGTGTATACTCTTGGGCAGGAGTGTGAACTAACTTAATAATTATTTTGAGTAGTTCATGTATGGATGTAGCAGAATTTATTCATGTGTCGGTGTGTGTTTGGGTTATTTGCAGTTTTTAGTGATTACAAATGAAGCATCTGTGAGTATTCATATATCTTTCCTCTGTGAACATGTGCTTTTGTTTTTCTTGGTCAGATATTTAGGAATGTATTGGCTGGATCCTATCATAGGCACATGGTGCTTGCTTTTTGAAAAGTTGTCGAAGTGTTTTACAAAATGGTGCTGTGTTGTGTTGTGTTTTGGTACGTTCCCACTAGGAGTGTATGGGTCTCAGTTGCTCTGCTCCTGGGCCATTGCTTGGTGTTGACAGTCTGACATTTCTAGCATGCTGGTGAGTGTATGGTAGCGGCTCATGGTTTTCATTCGCCCTTCCTTGATGATTAATGATATTGAGCACCTTTTCGTGAGCTTGTTTTCCCATCTTTACATATGGGTGAAGTTTGTGTTCAAACCTTTTGCCTATTAAAAAAGTGTGTTGCTCTAAGAGTTCTTCATGTATTCTAGATGCTGGTAAGTTCTTTGTTGGTTACATGTTTTGCAAAATTTTCTTCCAGTCTTTGGTTTGCCTATTTCCTTAAGTATCTGGATTTTTAAAATTTGACTCTCCTCTAATTCAGCTTATCTACTATGTTTTTATTTTAATCAAAATATGAAGGCTGATTTTTTAAAAAATCATTTTTCACCTTTTACTCTCCTATAATTTTAATTATACTTACACTTCTCCCTCTCCTGTGCTGCATTTGCTATTATAACCCATTTTGTTAAGGTGTGACTTTGTTTGTAGAGTTTATAACTTCTTTGGATTAGTCTTTTCTCAAATATTTTGTAATTATTGGATCTGTGCTCCTCCCCTTTGTGTTTAGACTTCCTGTCACAGCATTGGGGATATAGGTAGCATGTGTAGTAGCTGAGGGCTGGTCTAGGTGTGGAGACTCTACTCCTTTAGGTTTTTTACCAACCCATGTAGGACACTGGCCACTTTTTCGGCCCAAGCCCCATGCTCCCTGTTCTCACTGCAGAGTAGATGCTGCTGCTGCTGCTCTTCCCAGTTGATTGCACTGGGGGGCATGTATGTTTTGGGGGCAGGAGCACAGTTTACTCACCTGGCTGCTCCTGCTACAGAATCATCTGGTCATGTCATTTTTGATCTAGAGCTTCCTCCTGTTCTCCTTCAGTTATTAATTTTTTTCTTTTTCTTTTCTTTTTTTTTCTTTTTTTTGCCCTCTGCTACAGCGCCATCATGTTGGTGTCTCCGTTATTAATTTTTTAAAAAATCATACTCGTTTAATTGCTTTCCCTTTATTTTTTAAAATTTCTTTTATTTAAAAATTTTTAAATTACAGTTTACATTTGATAGTATTTTGTATTAGGTGTACAGCTCCTGTTCGCCATCTTTGGTGAGCCAACTCATCTGTTTCTGGGTGGTCTTGTCTGATGAAATAAATCCCTTTCCTTCCTCTCCCTGCTAGAGACAGTTCATTCTTCCCACGTTTTTCCCCCTAACATTTGATATCTGTAGTTCCCAGTTTATGTGTCTGCCACTTATGGTAATTCTGTGTAAATTTCTACCACCTTGAGTAACTCAGAATGGTTGAAATATTTTTCAGAGAATGAGAGTTTTGATTACATAAGGTAACAACTTGAGGCTTCCGGGGAGAGCAGGCCAGGTAAGGTACCACATGGAGAGGCACTGGTCTGGGTGTGTCTCTTACTGGCAGGTTAATCTTGGGTAGGTTTTTTAATCTTGTTTAATCTTTTTATAACACCATAATTTTAATAAGTATATGAAATTTGATTGCATATATATACACACATACATTTTTATTATAAAAATAATATGTACTCATTAGTTTAAGAAAATTAAGGGCTAGAACTATAAAATTCTTAGAAAACATACAAGTTTTCATGACTAGATTAGGCAATGGTGTTCTTTTGTTTTTATTTTTTAAGATTTTACTTATTTTTAGAGAGAGGGAGAGAAACATCAGTGTGAGAGAGAAACTGCAATTAGTTGCCTCTCGTATATGCCTTGACTGGGGACTGAACATGCAACCTAGGCAGCCTGACCAGGAATCAAACTATGACCTTCAGCTTTATGGGATGATGCCCAGCCAACTGAGCCACACAGGACAGGGCTGAGCAATGGTGCTTTTGCTGTGACACCAAAAGCACAAGCGACCAAAGAATGAATAGGTAAATTGGACTTAATCAAGATTACGCACTTTTTTTTTTTTTTTTTAGATTTCATTTATTTATTTTTAGAGAGGGAAAAAGAGGAGGAGAGAAACATCATTGTGTGGTTGCCTCTCACATGCCCCCAACTGGGACCCTGGCCCCCAACCCAGGCATGTGCCTCAACTGGGAATCGAATCAGCAACTCTTTGGTTTGCAGGCTGGCACTCATTCCACTGAACCACACCAGCCAGGGTGAGATTAAGAATTTTTCTGCTTTAAAGGACACTATCATGAAAGTGAAAAGACAGCCCACAGAAAGGGAGAAAATAATTGTACATCTTATAGCCGATAAGAGGCTTGCATCTATAATATGTAAAGAACTCTTAGAACTCAGTTAAGTTTTAAAAAAACAAATAACCCAAAATAAAAATTGGCCAAAGATCTGAAAAGACAGTTATTCAAAGAAGATACAAATAGCCAATAAGGTTGTGAAAAGATACTCAGTATCATTTGCCATTAGGGAAATGCAGATCACACCCACTAGGATAGCTATATAAAATCAATAAGAAATATTGACAAGGCTGTGGAGAAATTGGACCACTGCTGGTGGGAATGTAGAATGGTACAACTGCTTTGGAAAACAGTCTGACACGTACTCAAAAAGGCTAAATGTAGAGTTATCATATGACCTAGCAATTCCACTCTCATAGGTCAATGAAATGTGAATTACACCTCAATAAAAAGTTACTTTTAAAAATTTAAATATGCAAGATTTTAAACTTGTCTATATAATTGACTTCTAAAAAATATCTTTTATTGATTAAGCTATTGCAGTTTTCTCAGTTTTTCCCTCTTGCTCCCCTCCTCTCAGTACCCCCATTCCCTCCAGCAATCACCCCCCTTTAGTTCATGTCCAGGGTCATACATATAAGTTCTTTGGCTACTTCATTTCCTATACTGTGCTTAATATCGCCCTGTCTATATGTGTACTTACCAATTTGTACTTCTTAATCCCTGTACCTTTTGCCCCCTTCTCCCCTTTGGAACTCCCAGCTGATAATCCTCCAAATGATTTCCATATCTATTATTCTGTTCCTGTTCTTCTTGTTTGCTTAGTTTGTTTTTTAGATTCAGTTTTTGATATTTGTGAATTTGTTGCCTTTTAAATGTTCATAGTTTTAATCTTCTTTTTCTTGCACGGTTCCATTTAACATTTCCTATAATAATAGCTTGGTGATGATGAACTCCTTTAACTTTACCTTGTCTGGGAAACACTTTATTTGCCCTCCCATTCTAAATGATAGCTTTGCTGACTAGAGTAATCTAGGTTGTAGGTCCTTGCTTTTCATCACTTTGAATACTTGTTGCCAGCCCCTTCTAGCCTACGAGGTCTCTTTTGAGAAATCAGCTGACAGTCTTATGGAAACTCCTTTGTAGGTAACTATCTGCTTTTCTCTTGCTGCTTTTAAGATTCTCAATTTATCTTTACTTAACCTTTGGCAATTATGTTGTGTTTTAGTGTGGTCCTACTTGTGTCCAACTTGTTTGGGACTCTGCTTCCTGTACTTATATGTCTATTTCCTTCACCAAAGAAGGGACGTTTTCTTTCATTATTTTTTCAAATATGTTTTCAATTTCTTGCTCCTCGTCTTCTCCTTCTGGCACCTTTATGATTTGGATGTTGGTACATTTGGAGATGTCCCAGAGGCTCCTTATTCTATCCTCGTTTTTTGAATTCTTTTTTCTTCTTGCTGTTCTGATTGAATGCTTTTTTCTTCCTTATGTTCCAAATCTTTGATTTGATTCTCAGCTTCACCCACTCTGTTGTTCCCTGTAGATTTTTATTTAACTTAATGCAGCCTTCATTTCTGCCTGGGTCAAATGAGTTCTTTGAGCATCCTGATAACAGTGTTTTTAACTCTGCATCTTATTTAGGGTTTTGGGTTTTTTGTTGTTGTTTTTGTTTTTTGAGTTTTGTTCTGTTATTTTATTTGGACCATATTTCTTTGTCTCAATTTGGCAGCCTCCCTGTCCTTGTTTCTGTGTGTTAGGTAGAGCTGCTTTAACTGCCTGTCTTAGTAATGTGGCCTATTGTAGAAAAGGCACCTGTAAATTATGTGGGGCAGAGCCTTAGGTAATTTCCAGGGTGGGGCAACCCCTTTCACTTCTTTGTGGCTGTGTGTGAGGGAGGGCTCAGAGAGGGGACAGTGCCACTGCCTGCCTCTCTGAAGAGATTTGCCCAGGAGGAAGCTGTCTGCTGGCACTTGCCCTGTGGCCAGTCACTTCACTTTCTCCCTGTGTTCCCCTGGTGCCCTTCCAGCTGTGGACCTGGGGCTGAATCCCAGAGAGCATGGATCTGCATAAGTCCTGAGCCCTTTACAGGCCACTTAAGAGGAGTCTTCTGAGAATCCTGCAGTTTCTTTCACTGCCCCAGCCTCCATGGGTTTTTACAGCCAGAAATTCTGGGGACTTATTTTCCAGCTCAGGACCCCTGGTGTGGGGGCTGGGGTTGGTGGCTTCCAAGGTGTCCTTCTTGTCTTTTATTATCCCCCACATGTGAGTCTGTGGCTGCCGGCTCCGCCATTTTTCTGCAGCACTTAGCGCCGCTTCATGCCTCTCTGCATCTCCACCCCTCCTGTCTGTCTGGATGAATGTGGCTTCTTTAAATCCTTGGTTGTCAGACTTCCATACAGCTCAATTTTCTGATGAATCTGGGTGATACTGGTTTTGTAATCTAGTTATAATTTTTGCTGTAGTTGTGAGGAGGCGAATCAGGCCTCCATCTTGTCTGGAAGTCCATAATTGACTTTTTAAAAATTGTCTTTGTCTCTACTTTGAAATTTTTTTAACTGTAAGGAAAACACTAATTTGTTTACCAAGGGGACATAGTTTCTGGTCAGCAGAAAAAGTTCTGTGAGGAGAGGCACAGTCTTTCTGGTATGTAGGCATTCTCAGGTAGTTAGGAAGTTTGCAGTAGGGAATCAGGTCACAGAATCTCCGTGTGTTGAGTGGATATGTGTGTGCAGGCCTTGATGAAGCCTAATGACCCCTCAGGTTGTGTGTGCTGGTATTGTATAATAGTTTGTCTGGTCTTTGTCTCAGGGTCCTAGCACACAGGGGTGCCAGGGTGACAGGAGTATCTTTATCTTTACTACACTAATAGAATGACACACAGTGAGGCTTCCAGATAGATTCCATGGGGGCTGGTACCCTGAAGGACCAATTGTGTGATTTGGAGCTAGCCCTGACCTCCAGGGAGGATAGCAGAGGTTGCTGCAGATTGGTTTCAATCACATGGCCAATGATTTAGTCACATCTGCCTAATGAAACCTCAATAACAGCTCTGGATACTGAGGCTTAGTGGAGCTTCAAAGTTGGGGAGCATGTGGATGTGCTGATAGGCCTTCATTCCAGGAGGAAAGGGCTTAGAAACTGCATTCCCTCCCAGACCTCACCCTTTGTATATTCTTGATAATAAAACTGTAATCCTAAGAATAGTCCTTTCTGAGTTCCAGGTCATCTGGTGAAGAACCAAACCTGGGGTGGGTAGTGGGAACCTCCCAGGTTGGTAGCCAGATGCTCACAAGTTTGGGTGGCATCTGAAGTAAGGGCATTCCTGGGAGGCCCGGGCCCTGAATTAGTAGGGTCTTTGCTACTCCAGGTGGCTAGTGCCAGAACAGAATTGTCAGACACCTGGTTACAATTCAAAGGGAGTGACTGGACGCAACCACCCATTTTTCTTTCCCATGGGTAACAGGGTAGACCTTGGCCAGACTTCTTGCTGCTTAAGAGCCCACATGAATCAAACCTTGTTTGCTAAAACATTTTTGAGAGTAAAATGCAGTTGAATAGAATAGACTTTAAACCTTAAGTTTAACCTTAAAGCCTAGTTGCAGCATCATTCCAAAAAGTATTTCTACTTTGTTGGCCTTTTCCCCCCTAAATGTTTTTCTTTTTATGTCATCAAATCCCCGGACTTTTATTTTCATTTCTACAAATTAATTAAATACTATTATTATGCCTTTTTTTTTTTTTTTTTTTTTTTTTTTTTTTTTTTTTTTTTTTTTTTTTTTTTTTTTTTTTTTTTTTTTTTTTTTTTTTTTTTTTTTTTTTTTTTTTT
>PVKU01000356.1:310594-378130 GCA_004027475.1 Anoura caudifer | reverse complement strand
TCAAAACAGGAGCAGAGAGAGGAAAAGGATTTGAAAACAGGGCTTCTCAAGGAACAGAAAGGAAGAGGGAGGAGAAGGGTCCATTCCTGTTTGAGGGAGAGGCAGAAGTTTTTAGTCATTCGACTTTAGATCCCAGAGCGCATATGTAGCAAGAGGTAGGATTGTTTTGCCGCCATATTGTTAGGACAACGGTGGATTACAGCATGAAATTTTTTGGTGCGTATTTTGAGTAAACATCTTTGGTTATGATTCTGTTGACTTCAGACTGTTAAGAAACTGATGTTTCTTCAGAATTTTAGTCCACTTTTCTTTAGTTTATTAATGAGGTAAGGAAATTCTTAGAGGATTTTAAGCTAGGGAACATATAAGCAGTAATATAAGCACAATTTAGGCTTCGTTTATTGTTTCCTGCCCACGGTGACTAGCACTGGGGCAGACATGGTGCACTGAGCAGTTCCATCTACCTGCCTGTTTACTGACCGAGGACCCTTCAGCTTGAGCTCTGGCGTTGTGTTAGGCCCCTCAGGAAACAGCGTCTGAGTCTCTGACTGCAGGTTTCCCCGTTAGAGCAGCGATTTACAATTTCCGTTCCTATTTTCTGTTGTTTTTTTTTTCCTTAGGGGAGAGGAGGTTAAGTGTTGCTGTTGTTTCATGTACGAGATTTATAAGTGAGATTAATTTTAATTTTTAAATGTTAGGTTTGGGTCTTTTGGCATAACAATTTTTTTTTTTTTAATCAAGTAGGGAAAACTCGCTTCGGTGCTGGAAATGACTTACTTACTTGTTTGTATACCCCTTACATTCAGAATTGACTTAATGCATTAGTATATGACATCAGATTTGGGACATGGCTATTAATTTGTGTATCTATTTTGTGAACCTAACTCTTAATAGGAAGTTTGAACACTTTTCATTGTGTAATGGTTCTTTAGAAACCGTACTTGCTTACAGCTTGTTCATGTCTACTGTATGTTTATATGTTTTCTAACCTTGTTTATGGAAGTTTAAATGAAGTTTTGAAAATGGTATGATAAAAATGTTTGAGATGACTTAAAAACAATGCTAAATAATTTAACCCTTAGCACTTTTGTTTCAACCTTCTTCTGTTTAATACCTACTGCATTGGTTACAAACTATTCCGGCCTCACTCTGCCTGTTTCTGGGTGAGATTTTATTGGAACTAAGGCCACACTCATTACATTTATGCACAGTGTTCGGCCACTGTGGTCCGCTGCGCGGAGGATTTTATCCTTAGATCCTGCAAACATCCAAATCTGAAAGAATCATTTCTCCCGTGGGTCACCAAACTAGCCTTTGAGCTTCACGTGTATTTCTTTTCCCTTTCTAGTTAACGGATTGCTTCGTTGAGATTTATTTTCCCTTTTTTCCCTGCAACAGGATTGCTGTGTGGGTAGGGAAGTGATGCTGTCTGAAGGTGCCATTCTCTCCTCTCCTTCTCTCCTCTCGCTCCCTACTTTGGCCTCCTGGTAATTGGGGCTGGGTGGGGACGAGGACATGTTAGCCTAAATTAAAATGAAGTTGCCTTAACTATTTTCCCCCTTACTTGACAAAGTGGGGAAACGCAGACAGTTTCCTGGGCTGCAGTTAAAAAATAGCTTTTCCCAAAATCTCTTTTCAAAAGACCCTCCAATATGAGGTCTTTTGAGAATTGGAATGTAGCAGCTGCTCCTGGCAGGGGATGGAGGGTGATGTATTTTGAAATACATCATTATGGAAAACTTCTGGGGGGTGGGGGTGAGGAGTCCGCAGATTCCAGGTTAGGAACCCCTGCTCTAGCCCCTCTGCCAGGAGTTGATTGAGGAAATTTAAAAATGGTCTTTAAGGCTGTGACATAAAGCTGATGTTAATTCAACTCTGAGGAATTACGTGTTCTTCACTTACTGTTATACCCAAGGATTTGTTTAATACTCATTGATCAATTTGTAAACATGTAACTATAAATGTGTGATTTTAATACTCTGTAATTTTGATGATGACCACTAGAACTTCAGATATAGACATTTGAGAAAAATAACTATTTTTAGATGTTCTCAAGAAAAAAAGGTCACTGGCTTAGGCTAGCTCGATCGGTGTTTTCAGATTATGAAGCAAGAAAGATTAAACCCCTGATGTTGAGACTTGCATCTGCCAGCTTTTGCTTTGTGCTTCGCAGTTGAGTTGTGAAGGCCCGTTGGTTGGGGTGCTTGTTTCTGGTCTTGACCTCTCTCCACTTTTGTGTGAGCCTTCCACACCCAACCAGTGTTTCCTGAATTTTATTCATTGAATACCATCTTCATGACTTGCCTTTCTGTACATTTCCTGTCTATTCTTTAAATCAACTCACTTTTTAATTTTTAGACAGGGGAAGTGAGGGAGAAAGCAAGGGACAGAAACACCAGTGTGGTTGCCTCTTGCATGCCCCCTACTTGGGACCTGGCCTGCAACCCAGGCATGTGCCCACCCTGACTGGGAATCAAACTGGAAACTCAATGCACTGAGCCCCACTGGCCAGGGCTCAACTCACTTTTTAACACTTAAATTTATGCATATAATTACTGTGTAAAATATGGGATTGGTATACTAATCCTTTTCTACTTGCCACTTAAAGGAACATGTACAGATTGGGTTTATCCCACTTAAAATAATCTCTTATCTTTCTAGAGAGCATCAAGTCCAATTTGGGAAACACTCCCCCATGTGCTGGAATTTTAAAGCTCTGACCTTGAACCAGAATGTGCTCTGTAGAAGCTACTTGTACCTGGAAGTATTAGAGGAGAGGAGGGTTCAAAGGATGGGTGGGTGCTCCCTTGCTGGAATACCCCTCGCTTGGGCAAATTCATATTCTGAATATGGAGACATGTGGCTGTGTGCATGGCAGAGCTTGGCATTCTGGCCTTGCAGTGGTTGGTTTGTTTTGTTTTGTTTTTTAATCTGGACACACACGCTCACAAAGTATGTAAATTTCATAAGTTTTATTTTCTTTCACAGGTTTGATCTTGCTCTTCTACCTAGTCTTTTATGGGTTCCTGGCTACACTCTTCACGTTCACAATGTGGGTTATGCTTCAGACACTGAACGATGAGGTTCCAAAGTATCGTGACCAGATTTCTAGTCCAGGTAATTAACTTGCCGTTGTTGTGGTTTTTATAGCTTCATCACAGATGTTTGACAGAGCAGATAAAAGATTATTAAACCTTGGTGGTAGATAATGTAAGAGTTTGATTTTGTTAATTCTTTAATATTTACACACTGATATAAAGACCTTTAATGTTTACATACTGATACAAAGACCTTTAATATTTACATACTGGGCTGATAAATCTTGTGTCCTTTGCCAGGAATAAGCAGAAATTAATATTGAGAATTGTACTAAAGCCAAATTTGACCAATGCATATATAGGTATGAATGGCTTTTATGAATAGATGTAGCTGTTTCACTTTGTCTTGAGTTACTTTACTTATAAAGTATATATTTTGGCTCTGGCTCAGGTTAGAGCTTTGGTCTTATAAAATACATACTTAATGGTTTTTTTAATTGCTTAGTACGGAAGTGGTAAGAAATATTAAATAATGATACATTAATAGAGAATAAAATGAATATACTTTTAATGTGTTTCTGCTTTATTAATAATCTTAAGGTGGGGAATCAGGATATTTTGGGGGTTTTTTTGTTTGTTTTGTTTTTGGTGGGTTTTGTTTTTTTGTTTGTTTTGATTGATTGATTTTAGCGAGAGCAGAAGGGGTTGGGGGAGAAACATTGATCAATTTATTTATGCATTAATTGATTGCTTCTTGTATGTGCCGTCATCTGGGAATCGAACCTGCAAGCTTGGTGCATCAGGACGATGCTCTAACCAACTGAGCTACCCAGTCAGGGCTGAAACAGTCTTTGAATGCCAGCTCTGCCTTCATTGTTGGACATGGCTCTTGTCTTCAAGATGCCAGCTATCTTTATAAAAGTAAGATAATAATATGCCAGAACCCTAGTGTATATTGCCCAAAATGTGAACAACTTCTAGAGACAATGGAAATGGAGGGCTCCACGTGGAAGAGTGGGATCTGGGTAGCAGGCAGGCCAGGGAAGGTGGGAATCTAGCAGGAGGTTTCCGTCTGGAGCAGCAGTTCTCATCCAGCGTCAGTTCGCCCTCCGGAGCCCATTCAGAAATGTCTGGAGACGTCTGGTTGTCACACTGGAGTGGTGCTACTGTGAACAGAGGCCAGGCTTGTTCCTAAATGAATATCCACAATGCACAGGACAACCTGCCACAACAAAGAACTGCCCAGTTCAAAATATCAGTAGTGCCAAGACAGGAACCTTGATCTAGACCCTTGCTCACTGCATGGACTTGTGAGCTGCGTCAGCAGCCAAACTGGACCGATTTCCCCACCTGCTTTTTCTTAGAACAGTGTGTTCTCATGGCTTTTCCTTTGTTTGCAGCTAATACCTGTCTAAACATCATGAATAACTCTTAACCCTGTCAGTTTATTTGACTGTCAGACTAGCTTCATGCTCATTTTCCTACATCTCTCATTGTAGCTATTTTCTTTCAACTTAGACTAATTTTAAGATAATTATTTTTTTTACTGCGTAAGTTATGTGAGTTAATTACTATTGAACATAATCTGATCTATTTTAGAAATAGTAAACTCTGTTTATAATTGCATGAATAATATAAGCAGTAAAATATGTTAAAACATATTTAAGTACAGTTTTAAACTGAGTTCCTTAGAATTATTTGCTAAATGTATTGTGGTTCTTAATGTATCATTAGTTTAAATAAATGAATAAGCACACATTTATATGTATGTATAATATTAAATGAGTATACATTAGTTAAACATTTTTTTCTCTTCATGAATGGATAATGGGCAATTTTTGTTTTTCTTTTGCTTATATTTTCTTTGTTTGTTTGTTTTAACAATGACCATCATTTCAGTATATTTATGCCCAGTAAAATAATTGCTAGCTTCAAGTTGATATATGTGTATATCTCACAAACACATACTGCCTATCCACACCCCTAGAGATACACACACACTCATTCCCAGCGTTTGTAACTGGAAAGAGGTAAGTTATTGTAGTCTTCATATGCTGGTGATGGTCTTGGTTTGGGGTAAGCAAAGATCTGCTTAGAGTCCGCTGTGTCACAACTATGGCTCCCTGCATGGTCCCACTGTGGACCGTTTTACATGAGAATTCAAATGGGCTGTTAGATCACAGGAGCTAGGGCTCCAGGAGCATCACTGTATAGCCTCAGAAGACTGGTGTCGGAAATTGTTTTAACATTCATACAAAATTTTGTACATTATTTTTAAAATTCTCTTAAAAATTAGTCATGTAAAGGAATGCAGTTTCTAAATATAACATGTTATTCTTTAAAATTATGTTTTAGAAACAAAATTCTTTAAAAACATTTAAAATATATGTTTTATAGAAACATTCTTTAAAATTGTTTTAAATTATTATCTTCATGTTTTTAAAATTAATTTAGAAATCTGCATGTTTTATATAGGATTTTTCTTAAAAGGTAGGTGTTTTTACAGGTACATGCAAGCTGCCGTGACTGTTATTTTTTTTTTTTTGCTTGCAGTATAATACAACTTGTTCCTGTTATAAAACCTAAAGAAAAGCAAACTGCCACACATAAACAGGTCGTCCTTTCCAATACTGGATGGTCACAGGTTTTGATAAGAGTTTATTTGGGTCAAACTGATGGCATTGCTGGGAAGCAAGCTCTCAAATGCTCCACAAAATGACAGTTTTCAGTTTAAGGGGGGAATGTAAGGAAAATTACTGGAAGGGGAAAGAAAGCTAGGCTCTGGGGATTGGATTACAGGATAGTTAAAATTATTGATGGAATTATTGCTCTTCTTGCGGGTGGCTACCCTCTGGAGGGGTCTGAAGAAGAGGCACTTTGTTAAGTAGACGCACAGAAACAATGGCCAGGACTTGCTTAAGGCAAACATAACCTTTTACCAGAGAAGTTACAGGCCTGAGATGCCCAGCCGATCATGACCTGCCCAGTTATGAATTTATGATCAGGTCATTCTGTGAGGTTCCTTTCGGTCAGATTTATTAGTGTCCCTTTTTTTCTCTACACTACATTAAATGCTTTTATTAAAAAATAAGTTACTATTGATTTTACAGTAATTTTTCTGTGGGTGGAGTAGTAAGAAAAAAGGCATTCTGAGATCATACAAATTCAGGTGGTCTGCTGTGTTGTGGTGGGTGAGCATGGAGTTGGTTCACGGGCTTGTCGGTGCCCTGTACAGAGTGAGGTTGCTCTGACGTTTAGGAACATTGTTTCATCATATTTGGGTTGTAGTGGGTCTAGTTTAACTCAAGAGCTGTACAGTTCAACCCAGGCAAGTATTTGTGGTTTAAGAGAAACTGGATCTGATTTAAAAAGAAATAGATGTCCATAGCCAGCAATTCTAATGAAAACGACAACAGCACTTTTTTTTTTTTTTTTTTTTAAGATTTTTATTTATTTATTTTTAGAGAGAAGGGGAGGGAAGGAGAAAGAGAGGGAGAGAAACTTAACTGTGTGGTTGCCTCTTGCACACCCCCAACTAGGGACCTGGCCCACAACCAAGGCTTGTGCCCTGACTGGGAATCAAACCAGAGACTCTGTGGTTCACAGGCTTGCTCTCAATCCACTGAGCTACACCATCCAGGGCTACAACAGCACTTTTTATTTGTATATTTTTCAGGTTCAAAGCAAGGGGGAATGTTTAGAAACTAGTGAGAATTTTAGGATTTTCAGCCTTTTTTGCAAAGCTGAATTAGTAATTAGATCTAATGCTTTTTAATGAGGAAAGCTTATGTTAAAGTTGGAAGCCTGAGTATGTTTCTTATAGATAAATACGTTTTGAGTATGGGCTCCTGCTATGAAATTGTTGGTGGTTATACTCCAAATTCAGTATGAGAATATATTTTTTAAGATTTTATACATTTTTAGAGAGAGGGGAAGGGAGGGAGAAAGAAGGGCCTTTCGAGTGCCCCCAACTGGGGACCTGGCCTGCAACCCAGGCATGTGTCCTGTCTGGGAATGAAACCTTTTGGTCCATAGGCCGCTGCTCAACCCACTGAGACATGCCAGCCTAGGTGAGAACCACATTTTATAGAGCAGTGTTTGTTGTTGAAGGAAGGAAGATTACACCAAGAGTTGAAACACTCTAGGTCTCGTTCACTGCGCCAGGTAAGCTTTCTTCACGAATGTTTCCATACAGCTGTTTGAATGACAAAAGGGCTGTTTGATTTGCTAAAATTATTCTCCACATATTAATGGCACATTGGCAAAACTGAAAATATCTGATAGAAAATTAATATAGAAAGTGCAAAGTAAAACTTCCCTCTTTTGAGGAACAGAGCAATTACAATTAATTGTAGCCAACAGATTTAGGGGAGTTTCTAATGGGCCTGAGTGATTGTGAGGATTTGAGATTCTTTTGCTGAAGATGTCGACCTTCATAGTCAGAAGTGGGAAGTTCTGGATAATTTCAACCTGCCTGTGAACACAGATGTCCATGTAACTTACTGAGATCCATGTTTCAGGGGTAGGAGGAAAGATAGAAGGGCATTTACTAGAGTTAATTTCCCCCTTTCTCCTTTATCTTGTTATAGGACTTATGGTTTTTCCAAAACCAGTGTCGGCGTTGGAGTATTCGTTCAGTATGTCTGATCCACAGTCTTATAAAGGGTACATTGAAGACCTTAAGAAATTTCTAAAGCGTAAGTGTGTTTTCTTAGAGTAAGATAAAAGATTTTCATTATTATGGAAACTAGTACTAAATCGTGGTTACATTGGGAACATCATTCTTAGAGTTTATTTTACCTGTTTTTTTTCTATCAGACATAATCAACTAAGAGGACTTGCAAGTAGATCTTACGATTAGTTGTGATATTCTAACTTATGGAACGAGAGGGTCTAAGCCTATGGGCAATTGCTTTGAATTTTTTTGTCCTGTAAGAAGTACATGAGTAAGTTCATTGAGACATAACATGTACATCTGCATTAAAATGGAAAGTGTTTGAGGAATAAAGTAAAACTATAATATAAAATAATGCCTCTGAGTGGTTGGATCTTTTGCATCCAGCGTTGTGCTTGTGTGGGGGGCAGAGATTTCATTTTAAAAATCTGTGTCAGTTTTGAGGTGTTTGGAGTTACCAGTTGTAAAGCTTTCTAGTAGCCACCCTGGCCCGGTTTTTTCTTGCATTTTGCTTGACTGAACCCCATGGTACTAACATGAATAATCATCAGATGCCCTGGCTTCTTGGTTCTTGATCGTCTCGCCTTCTCCTCAGCCACACACCCCTACAGCCATTCCTTAGAACATGTAGGACTCCATTGCCGAAACCACGGGTCAAGGCTTTCCTGCCATAATGTTCTGTCCTTGCAGTTTGCTTGTCTGACTTTCCATTACTAGTCTTCTGCCTCATTTAGACTTTCAGTTTACTGGCCCTTTTTATCCTAGCCCCTCACACCCAGTCTTCCTTATCAAAATTCCATGTTTTTTTATTTCTTTTTTACTCTTGCCAGTACTGTAAAATCACTTGCCTCTGTGTATTTGTCATACGTTGCATTGGATAGAGCCATAAAATTCCTGGATGAAGCTCTTCCTTAGAAGCTGCCCCTGAGCAGCCAGGTCCTGCTGAAGAAAGATTTTCAACAGGACTAATTAGCGTTGGACTGCTTGATCCTCTCCCTCAACCTGCTCCATTACCTGACATGACTGTGAAGTTGCTCTGGATAATTATTTCCAACCTCTACTCAAACCTCTACTTCCCTGCCTTTTCCTCTAGAACATACTTTCTTCGTGCATGGCCATGTGCCACATACTGATGATTCGATCAATGACTGCATTTACCACAGTGGTCCCATGAGATTATAACGGAGCTGGAAAATTCCTGTTGCCTAGCAACAGAGTACCTACCCATTGTAAGGCTGTGGTGCAACACATCACACCAATACCATTGAGTCACAATTGCCAACAGTGTTCAGTACAATGGCATGTTGTACAGGTTTGTACCCTCGGAACTATAGGGGAACAGAATTTGTCACCCCAAAATGCCTGTGGCATAGGGATCATTTTAGGCTGGTTAATTTTAAGAAACAGCAGCCTTGGAGTGGCTCTAAAAACCAACTAGAAGTTACGCTTGCTAAAAGACCTTTGCATTTGCCAGGATAATCTCCATGGGTAAGGGGATAGACCTTCTCTCTGGAAACTCTATCGATGCAGAAGACAGCATGCAAACCTGCTTAGCAACCTTACCCTTGTTTGCTGTGTTTTTCCAGGTGGCCTCCCAAAACTAACACCCCCACCTCAATGTCTTTTGTCTTCAGCTGCAGATGGTATATAAGGTGGCAGCTTTGGTCTGTTTTGGCAAGTTACTCAGTTTTTCTCAGTTTCTCCCATGTGTACAGGAAGTACACATGTTATTAAACTCTTGTTTTTCTCCTGTTAATTTTTTTATTTATGGGGATGTCAGCCAAAAATCCAAAAGGACAGGAGAAATACTTTTTCCTCTCCTAGAGTCATGGGCTGTGCCACATGGCCCAGTGTGGAGCAGGGTGTGCCGCCCAGGTAGTGTAAGTGAACTCTGGTGTTCACAGAAGGAGGAGCTCACCTAAGGATGCATTTCTCAGAGTGGCACTGAGTGGCACATGGCTATCACCTTTGTTTCCCTTCAAGAGAAAATTGAAACTCAGATGGGAATTCCCCCCATTTCCCGGCTAGTGGTACAGCCAGCCAATAGTCACGCCCATTTTATCTGTAGCACACTTCCTGCCCTGAGGAGGGGGGCTGTGCAACCAGCCAGGCTTTGGCCCCCACCCCGCTTCTGTCTCAGAAACATCGTACTGTTTGCAGTTTTTTCCTAGGTGTGTGGGGCCTCTTTATTGGATCTCTTCCATCAGCATGCAGAAACCCTCAGTTCTTTACCATTTTAAATCACAATCCTCTTTTGATCCCACATCTTCTGTTGGCTGCCCTCCTAAGTCTCTTTCCCTTCATAGTTAAAGATACACTTATTTGTTGTGAGATAGGGTCCATGGTTTAAAAATCAAATAGTAAAGAAAGATCTGTAGCGAAAACAGTTCCTAGCCCTATTCCTTCCTAGCTGCAGTCCTGTTTATTCAACAAATACTTATTTTGAGTGCCTTCTCTGTGTCAGGCACTTTTCTGGGTTCCATCAGTACACACAGGAAAAATCTCCTTGTGGCTCTTCCTGTCCCGTGGTGCATCAGAAGGTAATCGGTGTTGTGGAGAACAAGGCAGTGAAGGGGGTTAGGGAGAGCTGGAAAGGGTAGGCTGGAAAGGTCTCCTGTCACTTTGCTGGAATTTTGTGGGGTCTTTCAGGACGAAGACTTGGGTTCCCCAGTTCATTTAGGCCACACCAATAGTTCTCTCTAAGACACTATTGCACTATATATGAACTGCTTAGTAGTGAGTATCTCCCAGTACACTGAGCTCAGTGAAAACAGGGGCCAGGTCAGCCTTGCTCACTGTTGCCGTGTCTACATAATGCTGTACCAGTGCAGGGCAAGCATCTGGCAAGCATTTATAGTTCTCCCTTTCCTCCCCGTCTCCAAGTTGTAACCTTTTTACTCTTTTACCACTGAGTCAATCTAGTTACCTCCATGTCTGCTAAAAACACCTTCCTCTAAGCTAACGTCAGCTCTTAGCTCTGTTTCAAGTCCCCCTTAGTATAGACTACATAGTGCTGTGTGTCTTCAGACCCTTCAGTTATGATGTTCTACGTGACATCTGTCTTCCCCATGTACTGAAAATTGTAGAAGGGCAGCAGAAGCACCTTTTTATGTCCTCACCATCGTGTCTTGGGCCAGGAGCATAGAAGGTGTTCGGATGACACCATAGCTGGCTTGGACCCCCAGATGGCAAGAAAAGAGATCTGTAATCCAACTTGTATCATTGTGGAAATGCGTAACTTTAGAGCATTGGATAACTCCTCACAGTTAAAGGAACAGACTTAACATTCTTTCCCTAAAATTATCTAATAATTAGCATTGCTGTTTTTGTCTTTGAAGAATGTTGCCCAAAGGAGGATATATTCCTGGTTGTGTTTAAGATCTCTCTTCAGCTGATCTATGCACGCATATATGTTTCCTTTTTAGCATATGCTCCGGAAGCACAGAACAATCTCAAAGAGTGTACCGATGGAGCACTCTTTGAACAGCCGGGTCCGGTTTATCAAGCATGTCGGTTTCCTGTTACCTTACTTCAAGAATGCAGTGGGGTTAATGACCCTCACTTTGGCTACTCCAGTGGACACCCTTGTGTTCTTGTGAAAATGAACAGAGTATGTACATGTTTCGTTGCTTTTTTTTAATACCCTCTGTTAAGCTGGCAAGTATTTTTAAAATGTTATCTCATTTAGGGTAGTTTGTGTAACAGGCTAACAGTGGTATTAATTGACCTCTGGAAAAATTCACACAGGAAACAAACGAGATTGGTTCACAGATTAGTCATGGTTTAGGGAGTACAAACATCTTCCATGTTTCCCTTTCGGAGGCAGCGGTTAGGCGTAGATTAATGCCTCATAGGACAGGTCATGCCCAAAGCATGGTTTTGTGAACGTGCAGCGCTGCTCTTTGAGTTCTGTGTTGTAAAGTGATTCAGACGCCCATGGGGAGTATATGAAATTTTGACTTACATTTAATAGGAAAGCATATTTTTATAGTATATGTATATATAATTAAGTGGTAGAAGTACAAATAAAGTTGCACTCTAATGAGCTCAGTTACAGCCAGTTAGCAGCATTTTGCTGGGTTGTACAGAAGAGGTGCCCGAATTGGATAGCTGTTAGTAGATTCAGAAGCTGATGTCTCCCCATGTAAGTGATAGTAACTTGCCTTCCTGGTACAAAGGAAGCTGCTGCCCTTCTATAGTGAACTGGTCCCTAACCCCTGTGCATTGCTGCTCTCTGAACATTGCACTGCAGAGCTGTGTTCTGATATAGTCATCCTGCTGAGGCCTGCAAGGTCTCCCCTCGAAAAGTGAGGGCATCCCTGGACATTTACTCAGGGAAAGGGCAGTTTCTTAAACAGGTAGAGATCGTGAATTCAGATGTCACTAAAATCATCGTCCCATAAGCAAATGGCTACCATCCCTAGTAGGAATACAGCTTCAGTCATCTGAAGTTGGCACTGCTGAATAAGCAGTTCCCTATAGGGAGGGCCAGCCAGACCCTAAAATGCCCATACTGCCACCCCTGCGGCCCCTCCTTCCTTCCCCTCCCCTGGTGGACAATGACTGTTTCCTGTCTGTCCCACAGCCCTCTAGAAATCATTCCGAAACATTGCCTGACAGAGTAGGCACCAATAAATGACTGAGGGCTTTTTCAGCAAGACTTGATTAAGAATTGAGGTTAACAAAGCAAGCTAAAAGTAATGTGAAACTGGAAAATATAGCTTATAAAATGAATTAAATTTTCCCCTTTAACAGGGATGCCTTTTATAATCCCAGCCTCCTAGGAGTGTCTTCAGGACAATTAGATTGCTGGAAAACCTATTCCTCATATAACACCAAAAGAAATTTCATTTCCTTCTCCGACAGGGCCAGCCTTCTGAGTTTATTTTCTTTTAGTATGTCCTCTTTGAATGATGAGAGTCTGAGATTATAGTTGCCGATGGGGCAGGCTTTGCAGAGCATGACAGGAAGATAACATCAGATGCACAGGGATCAGTAGTGCACACCACCTAGTTTGTTCCAAAGTCATTACGAGGGCAAGGATAGCTATTGCTGCTTATATTATTATCTAGGTTACTCTGATACCTATCTTTTGCAAGGAATATTTACAGTTGCAGGCATTCACATGTAAAATGCATATAAATTCAGAATGCGAAAAAACTCACAAAATAGATGGATAAATATGTTATCATTCAGGCAAGACTTAGCTGCAAACATGAAAGTAGGCTCATTCTTTAGAACTCAGTGGTGCTATGAGAGTCTTAAAATGGGATTCTTCAACTTCTTTTTAAAATTTATTTTAGAAAAACATTATTTGTTTTTCCACTTATTTATGCATTCATTGGTTGCTTCTTGTACATTCCCTGACCAGGGATTGAACCCACAATCTTGGTGTATTGGGATAATGCTTATTCAATGGAGCTACCCAGCCAGGGCATGACCTAACATTTTCATGAAGAACAGTTAATTATATTATGTCTCTGCAATTCTGCAGTAATTGTTTGCCTTAATTATTTGGTCATATAAATAATGGAATTAAAAGGTTTCTGTTTAAGGGTAGCAAGTGCAGTACTGTGCTTTCGTCGATTCTTTGGTAATGATTTATTTCCTAGATTGGCCTAGTACAGTAATAAGATAGTTGGTAAGATTATTATATTGAAAAGTCCATTCTAATTCTCTAAAATAATTAGCATAAAAGGCACAGGTAACAGGGTTTTAATACACACAGTTACTGTTCGTTTCAACCCTTGCCCTCCTGTTCCCCAGCAACAAAAGGTCTGATGTATACATTTTTGATGTTTCAATCAATCAGTATTTTTTTTCCTTAGATAATTGGATTAAAGCCTCAAGGAATGCCAAGGATAGAATGCTCCGTTTCTAAGGTTAGTATTTAAAAAATAACCCATTTTTTGCTAATGCTTTCGTGTGCCTTAATACTTTAAAAGTCTAATGAATATTAGTCATTTATTTTTTCCTTCCCTGGCACGTTTTTAAAGTCCTCTGTAGCAGCGGTCCCCAACCTTTTTGGCACCAGGATCAGTTTCGTGGAAGACAGTTTTTCCACGGTGGGGGTGGGCAGTGGAGGAGGCAGAGCTCAGGCCGTAAGCTGCCTTGTTCCTAACAGGCCACTAACTAGCACTGCTCTGCTGACCCCTGCTCTATAGTGACATTCTTAGAGGAATAAAATTTCACCAAATTTTGTGGGTAGCCCTTCTCTCTTTGTTCATGATAATTTTAAAAGACTTGTTTACCATGTGCATTTGATTTCACACACATTGTCTTTACAGCTCCACATACCATGTTTCATTTTCTAAGATTCACTTTTTTCCCTGGCTTAATAACACTGAAATTGTGGTCGGCCTACAATTAATGATGTCTTATCATAAGATTTTTTTGCCTTAATAGTACGTAAAGTAGTGTATGCCGGTACAATCTGAGAATAATGAAGCACGGTAGGTTTTCCTCGAGGTAGAAGCATTGTTTTTCTTTATTTCTCTCAGGAGTGCTGTGCAGCTTTCATCTCATGGTTTCTTTTGTTTTCTCTCCGTGCTGCAAGTGCAGCTAAGACAAACATGTCAGCCACGGGTAAGGGCTCTGAGGAGAAACGTAGAAGCTCTAAATTTAATTCTGTCGTGCAAAATATTAACATTCCAACTTCATTTGTACGTCAGAAGTATTTTAGTTGAAAGGTTACGCTGAAATCACTTCTGATGTTGTTTGTGGAAGAAGAAACACAATACTTCATTTTAACCATGAATGGATTTCTTGTTTGGGCAGACACTTGCACAGTGGTTCCCTAATTCAATCATGCATCAGAATCACTTGGAGAGCTTACTGATTCCCATTCCTGAATTTTTTTCTCCATTGGTCTGGGGTGAAAGTCAGAATTTGCATTTTTACCTGAAGTGTCCAGGTAATGGTGATGCTGCTGGCCTGGGGCCCACACTCTGTGAATCCAGCTTTAGAGCATCCGTATTAGCACTTATTCCCTTACGAGTACAGTGCAACGTTGGGAAGTTTGTGGTTCCTCATCTGGGTTGGGGTGCACATGGGTGACCATAGGCAGGCCACTTTATCTCTTTGTGCTGTATTCAGCTCAGCATGAAACTTGGATAAGAAGCCAGAATCTCACTTAAAACCAGATGCTATATCGAAACCAAGCTTTTCTTGATAAACAAGTCCTTCTAAAAACCTAGTGAGCATATACTGTTATCTCTTGAGACAAAGGAAAACATTCCAACTCTAAGCTGCATTTAGAAGCAGTGTTGTGTAACTCCATAGGAACCTCCTTGCTTGTGAGTCTTCCCAGTAGAAAGTTCCTGAAGCTTGGGTGCTAGGCTTCAGCCACACACAAGTGCTAATTTCAAGACAGTGTCCCCGTCCTGTACGCAGGAGCTCCTGCTGCTGCGCGTGAGCAGACTACATTGATAAGCTCGGAGGGTGGGTCTCGAGAGCCAGCAGCACCCAGAAGGGAGAACACACGCATTGAGGCCATGGGGACGACAGCCCTTCCCTAAGGCTTCAGTTTTATACACCTTTGGCCAGTGTAAAATACCTCCATGCAACTCATCCCTTAGGGTTTTAAATGGATTTTTCTCCTTGTTTACTTGTTCTGTATCCTTTGCGTTTAGAATAATTGGGGGAAATGTTAATGAAAAATCATGGTCTAATTACTCAGATTTCAGATTGTTTTTGTTATGTGTAAAGTATATAAACTAATCACAATAGATGGGGTCTGTTTAGTTTTGGGATGTTTTTGCTTTTAGGAAAAGCACACAGAACTAGAAGAAGAAGGGCCTGTAAAACTTTGCATTTTACTCCCAGGCTGGTCACAAAGGAGTGACCCGGTGGGGTCCCTTGGTGTTAGTGCCCCTCCCTGTGGAGCAGACGGGAGCATCCCCTGCACAGGCGCTGATGACAGGCCTGCTCTGCACAGGCAGCCTTTAACAAGTCCGTGTCATTTGTCGTTTCGGTGTTTTATTTTCTTATGAAAGTGAGTCATGTTCATTTGAGAAAATTTAGAAAAATGCAGAAGAAAAAAATGGTAATGCTACCCAGAGATGATCACTGCTTAGAACATTTGGTGTGTATTCTTTAAATAGTCTATGGGTGGTGATTGTACAAAAGAAACAAAATACATTAATTTTAAAACTTTATTTTGTTTTCAGTAGACCTTGGTGGCGGCTAATAAACTTTTGTTCTAGTCGCTTGTAGTTTCCAGTGCGGTACCATTGCGTGCACCTAGGAAACTGTGACACGTGTGCTCTACCCTGAAGTAGCTCATCATTGTTCAGACACACACTTCAGTATTTCACAATTTCCAAATGCTTGTTTTCACAGAAGGTATATATAAAATACAAGTTTAAGTAAAAGCCTGCCAACATTGGGGTTCAGGTAGAAACCAAGAGAACAGTTAAGAGTCTGTTGCACCTGGGTCACCTCGAGCCTGGGACCTTTCCCCAGAGCCTCAGCTCACCCCCGTAACTGACCCTGCCCTCCTATAGGTGGTCAGGCATCAGTGAATGAGTAGATATCAGTGAAGTGTGGTATCTGGTTGGAAATTCACACTGAAATAAACTGTAACCCAAAGGAAGCCTTTTACATTTGGGGGAACATTTCTGTTTCTGTGAATTTAAGTTCATATTAAGGAAAAGTAGTTTATACAAAAGCAGTGCAGAAAAGCACTCATATTAAAGTGGTTATTTTTTTTCTGATATAAAAATGGTATTTAAAAAAAATAAGTACAGTGCTAGGGTGGTGTTGGAAGAGCGGATGTAAAATGGCTGTACAATGGTCATTCTCTCCGCCCCGTTGCCCCCTGCACTGTCCCCATGGCGGTGGGCTGGTTGTGAGCACTGGCCCTCACTGTGGTCTCCTCTCTGCCTTCCATCCTGGCTTCCCTGCCACCCCGGTCCATGTGCTGTGAGGCTGTTAATGAAATAAGCTGTGCTGTTCCATGTGTGCTTTCAGAAATAGAAGTTAGTATATTCAATTCAGGAACTCGAGCATTTAGTAATGTTTTATTTTACTTAGTGCTCAGTAAACTTGACACTGATTTTAATCATTGTCTATATGTTGTCTAGTATGTGTTAAAATTAGTCATTAGAATTAGGCCCATTTGAAATGCTACAGGAGAATTTTTATAAATTGCTTATTAAGAATAATATAGAAATACCTAACAAATGGCAGGAATGAGTTGGATTATAGATGATAATTAGATTTGTATATTTATCATGCTTATCGGTTTTTATAAAAATGTGGCATGTAATTCCAATAGACTCATAATACTTTTGATTTACATGTGCTCATAAACACTTAAGCAAACTGTGGTGTTTAACTTGATTAAGAATGGTCTTTTTGCTTGGAGTACCTTAAATTTTCCGTAATAGTTTTCATCCATGTCACCATACTTCCTCCTCTGGTCACAGCAGTCACAGCTATTACTTACCTGAAACTTGGGCCTGCTGCCCTGCCAGGTGGTGGCCGCCATTGCTTTCCAGTCTGGAAAAAGTATTTTATTCATTGGGGTACATTGGTCCTAAATCCACTGATGCGTTTCTTTTTTTTTTTTTTTTTTTTAAGTATATTTTATTGCTTATGCTATTATGGTTGTCCCATTTCTTTCTCCCCTTTATTACCCTCCACAGTGCACCCCCTCCCACCCTCATTCCCCCTGCTTGGATCATGTTGTCCATGGGTCATACACATAAGTTCATTGGCTTCTCCATTTCCCATACTATTCTTCGCCTCCCCCGTCTACTTTGTACCTGCCATTTATGCTTCTTATTCCCTGTAACTTTTCCCTCACTCTCCCCTCTCCCACTCCCCTCTGATAACCCTCCATGTGATCTCCATTTCTGTGATTCTGTTCCTGTTCTATTGTTTGCTTAGTTTATTTTTGTTTCTTGGGTTGATTTTTTGTTGTTGTCATTGTTGTTGAGTTGTTGATAGTTGTGAGTTTGTTGTCATTTTACTGTTCATATTTTCAATCATCATCTTTTTCTTAGATAAGTCCCTTTAACATTTCATATAATAAGGGCTCGGTGATGATGAACTCCTTTTACTTGACCTTATCTGAGAAGCACTTTATTTTCCCTTCCATTCTAAATGACAGCTTTGCTGGATAGAGCAATCTTGGATGGAGGTCCTTGACTTTCATGACTTGGAATACTTCTTTCCAGCCCCTTCTTGCCTGTAAGGTTTCTTTTGAGAAATCAGCTGATTGTCTTATGGGAACTCCTTTGTAGGTAACTGTCTCCTTTTGTCTTACGACTTTTAAGATTCTCTCCTCTTAAATCTTGGGTAATGCAATTATGATGTGCTTTGGTGTGTTTCTTCTTGGATCCAACTTCTTTGGGACTCTCTGAGTGTCCTGGACTTACTCTAGTTCTTTTGCCAGATTGGGGAAGTTTTCCTTCATTATTTTTTCAAATAAGTTTTCAATTTCTTGCTCTTCCTTTTTTCCTTTTTTCCTTCTGGCACCCCTATGATTCAGATGTTGCAGTGTTTAAAGTTGTCTCGGAAGTTTCTAAGCCTCTCCTCATTATTTTTAATTCTTATTTCTTCATTCTGTTGTGGTTGAATGTTTATTTATTCCTTCTCCAAATCGTCAATTTGAGTCCCACTTTCCTTCCCTTCACTATTGGTTCCCTATATATTTTTGTTTATATTTATTTTTTTAATATCTTATTTATTTCTTTTTCTTTCAGAGACAAGAGAAGGGAAGGATAAAGACAGGGAGAGACATCAGTGTGTGGTTGCCTCTTGTGCACCCCCTACTGGGGTCCTGGCCTGCAACCCAGGCATGTGCCCTGACTGGGAATTAAACCTGTGCATGACTCTTTGGTTCACAGGCTGGCACTCAGTCCACTGAGCCACACCAGCCAGGGCCTGTATATTTTTCTTGATTTCACTTTACATAGTCTTCACTTCTTCCTCTGTTTGTGACCATTCTCAACCATTTCTTTGAGCATCCTGATTACCAGTGTGTTGAACTCTGCGTCTGATAGGTTGGTTATCTCTTCATTGCCTAGTTCTATTTTTGGAGCTTTGATCTGTTCTTTCCTTGGACCATATTTCTTTGTCTCCACGTACCTGTTACATAGTAAGGGTGGAGCCTTGGGCATTCGCCAGGGAGGGGCAACTCACATGGTTGCGTGTGGCACTATCTGTGGGGGAGGTGTCAGAGGGAACAGTGCCCCTTCCTCGGCTGTTAGCTGGCTTTCAGTCACTTCCTGTGCTACCAAAAAGCAAATTGGGCCCTCTGGTGCTGATTCCTGGGTGAGTGGTTTTGTGTACATTCTAGGACCCTGTGGGTCTCTCCAATGAACTCTCCTCTGAGGCTGGGAGTTGCTCCTGCTGCTGCAACCCCCACAGGTTTTTACAGCCACAGGGTTTGAGGCTTTATTTCCCCATATTCTAACCCTGGGTTGTGCAATCTGTCTCACTCGCCACTTGTTCTTCCCAGTTTATCTGCACACAAGTGTGGCACCACCAGCCACCACCTCGCCTGCCTGGTCCTCCAGCCACCACCTTGCCACTCATCCCCTCCACCCTCTGCCCCTGCTACCTGCCTGAATGAATGTTTCTTTAACTCCTTGGTTGCCAGACTTCCATACAGTTCAATTTTCTGGCAGTTCTGGTTATTTTCTGTTTTTAAATTTGTGGTTTTGCCAGGAGGCAAAGTATATCTACCTATGCCTCCCACTTGGCTGGAGTTCTCTGTTTCTGCTGCCAAGTAGCCAAAGAACTGGCACATGGTGGTTGGAAGACAAGACTTTTACAGACAGTGCATGAGCCAGTCTGGCTGTAAGTTAGAGGGTACTGTCATGGAAAAACCTGTGTGTATCAGGAAATGTAAGAAGAGTGAGGATAGTTTGTTTCAAGAAGTTTAAATCAAGATGAGCAAGTCTCTTCTCAAAAACACACCTGTAATCAGTGCAGTTGGAGCAGCACAGTGGTTTCCCCATATTGTTCATAATTGATAATCTGTAATATAAACATTTCTAAATTTGCTTTTTTGTGACCTAAAAAGTTTTGTTTTGGCTTTCAACTCTAGGGTGAAAACGCAACTATATCACTTCATCCTCCTGTAGGAAATCTAGACTTAAAATATTTTCCATATTATGGGAAGAAACTGCATGTAAGTATTTAGAAGTTCTTACGTGATTGGGACTCTAGGGAAATGGGCTCATCTGTATTAAAGTGCCACTTGTCTGCGATCTGTAGATGCGTCTTGTGTAACTCATGCATCGTGTGTTCTGGTTTTTAAACACATTGTGATGACCAATCGAGATTCCATACCTACCGTTCAAATCGCAAAGTCCAGATGGAAAACGACATTATCTCTGTCATTATTTAGGATGTGATTGTTTCAGGAATGTAGAGACATAGTCAAAAATAAAGCTCATTACCCAGAGACAATTTACTTATAAAACTTTTTATTTTACAATAATGTCAAACTTATACTGGTTAGAGTAGTAGAATTTCCATAGACCTTTACCAAGATATCCCAAATGTTAATACTTTATCTCGTTTAACAGTCTCCATTTATATATAAATTTTTTTCCCTAAAAATAAGGACATTACCTTATGTAACCTTAATACAGTTGTCAGAGGAATTGAACATGAAGAGAGTACTATTGTCCAGTCGATGGGCCTTGTTGAGATTCACCCATTGTCCCACTGGCGTTCTTTATGGGAAAAGGAAAAGTGTTTTCCGACCCCAGGCTGTCACGCTGTTGACGTCTTCAGTCTCCTGTAACCAGGACAGGGCCTCAGTCTGGTCCGTGCCCTGGTACTCTTAAGAAACAAGCACAGGCCTTTTTCAGGTGGTTGGGGTTTGTCTGGTGTTTTCATGAATGAGTGCAGGTTGCACATTTTGGCAGATGTGCCACAGAAGGAGTGTTGTGTCCTTCTCGGAACAGATGATCAGGAGGGACGTGGTGCTGACGAGTCCCACTGATGGTGATGGTGACCTTGACCACTTGGTTAAGGGCGTGTCAGCCAGGTTCCTATAAAGTCACACTTTGTTCCCCTTCTAAATAAATAAATACCATCTAAGGAGAACACTTTGAGAGTCTGTGAAACCCTGTCTCTCCCATAGCCGTAGCATGTGTTGGTTCTCGACTGTGTCAGTCAGTAGTAGAACTGTTCCCGGGTGTTTTCTAGTTACATTGCTCCTTTTTCTGTTTATTAGTTGGCATTCTGCTCTAAGGAAGAACTTTTTCTTCTTTACTACCTATTATTTATGTAAATCAGTATGTTTTCATGGATTCTTATTTTATTCGGGGGGCTATAATCATTTACTTCGGTGCTAACACTGTCTCAGACTGGGCTGGTGGGAGACATTCAGGCGCTGTCCCTGTCCTTCCGATGCACCCCCGTGAGTTTTCGGGCGCTTCCTGTCTTCCTGGCACTGGAAGATGTTCTGGGTCCGTCTTGTACGTGTCCTGTCCCAGCCCTGGGGTCAGCCCCTGGTTCCTTCTAGTGAACAACCGTATTTAGAAATCACACTGACAGTGCAGCGGCTGAGTTTGTTGGCACCAGGTCTCACAGCAGTCGTAAGTAGGGGATGCAGGGGAGACCTAAGTAACATCATCAGTAAGGTTGATCTTACGCATATTTAGCAAACATAATAATACAATACATGCCCGCAAGCACACCTGGAACAGTCACAAACATTTATCATTTAGGAAAACAAAACCATTCTAACCCTTACCAGCATGGCTCAGTTGCTTGAACATTGCCCTGTAAAACGAAAGATTGCCGGTTCGATTCCTCGTCCAGGGCACATGCCTAGTTTGCAGACCCCATTCCCTGGCCAGGGGCATGTGATGGGCAACGGATGGATGTTTGTTACACATTGATGCTTCTCTTTCTCCTTTCATTTCCCTCACTCTAAAAATAAATAAATAAAATCTTTTAAAAAATGCATCCTAAATTTTCATAAAGTAGAAATATATTGTAACTGATACTTTGATCACAATGCAATAATTATTAATGTAATTATTAAAATGAGTTTCCAAAGAGGGAGGGAGTTGATACCTTTTATTAAGCAACTTTGAGTGAAAGGGGAAATTCAAGCCGAGCCTGTAGGACACCTGAGAAGTACCGATGCTGAAGCACAGCATCATCACAGCCCAGGGACGCAGGTAAAGCGGCGCTCGGAGGAAAACCCACAGCCATACCTGCATTGGTGAAAATAAATGAGCATCCACTTTCAAGTAAGAAAGGCAGAGAATGGAAACTAATAGATCTACTTAGTAGATTAAAGTTTTGTTTTAATATTTTACCAAGTAAGCCAACTCTTGGTGAAGTGTAGATGAAGTTACTTTGAATGGTTAATACCTTTTCCTCTTGATTTACCAGGTGGGCTATCTACAGCCGTTAGTTGCTGTCCAGCTCGGCCTTGGTGCTAGCAGTACCCCAAAAGAAGCAACAGTTGAGTGCAAGATTGTTGATTCACCCAACCTGAAAAACCACGACGACCGTGACAAGTTTTTAGGACGAGTTGCGTTCAAAATCACAATGAGTGCGTAGTAGGAGTTAGAACGCGTCCACAGAGTAAATGTTGTGTTGTCTGTCTTCATTTTCTATCAGCTGGACCTGACATTCTAGAATTACGAGACCACCTGAGAGAGAGGTGGGGTGGTACATGACACTGGGGTAACATTGTAATGTGCTTCCAGATCATAGTGTTCGATGTCCTCTGAAGTAACTGCCTGCTGCCTCTGCTGCCTTTGGGAACCATTGTACAGTCGCCCGATGGGGACTGTGCACACCTGATTCTGAACATGGGGTCTTGTCCTACTTTTATGTGGTTTAATTGCCAAGTGTCTAAAGCTTAATGTGCTGTGCCATGTAAATATTTTATAGATTTAACACTGGTTAACTGTCATATTTTGATGCCAGCAAAGTTTTAGGGGTGAAATGGTACCTGACCAACACAAAGTGACTTTACAGCTGCAAAAAAAATGTGTGTGGAGAAGTTCTGGGTATGAAGAGGAAAAGAAAATAAAAGTGGATTTGAAAAGTTGTCTTGGGTTTTGTGTAATCATTTCAAGAACACAAACTTTTTGTTTTATAACATGTAAAAAAAAAGTAGTGAATGAATTATTAGTGCTGGGACTAAATCACTTATAAAAAGTATTTCAGCCCTGGCTGGTATGGCTCAGTGGATTGAGTGCCATCCTGCAAACCAAAAGGTTGACGGTTCGGTTCCCACTCAGGGTACATGCCTGGGTTGCGGGCCAGGTCCTCAGTTGGGGACGTGTGAGAGGCAACCACACATTCATGTTTCTCCCTATCTTCCTCCCTTCCCCTTTCTCTAAAAATAAATAAGAATCTTTTTTAAAAAAGTGTTTCAGACCATAGATCAGGGGTGTCAAGCTCATTTTCACCAGGGGCCACATCAGCCTCCTGGTTGCCTTCAAAGGCCCGAAATCATTTTAGGATTGTATAAATAACTACTTACCTGTTAAGGAGTTGAAATTACATTCGGGCCTTTGAAGGCAGCTGCAAGGCTGATGTGGTCCCTGGTGAAAACGAGTTTGACACCCCTGCTATAGATGAAACAGCATTTTTGGGTTATCCAGTATAAATATGCACCTAATTTTTTTAATACAGTTAAATTCCTAAGATTTGAATTGTATAATAGTTTGTGAAATACCTTGTTACTGCTTTTATTTGGCAGACTGTGGATTCTAATAAACACGAATTGTGAAATATAAAACATGACAAACTCCCCCACCCAATCAGCATTTTATTTTAGCATTCTTTGATAAGTGTCATGAAATATTTCCTCCTCCTTAGGAGTTTGTTACAGTTCTTTGTTGTAATGTGAGGTGTTTTCTCTCTTGAAAAAGGTGTGCTTACTGTATGCTCTCCAGGCTTTTTATTTTTAAGCTTATTTTTTAATTTTCTCCTTCAGAAGGAAAAGTGGTATTTTTGAGGTTTTCTTCATTTTGGTACAAGTTTGGAGGGGTGGGGCCCTCCCACCCCAGCTGGCTCAGGAGCGGCTGTCCGGAGAACCTCGAGTGCTCTGGCGGCCTCGGCCGGCCACACGGGCCTCGCATCCCCGCGGCAGCGCCCACGCTTCTGTAGTGGGCACTCGTCCCCTCCCGGAGGTCTGCTCATTGCTCTCACTGAGGTCTTGGTGATGACAGATTTTCATCGTAGAAGTCTTTGCAACTACAGAAAACGATTCTTGGAGTTGTTTCTAAGGCAAGCCTTCTCCGGGCGTGGATTGTCCCCTCTACCCTGTCTCCTGGGACCGAAGCAAGGGTGGGAAATGCTGCGGCTCCAGAGCACGGTGGTGGGCTCGCCCAGGACATCGCTGCAGGGGCCCTGTAGGAACGGGCTGGGCCCTCCGCCGCTGTGAGCTTGGGCTTACGTGAAATTCTCATTATCAAATACGTGATTAGACTTCTGTTGTGTGTTTTGAGGTATGATATGGATAGGGCTTTTCTAAATGAGCTTAGATGAAAGCAAGCTTGTTCTCAGACCACAAAACAAGAATTGAGATGCCCAGAGGGGGTTTTGGAGAGAAAAATGGGAAAACATGCAGGTCACTAAGTCATTCGTGCCGTGGTGATTTGGAGGTCTGGGCATGCCGCCTCCTGGCTTCTGTCGGACCTTAGTTGACCAGTCCGACTTTTCCTGCCTGTTACAGTTTGTGTCCTTTTCTGCCACATCTCAGATTTTCCTCAGAGCCTCACTGGGTGTCTCACATGCAGCTCTGATTCCCTGTGAGAGATTCTGTGCATCCAGCAACCTCCTCAGTGCTGCCTGGTCATGAACCGCAGTTTGACTAACAAGGGACCAAGGACAGGAAGCTCTGCCTCCTCGAGGGACGCATCTAGCACTAGTTTGATCGGTGGATGGGGAACCAACTGTCAGTCGACTAGCTGGTATTTCAAATTCAACAAGGATGTCATATTTCTCACTCAAGGAAAATTGCATCTTAGTTTCCGTGGACTTCATCCAAGCCGCGTTACACTCGGAATTCTTTTCTACAGTGAACCCCTTTCGTTTTGGTCACTGATGGCTGGTAGGTGGCGAGTTACAGTGCAGTAGAGTCTGTCCCACTTGGGACTGACAGGCCTTCAGCCTCCCATTACAGCATGTGTGCAGTTCGTCCCACGACTTAAGCTCTGTTGTCCGTTCTTAGTGACTTTCCCCATGTGGTGGGATAAGAAAGGCTGGGTTTCCCTCTTCACAAAATCCAAATATAACAGGACCTGTCCCTGAAGGTGCAGCCTTGGGGCAGGACTTTCTAGATCTATCCTGTAGAGTCTACTAGAAGAGAAATTCCGAGGGAACCTGCTCATGATCGTTCATTTGGGGGCAGAGGGAGGCAGAGTTGGCTCCAAATCCTGATTTACGGTTGATGCTTAAAAAGCTTACGCAGTTCTGTTAACGGTAAGTTGAGGGTAATGCCACCCCTGAGGGCTACAAAGATTGAGTGAGAAGGTTCACATGCAGTGCCAACAAGCAGTAGTTCGCCTTAGCTGCCAAGGGCTCGCCCTCCCCCGTGAGGTTGCAGCTGCAGGGGCGTGTCCTTCCTGGTGAGGAAGTGGCGTGTGTAGGGCAGCTTTGCTGCTGTGTGGGAGCGATTGTTTTCCCCTCACCGGACGGAGGCTGGCAAAGGGAGCTGAAGTCTTCACTGTCCACAGTCTCGTGCCACAGGTTTATAAGAAAGGGGGTGTCACCAATATGAGGATTTGAAGCAGTCCACGTGGAATTGTTTTCATTTCACTTGGTTTCTGCTTTAGTGAAGTTGTCAAGTTGGAGCTTAAAGAAAAACTGAACAGTTTGCTAAACTGATTTCAGAGTTTTCCAGATCCTGCCAGTAGCCATACTTGCGGAGCTGTGTTCTGAGCAGTGTCCTCACGTGCTGGTCACTAAGATTGCCCTCCAGGGTGGCCAATGCTTCCAGAAGGGAGTTTGTCTGCAGGGAGGCTTCACGCGTGCTCTCGGCTGCGAAGGCGGGTGTCAGGCGTGGCTAGAACGCAGTGTGTCTGCTTTCTGAGCAAATCAGTTTTCCCATATCCCAGTGACCGTTGTCCTTCAAATAAGCTTCAGACCAGTTATGCTACCACATTTCTCAGAACTTTCCGGGAAGGACTTTTGGGCTTACCTTCAGGAGCCTGGAGTATAGTCTGACCATCGTGAGAAATGCCTGGATCTGTCCGTGGAGGATGGACTTTTTAGAAGCAATCAGAAGTCACTGGGGAGTCCAGACTGGGAGGGGCTGTATTTCAGCACAAAAAACAACACGAGACTGTCTCCTAAATCAGCCTTTTGGATCATTTGTGTGGCCTGGGCGTGACTGAAGAGCCTCACGAAGACAAATCGACAGAGCTGACCTACTAAACTCGTAGCCCTGACCAGTGTGGCTTGGTTCGTGTTATCCTGCGAAGCGAAAGGTCGCTGGTTTGATTCCTGGTCAGGGTATAGGCGTGGATTGTGGGTTCAGCCCCTGGTCAAGGCATGTGCAAAAAGCAAACCAATCGATGTTTCCCTCCTCATCTCTTCAAAAAAAAAAAAGTTATAAACCAATCTCAAATTCACAGTAAGAAAGAGCACTTGGGGGTACCCGCCTGAGATGATGAATCCTGATTTGGCCCTGTTGCCTCTGGTGTCATGCCATGTGGCTAGAGGGACTTTGAAGATAAAGCTAAGGTTACTTACTAATCAGCTAGCCTTTGAATAGGTTATGCTGGATTAGCGGAGGGCCTGATGCAATCCCAGAGCCTGAAGCAGAAGTCAAATCTGAAGCGGGAGGACTGGATGCACTGCTGCTATCTTGAAGGTGAAGGGGGCCTTGCAGAAAACCTGAGAAGGAAATGAATTCTGGAAACTGAATCTGCCCCCAAGGCTCCAGAGGAGAGCCCAGCGGAGCCACACGGCCCAGACTGCTGACCACAGAAACGGCAAGGTAGGGTACCATCTGGAGCCACTGCTTTTGTGGTCATTTCTTACAGCAACAAATAGAAAACTAACATGGCCATTTTCTCAATGACGATTATATCCTCCAACCCAGTCCTTCTCAAACCTAGTGTGCCTGTGACTCTTCAGGGGATCCTATTTAAACTGCTATGTGATGATCCAGCGATGACTGGGTTGGGGCTGCAGGTTCTGCCTTCCAAACAAGCTTCCAGGGGGCGGCTGGGGCGGCTGGGGCGGCTGGGGCGGCAGTGGCGGAGGCTGCTGCTGCTGCTGCTGCTGCTGCTCCTGCTGCTCCTGCTGCTCCTGCTGCTCTGAGGATCGCATGAGAGCACAAGGTTCTGTGTACCGTCGCAGGCAGTGCTGTGCCTGGACTTTGGAGCCAGGGCAAAGGCTGGAGGACGTGGGAACTGGGGGGAGGAAGGCCTGGGATAGATGCCATGCAGCTGTGAAATAACCTTCAAAGGTTGAGGAGGTGCGGCCCCCTCTGTTGGGGGGCCCCTGGCCTGCAGCTACCTAGGCCACCCTGCACAGCAAGCCAGTATGGCATTCTCAGGAGTTTTGCTCTTTTCTGGAGCCCCGCGGGAGGACAAGGGCCTGCAGCCCGAGGTCCAGCTTCCTGAGGATGGCATGCTGCAGACCTGGCATTAACAAGGTCCTTGCCAGCACTTCCTTTGTCCCCAGCGAGACGAAACGTAAGCAGCTGGTGGCCACTAGGCTGGAGGTGAAGGAAACGCTACATAAAGCTGCTCTCAGTTCTTAGAAGGAAGAGGCTCATCTATTTATTTTCATTTTTGGTTCTTTTATTTGTAACGTTCATTGAGCACCCTGCGTACACCAGGCCCTGGGCCAGGAGCTTGGGCTGCACTAGGAGGAGCACAACAAAGTCCCGCCCTCACGGAGCTACAGCCCCGCAGCTGCCCGCACAGCAAGGCCGGACCCACTGCTGGTCGGGCCCTGAGCGCTGACTCCTCCCTGCTCTTCCTGAAGGGCGATGGCCCCTGGGAGCTGGGTGCCAGGCCACGGGAGGTCTGGGTGCTCTCCAGTGCCTGCCTTTGGCCCCAGGTGTGCTGGGTGGGCTCCTAGGTCTGTGGAGCCCCTTCCTGGGGAGACAAGTTACAACTGATGGTAAATTCCTGTGAGGCCCGAGCCACCCAGAGGATGGCAGTGACATGCCTGCAAGCACACCTTCAGGATGCTGGCTCTTACTGTACAAACATGCTAAAACAGTAAAGGATTGGAGAAGATCCCATGAGATCCTTAACAAGTAACTGCAAAGGACAGGAAGGTTTTTTAGCCTGGATAGCAAGCAGAAGTTAAAAATCCATATTCAAAACAATCCATATTACTTAGAAGAGAATACTGTGATGTTGATAGGTGTATTTATAAACGTTTAAAAATAGTGCAAGGACCCTGGCTGGGTGGGTTCATTGGTTGGAGCTTTGTCTCGCAAAGTGAAGCATCGCCCGTTCAATTCCTGGTGGGAGCATGTGCCTGAGTTGCGGGTTTGGTCCCGGGTCAGGGTGTGTACAGGAGGCAACCAATCAACGTTTCTCTCTCACATTGGTCTCTCACTCTCTGTCCCTCTCTTTCTAAAATCGATAACAATATCCACAGGTGAGGATTAAGAACAGAAAACTCCACACGTGGTACTTTGTTGTCTAGCCCCGCAAATAAGCAGGTAATTTAAAGAGGGTCTGCCCCCCCAGAACTGTGGGACTTTGTTAATGAGGTGTCCGGAGTCCAGTGGTTCCATCTCGCAGACCCCAAAGGTCAGCCCGGTTTGGGGATCCCCAGACCTCTGGGGCTGCTTTACTAGAGGAACCCCAACTAGTGGAAGAGACTGCAGGTGCAAATAGCAGCCACTGGCTCATTTTCTCTGAAAGAATGGGTTTTCATGGATGTCTTTCTGGTTAGGGAGGCCCAGGACAGCGTCGGAGGTGGCGGCCTGTTCTCTGAGCTGTCACGGGAAACAGACGGTCCGGTCTCAGACGTCGGCCTGTCGCCCCTTTATCCTCCCTCCACGTGCTGTGTTGCCATCTTTTGTGTGACTCGTGCGTCCACTGGGTCCACTGGCACTGCTAGGCTCCAACTGTCCCTACCGCCTGCCAGGAATGAGCCTCCGCCACGCTGCCTTGCCCCAGAGATACAAGGCTCAAAGCCGTCTGGGTGGTGGCCCTTTGCGGGTCGGTGCTTCTGTCTTCAGTTCAGATGGGATCATGCTATTTTGTGACACTGAGCTACTGAGTCTGTGAAGCTGTGATTGTCAGCCCCTGGCGGGCAGACACTGCACCCTCGTGGCCTTTGGTCCCCCCTCAGATGGTGCCTGCATGTCCCCTTTGGTCCTGATTTCTGATGTTTGCTCTAGTTCCTTACGGGTTTTCCTTGGACTTTAAAAAAAATCAGTCCTGTGTTTTTATTAAAGACAGCTGGAAAGAGACTACGCCTGGTAGCCATGGGTAAGGTACTGGCCGTAAAGGTGGGCTGGGCTTAGGCCCTGGGGATTCCAGGGCAGGCTGATGGCCTGGCAGGAGCCAAGGAGACCAGGGCTGGGCAGTAGCTGAGCAGGGGCCTGAGGGGACGCTTTCAGGCCCTGGGACAGCCAGTTGGTTCTGCCGGGGGGACTGGCTAGTCCAGGCCAGTTTGGAATCTCCCTGAGGCCACCCTGCCTTGTCTGTCTAGATCGTCCACTGGTCCCAGTCCTGTCCATTGCTTTCCATGTCCACCTCCTTGACCGCTCCATCCTCAGGTGACTCATTGTCCTCACTCATCTCGTCCATGTCCTCCTCTGAGTCCTCTTCACTCATCCTCTTCATCCTCCTCTGAACCCAGAGAGCTGCCCACCCCGCCACATCTACCACCAACTCTGTGCCAAATGATGACCCATCTGACCTGGATTTGTTTGTGTAAATCTTGAGCCATACATACACTTCTCGGATGTGAAGACTGCCTTCCAGGGGCTTGGATCAACTGATGTGTGTAAGAGCACACTGTGGAGCTAGACTGCTTGGTATTAAATCCTTTCTCTGCCCCTTGCTCAAGCTGTGTGTCCTTGGATGATAACGTAACCTCTCTGTGTCTGAGTTTCTGTTTGTTAAATAGTTTGTTAATAGGGCTAAGTTAGAATAGTGCCTGGCAATTATGTCTCAGCAACTTATCGTCATTGTTGAAAAAGAGTAGTTATTTGGGAACAGTTTATCTCTTCCCTCCTGCACTCCACGTTCCAGCCACAGGTGTCCTCCTCCTCCTAGGTGCCTTTTCTGCGCCCTCACTTCTGCCCTCAGCTTGGCAGCTTAGGGGACTCCCTCAGCTTTGTGGCCATTCCCTGGAGTAGTGGAGAGGCATCTCGCTCCATCAGGGGCCTCAAACACGACTGTCTTTGAACTTAAGGATGGGCTGGGGGTGAACGTTCCAGAACTCAGGCTCGGGTGCCTTGTGTTGGCTTCTCTGGCATTTATGGCATGTTCTTCCCTGGAAACAAAGATTGGGTGGGGAGAGCTGTGTCCGGAATTGGGATCTCTGTCTGCAAGTGACTTGGTGGTTCTGTGACCGTGGGGAGGTTACTGTCCTCCACTGCAGGCGTCTCCACGGAGGGGCCGTTGCAGAGCATTTCACATGGGAAGCAGCCACAAGGATTATGGACTTTTTGGTGTAGTTCTTAGTCATCTGGCTTTGACTGTAAAACAAAGCTCTTTCCCCAGGCTCCCTGGCTTCCCTGGGCACATGTCCTCCTGTTAGCAGCTGCCCACACTCAAGCATGGAGACGTCCAGCAGCTGCTGGTTAGAACGAGCGTGTTCATGGCAGCGGCGGCCACGCAGAGCCCCCTGGTGCTGGGCTGGGGGCCGGTGCATGCAACAGCCTTCCCAGATCAGAAACGTACTCCATATTGCTTTGGGACCTGTCAAAGACATGTAGCCCTTATGTGTCCATGGTCTCTTCCTAGCTTGTAGAAAAGAAACTACTGAGCTTCCTGAGGGCGGGGTGGGGCGGGGGCAGAGAGAAAGGGTATAGTCAGCAGGGGCCTGGGCTAATTGAAAGCTCAGTGGGCTGGTGGGCAAGTGCCCACAGCAGGGGTGACCGTGTGCCTGCTCCCTCCTCCTAAGAGTCAGGTGTTTTCTGCTTGAATCAGCCTATTTGCCACTGCCACCCACTCACTCCTGAAGCCAGGCAAATGCCACACCTTTGCCACTTCTCACTCTTCCCCATCTTGTCGTCTCTTGACCCAATCCAGCAGAAACAAGGACACGGAGCGATAAAGGACAGAGTTTCAGACGCACCCAGGCTTCAGCCAGGCTGTCCGTGCTGACAGTGAGAGAACTATTCGGTTAGCTAAACCAGCCAGAAGGTCAACATACTTTGAAAGAGTATGTAGTGCACTCATTCATTCATTCATTCATTCAACAAAGACCGAGAACCTAGCATTGTATATCAGCTGCTATACCAGGCCCTGAATTTACAAAGATGAAAGGAAGTCCATGTATAACAAACAAGTTCCTACTCGTAGGTAATAAAAAAGATTTTCACTGGTTTCCCCCTGACTGGCAGTGGAGTGTGTGAGTTCCTGAGTCGGGTGGGCACTGGCTGGTGCTGCCCGAGCCCACGAGCTGCTGCGACTTTCCTCTTTCAAGGGAGCGATCCCGCCATGGCCGCCCTCCATGTGCCCTCAACTGCCCACGGTGCCCGCGCAGCACCAGGGCTCACACGCACAGGATCTCACCGGAGGGAGGGAGATGGGTGAAGGTGTGCGTGGTGCACTCACTCCCTTTCCTTCCCTGCTGAGGGTGATGTCTCTCCTCACAAATTTGTCAAGAAAGTGAACAGACTGTTAACTACAGAGTGTGTTCTAATACTGCTTATTCAGCACAACAAAATCCTACAAAAAATTGGGATTTTGGTATAAGATTATGCATAGGAAATATTTTATGGGATTTAGAATGAATATATATGTGGTCTGTTGGGAAAAAATCCAGCTGTTACCAGGAGAGACCTGGGTTTTGTGTTTATTGTGTGTTGTTTTTTTGTTGTTGTTGTTGTTGTTTTTAGTGTTTTATTTATTTATTTTTAGACAGAGGGGAAGGGAGGCAGAGAGAGAGAGAAACATCAGTGTGTGGTTGCCTGTTGTAGGCCCCCCACTGGAAGCCTGGCCCACAACCCAGGCATGTGCCCTGACTGGGAATCCAACCGGTGACCCCTTGCTTCACAGGCCCATGCTCAATCCACTGAGCTACACCCCAGGGTGAGACCTGGTTCTTTTTGCCAATGCTGAGAAGAATTGCAGATCAGCAAATCTATTAGCATGGAAGCAGGGTTTACTGGTAATCCGTTCTCATGGAAGAGAATGGGCCTAGATAAGGTGGGGGTGGGGGGGCTGAAAGGCATAGGTTCAGGGTGAAGCAGGGTAAGGGTGGTGAAAGCAAGGGTGGCCAGAGGCCAGGGTGGCAAGCACAGGCGTGGTGAGGGTGCCAGTGGCAAGCGCATGCATGGCCTGAGGCCAGGCAGCCAGAGAGCCAAGAATGCCAAGTCCCCAAGCCCACCAAGCTCTGAGTAGTTTGTTCTAAGGACTTATATAGTTGGTGGGGTCAGGGGTAAGGGGTTTACGTATTGATTGACAGGTAAGTATGTTGCTAGCTTTGGGGGCGCTGAATACCCAGAGGTGTTAATGAGCTTTTTCCTTTGGGCATTATGGGCCCTTTTCTGCTTTTCAGGCCTTGGGATGAAAGCACAGTTTCAAATGCTTTCTTTCCCAGATAGTGGAGACAATATATAGAATTTCAAGAGCTTCCCTCCTTCCTGCCTTCATTTCCCTTCTGGCTGCTTATTCTACTTTAATTCAACCATTATTAATATAATGACAATGGTTTGAACAACATTCATGTATCCTGGCAGCCAAGGAGAGTGGACTGGCATGTGCACGTGTGAACAATGATGACTTCACTGTACTAGTCAGTGGGGGGCGGTGGACTCCATTAAGTGAGCATGTGGACTGTGGCCATTGCATTCAAAATGAGCAAGTAGAGCAAAGAATCTGCATGAAATTTTGTGTTGAGCTTAAACATTCCTCTGCAGAAACTGCAGAAACTATTCAGAGGATTCAGAAGGCCGCAGCTGTGGGCAACTGGTGACTGGCAGCTTCATCATAATAATGCATCTGCTCATGCATCACATCTTGCACAGAGTTTTTTGGCTAACATCAAATCACCCAGGTGACTCAGCCCCCCTGCAGCCCAGATTTGGCATCTTGTGACCTCTGGCATTTCCCAAAACTAAAATCACCTTTGACAGGGAAGAGATTTCAGACCCTCAATGAGATTCAGGAAAATAAGAAGGGGCAGCTGATGGCGACTGGGAGAACCGTGTGAGGTCCCAAGGTGCCTACTTTGAAGGGGACTGAGGCATCACTGTCCTATGTACAATGTTTCTTGTATTTCATATCTTCAATAAATGTCTCTATTTTTCATATTACATGGCTGGATATCTTCTGGACAGACCTCATATATATAATGAATTCCTCAAATGTCAGCTCATCCAAGCTTATCCAATGAGTAGAAATCACTAATTTATAGCCAGCAGGGCTTTAACTGAATCAGGGACTCCTAGTGCATTAATTGGTATTTGTTGAGTCTTGCAAACAAAAACTGAAATAAAACACAACAACAACACAAAAGAGATTGTGTTTCTATTAACCAGCTACTGCAGCTGATGCTAGAGTTTCGCCCCTCCCTCAGCACCTGGAGGAAGACAAGCCAGCAGCTGGCTGGCAGCCCTTGGCCCTGGGGTGCTCTATAGGTGTTGAAATTTTCACCTGTGTGCTTTCTC
The DNA here is from genome assembly GCA_004027475.1 of Anoura caudifer. NCBI lineage: Eukaryota > Metazoa > Chordata > Mammalia > Chiroptera > Phyllostomidae > Anoura > Anoura caudifer. The sequence goes on along the minus strand of PVKU01000356.1, from coordinate 344,652 downwards.
TGCCCACGGGATTTCTCCCAGCCTTTTCTCCCATCTGCTCTGTGTCAGTCCTTTGTCAGGATGACTGGGAGCGGCCCCAGCCTGCCCCAGCAGGCACCCGCCGCCTGGACCAGCCCCACCCCTGCAATTGCTCACGCTTGGGTCCTCCAGGCTCTGAGCCACCTCTCAGAGCGGATGCAGCAAGGAAGTGGTGGGGAGGACCAGAGGAGCTCTGTTTCCTCAGCGACCGACCGGATTTCCCTGGCCAGACCTCGTGTGTCTGCATAATCAATGCAGAGGCGCACTTCCAGGTGCGGCCTGTGAGCAGGTAAGAGCTGCCCTTGAGATGCTGACCCCGACCCTAGTTGTCTCAGAACCGTGTTTGGGAAACTGCCCCTGGAAGCCCCGGAGCTGCTGTGGCCCCTCAACGAGTGTTGTCTGTGCGAACAGACCCTCCTCCAGCCAGCGGGCTGTCTCCATGGCTCTCGGGGAGGGCTGAGGCCAGAGCCCTGGGACTGTGGGAGCTGCCCACCTTCCCTGCCTGGCTGCCCGGGTCTGAGCCAACGCATGGTGAGCTAGCAGGTCCCCCCTCACTGGCCCTGGCTCATCTGTTTGAGGAGAGTGGGAGAAGGGAGGGACGCTGAGCGCCTGTGCAGGGCGGTCTGCCCGTCTGCGTCATTTCACAGGCCTCTCCTGACTTCCAAGAGAGTCCAATGTGCTCGTGTTGGCTTTAGTTCTTAAAAATAGTTTCCTAAAGTATGTACAGCAATAGAAATCTGTCATTTGTGTTTCCATCTTTAACTGTTCACTGAATTTATTGATTTTAGAGAGAGGAAGGGGGGAGAGGGCGAGACGTCGGCTTGTCGTTGCACTAATTTGTACACTCATTGGTTGTTTCTCACCTGCACTCTGACCGGGGACTGAACCTGCAATCTTGGTGCCTCAGGATGACACTCCACCCAAATGAGCTGTCCAGCCAGGGCCCTGTGAACTAAATTTTGATACAACTTGAGGAAACTGTCCACTTTTTTAGGTGGTTGTCAGATGGGCTGGAGCCCTCTCTTGGCCGAAAGGCCTTGTCTCTGCTGGCAACACCTTGATGCTTTAGAGACACAGCCTGCGAGAGCGCCTTTTGTTGTTTTCAGCTTCAAGATCCACTAACCCATGTTCACCGGAGGTTTGAAACACATCTGTTGATTTGTTCGCAGAACCTGAAAATAATTCCTGTGCGGTTGAACCTTTCAGGACCACCATTTTCAGGCTTTAGCACACATTCTTCTCACAAATTCTAATTGAGTTCTGGTCTCTGGGGGCCACAGCCAAGGGCAAGGGCGTGGAAGAGGAAAACAAATTCCCGAGCGTGGTACAGTAGATGTCGGAGTGCTTCGGGCCCCTTGAGCAAGGCAGGGGTTGAGCAAAGCACGGAGGAAGTGGTTGGGTAGCCGTCGCTGTGCCCAGTGCCAGAAATGTCAGAAAGGGATTTGTGTGCAAGTGAGAACGTGGTTATGACGGATTCTACTTCGCATTAACTGGTATTGGTTTTGCCCACCTGGATGCAGGCCTTCCCTTGCCACACTGCATTTTGCACTCGGAGAAGATTAATTTAAAAGCAAGTTCCAGTAAGAAGCTGGAAGGTCCTCCCAGGAAGAAGGCCAAGCTCTCGGGCATTTGGCAATAGTCCACAGTGAGAACAGATGGAGCAAGAATGCGCGGAGGCGGGAGGTGTCTCCAGGTAAGAGGAGCCAGTGCCCTGGTGAAGACACAGAGATGGAAGAAGTTCATCTGTCAGAAGGATCGGGGAAGAAAATAGCTTCTGGAAGTGGGAACTCAAAATTGGTTGTTAGTCGGGCTCTCTCCCCTGGAGAAGGCTTCCTTGGTTGAGGCTGTCTTCTCTCTGGTGCTTTGTCACCTCAGCCGAGCCCGGCTCCAGGAGCTGGGAATTGCAGTAAACGGCTGTTGGGCTCTGGAGACAACTTCCCTGGTCAGCACAGTGCCCAGTGGCTGTGTTGATGGCTACCAATGACACTCCCAGCTGTCCCTCACAGCATCTCCCACATGGTCTCAATGTCAAAAGCACTTTCTTATGACCACATGACCCAGCGTTGTTCCCCTGGGCCCTCGGACACATTCACCAGATGGCACTGTGGGACGGAAGGAGCAGAGAGGACACGACATCAGGTCGGGTGCATCCCTGGGACGAGGGAGTGGGCACAGCTCCTCACTGCCACACTGGACACTCCGCAGCACCCCTGTCATGGACTGTATCTGTGAACTCGTGAGAGTCTTCCGTGAAGATGCCCTCTTTACTGACATTGACGTTGAAGTGATGCTTTCTGAGTCGCGTCCTAGTGTATCTTCAAGACCTGACCCCATGTGACAGTCCCCAAATTGATCCGAACCCTCTGAACCTTCTTACGGCCCACAAGCCCACTGCGCACCCCGCTCAGCTTGTTGGAGGAACACGGGAGATCATGTCTTTGGGTGCTCCCGCCTCTCCGAGGCCGGCAGAGACTGCGGGACGGGCTGCCGTGGCAGCGCGGTGGTCCCTGGGGCAGGCAAATGCTGCCTGGGCCGGCGCTCTGCCCTGCTGGGCTCCTTGGTGAAGCTTTGGTGCAAAACTCGTATTCGGGCCGATCATTTCTGGGATTGTAAAGACATTATTCTTTTTTTTTTTTTTTAAAGATTTTATTTACTTATTTTTAGAGAGAAGGGAAGGGAGAGAGAGAGATGGAGAGAAACATTGGCCTGCAACCCAGGCATGTGCCCTGACTGGGAATTGAACCCGTGACCTCTTGGTTTGTAGGCTGGGGCTCAATCCACTGAGCCACACCAGCCAGGGCAAGACATTATTCTTTATGATGTTATTTTCTAAACTGACCTCGAAAAGATATAAAGTCATAGGTCTCTAAGACAACTTTTTCCCATTTAAAATTAAGTTTACTGGGGGTAAATTGGTTAATAACATTCTATAAATTTCAGCTGGGCATCTTTATACTACACCTGCCTCCTCCTCCTGTGTGCTCACCATGAGTCGAGCCTCCTCCCGTCACTCGTGTTCGGCCCCCTCTGTCCCCCTCCGGTGACCAGCATTCTGTTCTATCTGTGAGGTGGTGGTTTTGTTTTAAAACCCACATCCAAGTGAAACCATATGGTTCTTGTCCTTTTCTGCCCTATTTCACTTAGCACTATACTCTCAAGATCCGTCCATGTTGTCACAAAAACTGGTCTTTTTTATGGCCGAGTCATGTTCCATCACATATATGAACCACATCATGGTCCGTCCGCTGATGGACACGCAGGCAGGCTGCCTGCCATCTTGGATATTGTGAATAGCGCTGCAGCGTACAGAGGGGCGCGTATGTCGTTGTGAATGAGTGTGGCAAGCCTTTTAGTAGCTGAACAGTGAAATGGGGGTGTCCCTGTATTGGCAGATGCTCCTGGGGGCATTACCTGTTGAGTTCAAGGGCAGCAGGGTGGGGCAGAGGAGGAAGCTGAATCACGATGCTGTAGCCGGGGAACTGGCCTACTCCATGAGGAGCTCTGAAGTTGGGGTGGCCCTTCAGAGACCCCAAAATGGGGCCAGGAGGCTGGGCTTTCCAGGAGGCTGGGCTTTGTTCCCCCTCCCTGGCTGCAGTTCCTGGGGGAGGAAGTCAGCTGTAGGGGGCGGGGCATCTTGGTCCTAAAGTGGGGCAACCCACCACAATATCCGCTGATCCCCCATCCGCCCACTAATCACGAGGCCAACATCATTTTAAATTATTTATTTTTTTATAGTACATCTCATTCAAATCATACAATAGTTGGATACTTTTTTTCCCTCAAGCACAACTGATACTCATTTCTGATGCTTTCTCTCTTTCCTTCTTTTACAATTCCCAGGTGGGCAAAGGTACTCACGCTTTAATGGACAGAAGCATTATTGAGAGCTTATTAGAAGTGTAGCTCCCCAGGCCCCACTCCAGAGCTTGAGAACCTGGAGCGAGGCGCGGGGATGCGGAGTCTGCCCCGCCCCACCAGTGAGCGCTGCCGCAGGCGCCCCGAGCCGTCGTGGGAGGGACCCTGCTCAGGACCCGGCCGCCATCTACCGGGAGCAACTGCAAAACATCCCGGAATAACTAAGGATACAGAAATAGCTCTTCTGTAAAATTTCCATATAAAAATAATGGTATTTACTTACAAAGTTTGAGATACTACAAAATAACATATCGGATTAGGTTAGTACTCCAATCTCACGAAGTCCACATTCGGCAAGTCAGATGCGGTGTTTGATTTCACTTTCCCTTATTTTGCTTTTTTTAAAAGCTGCTTATAGCCTGCAGCGCCATATATCTGCTTCATGCAGAAAAAGCGCAGAACTGCGTTTTCTGGGAAGAAAACCTAACAGCACATGACAGGGTAAAGTATCTCCCTATGAGAAGGTGAACCAACAGGTGCTTTGAGCTCACAGCCTTTTGCTTTTTCATTTAAAAGTCAAGTGCAATGGTGGCCAACAAAATACCTCAAGGGACTTAGAACTGAACCACGTCCCCACGACGCAGGCCTGCACGCAGCCGGTCGGTTGGCCAGCGGGTAGTCCCGCTTCCCAGCACAGTGCAGGGCTGGCCCCGTCCTGTCCCGCTGAGCGCGCAAGTGAGCTGCAAGGCTCAGAAGTGCTTTAGCAGAATGGTCCTCAGAGATCTTTTGGTGTGAACACGAATCTAACTTCAGCCACAAACAAGGACAGTCAGGCTGTTTGCCTCTAGACCATGCCAGGCATGTGAAGATGACATGTGTTATGGACAAAATGATGGGGTGCAGACCCAGGAATCATCTGGGGAAGCTTCCTTGTTGCGCTGGGACAGACAGACACCAACAGAAATAAGCTAATTCAGTGGAGAAGGGTAGCTGGTCACTCAACCTCAAGCCCCCCTCCCAATGAGCAGCGTGCTCTACAGCCCGAGCCCACGGAGGAGTTTCTGCCTGGATGCATCTCTCTAAACCCGGGGTCTGCTGAGTTGAGAGAGGCCCAAAGTGGACACCGCAGCCTCATGGGCCAAGTCTCACTTCCACTCTCGGCTGCTTGGCACGTGGTGTTAGGGCTGATGCTAATCCCGAGGCCATCTAGATGAAAGGACCATGCAGAGGACGTGGTTTCCAGGAGGCCAGTGGTCCCCCTCAGGAGGAAGGAATTCTGGGTGGTGGTGCTCTGTCCCACAGAGGCTGAGGGACATTGGACCAGTGATGTCATAGAGCGGGGTGGAGACGTTCTCTCCCCCTTTGGGGCCCTTGGAGGAGAAGGGGTGAGTCCTGCCTCTGCATAGCAGCTAAGTGACTTGGAACGCAGCTGGTAAGCAGGGAGGCCCCAAGTCCCATCTGCTGGATAGCAAGGGGCGGAGGGAACACTGAATTCCACACGCCTTCTGGAAGGCAAAGGCCATGTGATAGAGTCAAGAATTTACCTCACCTGAGAGAACCACAGCACAAGACAGAATCAGTGTCTGCCTGCTCCTGCACGGACAACATGGTGGACGGACTGACATCTGCTGCCAGTTAAACATCCCCACTTGCTGGGAGTTTCCAAGGCACAGCTGGAGGGTCAGTTTTGTGCCCCCCATTTTCCCTCCTTAGCATTGTGTGCGTGTAGGTTGTGCAAGAAAACTGGGTCCCAGAGGTTACCTACACAGAATTTTTAGATATCTTGGTTGTGTGAAGGGGCTAATTCCTGAGAAGTACGATAATGTATGTGAGTATTTGGCCCAATTTTTTGAAAGGTAGTATTTGAAGCAAACATCAAGACTTTTTTCTTTAGCAGAGTGTTTGGCATGAATGAGAGTTAAACTAACAGACATTGTATCCACTTTGTATGAACGTGCATCAGAGTGCAGGGAGGCACATTTCTGAGGGTCCAATGGCTCAGGTGCAGCCCCCACCTGCCGACCCGCACACACAGTGGGCCCTCGGGGCCTTCAACACAACAGTGTGGTTGCTCATTAGTGTTTGGGGACCACTATTGTGGGTACGTGAAAATGGGGAACCTATTACAGAAAACGGTCCTTACGCAGCCTTTGGTTCCGCTGACACCTGAATACAGGCAGAATAAAAGGGGACTTTTTATGTGTCTCATATAAAAAACAGATCCTTATGCATCCAATAAGTTGTCAAACTAGGAGAAAGTACCTAGAAAAGTGGTTACTTTTCCACCTTTCAATCGGAAGGTCATGAAGCTGATAATGAGAACTTCGCAGGTTGATAGAATCTTCTCTTGGTTTACGGATACTGTGGGTAGGTGAGTTTGGTTTTCTTTTAAATACTAAAATTCTCTCACACACACCAAGATGTATGCTTACAACTGGAACAACGTCGCCTTTGCAACGCAGCAGAGGTGCCAGGAGCTTGTTATCGGACAGTGTGTGACAGCGAGAAGGCAGAGAGACCTATCTTTTGATGGTCTGGTGCAGGACTGATGTCACTTTCTCTGGGAGGACTTCCCCACCCCTCCATCCCCCCCCCCCAACCCCCGGATTGTTTTCCCGCAGCACTAACCAGCCGGTTTTCTGTTCTGCGTCCACTCAACACTTAGGATGAGGCTTTATGGTCACTGCTGTGGCAGCAGCCCTCATGTCCACCCCACAGGTTTTTCTGGGCATTGACACACTTCTTTTACATGCCTGCGGGGACGGAGCTACAGAGGTATTTAAAGAGCCCTTGAGGTGAATCACTGATGAAGCAGAGCAGGGCACTCCGAGGCCCAGGCAGAGGTCGTGGTGGCAGTTCCCGGCCCTGGCTAACCCTGCCCCCATGGCCACCTGCCTGCACTGTGCTCTGACCATCCCAGGCACCCGAGTCACAACGATGCTCATGCAACTCTGCTGTCCCTATGACCCAAGTAGCCAGTTGTGGGTTAGCAAACAGCCGAGTTACGAGTTACGACTGACCCCTCCCCTATGAAACACCTCCATCTGAATGACCGCACGGGGTGGGGCGGCGGCTGATTTGTGTTTGAGGACTGGCCCTGGCGTTATTTTTCAAGCATGGCAGAATGTGGTTGCCACTGTGCTCTTCGCTGAAGAGGGAAGTTAGCCTCTCCCATCCTGTGGAAGGGCAGAAACCACATCGCATTTTCTCCCCACTCCTACCCAGGACTGAACGGGAGGAGACAAAACCTCTGGTCACCACTCCTCGAGTTTCCCAGGGCCAGTGGGTGCCAACGAGGAGTGAGGAACCGTGTTGGCTGCTCCTTTCCTGCCACCCCACCATGGCCCCCAGGACCGTAGGGCAGAGTCTATACCAGCACCTGCTGAAGGTGCTTTCACTGCCTTGCCCTGCATGAAGAGTACGTGGATGCGCAGGTTCACAGCGGGAAGGGCGAGAGAGAAGCCTGGGCAGGCAGGTGCCTGGGTGCTTCCAGCACTGCCACACCCACACGGGGACCGACAGAGCCAGACCATACTGGCTGTAGGTTACTACGCACTGGCAGGGGGAACATAAACTGACTGTCAAGAGGGAAAGGCCTCTCGAACTGCCCCCAGATTCAAGTGTGACCTGCACCCTCCGAGAGAGGGTGTCCATGTGTATGCACACCTAACCCAAGGGGTGCTCCTATAAAGATGCCTGGATGTTATAATCACCATTTCCTCATGTTTTTTTTCACTTTGACTTCCACACAAAATGGTGTCTGAATGCTGAACTTTAGACCCAGGTAATCTCTCAGGGGAGATGTAGAATAACCAGATTTATCTTTCTAAACCCCTCAGCCCAGTTTTCTGCTCAGGCAAGGCTTTTTAACCAGTGTACAGATGACCACGGGGGCTCTGTCAGAGGTCTGCAGAAGCAACCCAACATCGCCGAGGGCAGAGGCCGCTTCTGGTCCAACCTATGGATGGATGGCCAGTGATGGGCACCGGTAATAATGAGTCTTTGGTTGCTTTTTCTTTTAAACCTATATTTTATCAATTTAACACTATAGCAGCAGCAGGAGAGGAGAAAATAGAAGAGAGGAGAAGAGAAAGGGAAGAGAGCAGTTTCCCAAACACTCTAGCAAGGAGTTCGCTGTTTGGTGGAGCACAGGTCAGGACTGATGCACCTGTCATGGACATTGATGGACACTGCAGCACAGGACTCTGAAGACTAAAAGGCTAGGTATGGCCCTTGGCCTCTTCTGGTGCCTCTGCAAGTACAGAGATGAGAAAGGCAGGGCTTAGTAAAGGAGGAGGCAGCCTTGTGAAGGATGGCTGGGAAGGAAGCTGGGTTTGACCTGCCTGCAGCTGGCGACATGCCAGTCAGTGTTTCCCAGAGGCCCACATGGACCTGCTGCAGCCTGAGACTTGGGCGGAGACATCATTCTCCAAACCCCGCCTCTATCTCTCTGCCCCCCTTGAACACTCTGAGCCTGCGTGATGGCTTATTTCTGACAGAATGAGTTTAGTCTCAAAGAAGCTTAGGTTAAAGTCGTATATTTTTGTGTATTCGTTTCTATGGCCTATACAAACCCAGAGGTCAGCCAGCCCGTCACCCCTGGCTCCCGAAGAGCACAGGGCAGAGCTGTGGAAAGGCAGCGCGAGGCATCTGCACGCACCCCTGGGGGTTAGAGAAGGGCTGATGTGGGCCAGGCTCGGTGCTGGGCCCACTGGTGCTAGATGCATAAACTAGGGCAAATCCAAATGATTCCAGATAAAGATGCGGAGTTAATTTTCCATGCTTATTCACTCATTTTCAAGGCCTCAATGTGAAATTACGTTGGGGTTTGGCCACCATGGCAGATGTCTCCACACTGCCCGGTTCAGAGGGGCAGTCGCTGTGAACACACCGGCGCAGCGTCCCCCGGTGGCGTCTTTGGCTGTGAAATAACACGCCAGCTGATGCACTGCTGTGACAGACCATCTGGAGAGCTCACCCTGGATTGGCCGTTTCCGTGAAACCCTACATCAGGTTAGTCTGGAACGCAGTTCACCCAGGAATAAACTCAGTAAGGTCATTTTGATGAGTGAAAATGTATAAAAGGTGACATGTAGAGGAAAACATTGCTATTCATGTTCTGGAAATAGACTTTTCTTTTAAAAGTAATGACATTTGGTTCATTTTCAGCAATTGCACACTGGGTGAAATCACACAGTTACTGCAGGGAACTGTAAGCAAGCAATTCAGTCAAAGGAATTTGTTTCTTTGTTTTAAATGAAAACGCTGTATGAAATGCATAGCTTTGATTCAAACTATAGATACAATTTCCTTCTCTGTAAAACTCCGGATTTAGAACGCTGGCAAAAGGCAGTGCTGGCAAAGTATTTAATGCACGTGGAAATGCTATTCTATTTTGGCTTCCAGAAGTAGCCCTAAAAAATTCTATGCACCAATGCATTGGCTAATAATGATCATTTCAGTTTCACTATAAATTATTCTAAGTGTCACTTAAGTACTTAAGAATTAGCGCTCGCTCCTCTCTAGAAGCCGTCTAAGGCAGCTGATGCGTGAAGCACCTCAACTAGACTTTCCCTAGTTCAGCAGTTCCACCGCGCGCCCGGGGCCACAGGGTCGCCACCCGCACCGCCACCGCACAGCTCAGCCCCGCCGGAGCTTTCCGCGCTCACTGTGCCTCGTAGGGGGAGGAGGATCACGTGGGAGTGGGGGCGGACAGATCCCACCTCATGGGAGACGAATGGGCTTCATTCATGCTGCTCAGTCCTCCCGGGACTGTCCCCGCGGCCACCGCGGAAAGCTCGCGGTGTCGGAGAGGTGGCCGACCGCGCGGTCGCGGTGGCGCGCAGTGGTCGCTCACACTACGGTAACTGTCACCTCGGCCGTGTCGGCCTGCGCGCGAGTCGCTGGTCGTGTTTCCCTAGTTGTCACCGGACGCACAGTGCAGACAGAGGCAAGGGCTGAAGCAATCATTTCAAAACAAGAGCTCACACTACAAACACACAGGAGCATCAAACATGGAAACGTGGGTTTCGTCCTGTCTTTATTCCGGGGAGGAGGAGTCGTCCTCCTCTTCTTCCTCGTCGTCGTCGTTGAAAGAGCAGGGCGTCTCGCCTCGGGACTCGGAGCAGTGGGAGGCCGCACTGCTGGACTGGTGGCTGTTGGGGGCGAGGAGCTGCCCGGTTGCTAAGGCCACTTCCGCATCCAAGCACAAGCCCTGGTTTACACTAGCGAACAATTAAAAACACACAGCTCGTTAATGCGGCGCGCGTTTTCCGTGAAGCACCGGAGCGGAGCATGGGAAAGGCGGAGCCTCTGGCGAGCTCTGCCACCGTCCGCGCAAGCGCGTGGGGCAGCGCCGCGCCGGCCCCGCCCTGGGAGCGGCGCGGGGCTCCGGGGCTGGCCTTTCTCACCCCGGGAAAGTACGTACCTTGACTGGGACAAGGGGGCCCCAGTGGTCAGGTCTAAGTTCGAAACTGACTGAGTCGAGTTCAACAACAGTCCCTGATTTAACCAAGAAGGTCCTGTGGAGATATCTACAGGAGAAAACAGAGACAGAAGGTGTGGGCTCTGCAAGTTCTGTGGCTGCTGTTGTTGCTGTGAAGAACGCAGCAGTGAGGGCAGAAGCCAACTCTAAAGGACAGTTAGACAAGCTTCCTGCCCTGGGAAGAACCCGGAGGTTTTCAGCTTGGAAAAACGAAATTTCTAAAACATCAGAGCAGGGAAAAACAGACAGACAAACCAACCAACCAACCAACCACGGGGAGGCAGACTACAGCAAGAAGGAATTCGAATGACACCAACTGCAGACCCCCATTCTCTTTTCCTAAATGAGGCCTCCAGGGGGCAGCTCACCAAGGATGGTGATCACTGCGGTACCCGGGCCGCTGGCTGTCCTTACGGCTGTCCTTACCGCAAGGACTCACAAAGCCAGCTGTGCTGACAGCCAGACCCAAGGCCGGATGAAGAGAGCCAGGTCGGAAATATCGCAGGTACGAAGGACAGACACATTTTTGGACACACCCCCACTGCACCACCTTTTCCAGTGTCCCCTGGGGAACTCAGTGCTATTAGTCATCAAGGATCTCTTCTTTCCTCTCCTGTCCTTTGCTTCTAACTCAGACTAGCCTTTATTTTTAAAGGTAATAAGCAGTCATGCTTTTAATGAGGGTGAGACAGGCATGACTGGTTCAGTCAGCATGACATATTTTGGGTATATCTTTTCAGCTTATTTTTCTATGATACACCATATTTCTATTTCTCCTTGATCCATTATTATTGTAATTTTACTTGTTTAATACTTATCTCTTTATTTAGAATGGGCTCAGAGAAGGCAGTGATGGGAAATATAAGGTCTAAATGTTGCCAAATGAATGAGTACAGTCTCTTTCAATAGTGAGATTACAAAGTAGAAGACCATATATTTGCATCTATCTATCTATCTATCTACCATCTTTCTATCTAAATACATTCCTAAAAAGGAATCCTCTGAACTACATTATCAGATCAAACATATAATCAGAAAACATGATTTGCCAAAATAAGCTTTTATTATATTTAATCAAAATAGTTTTTTAGCCCTGGCTGGTGTAGCTCAGAGCACGGGCCTGTGAACCAAAGTGTTGCTGGTTCAATTCCCAGTCAGGGCACATGCCTGGGTTGCAGACCAGGTCCCTAGCTGGGAGCATGCAAGAGGCAACCACACATTGATATTTCACTCCCTCTCTTTCTCCCTCCCTTCTTCTCTCTAAAAATAAATAAATAAAATCTTTTTTTTTTTTTAAAGTTTTTTTAAGCCCTAGCTGATGTAGCTCAGTGGATTGGGTGCCAGCCTGAGAACCAAGGGGTCACTGGTTCGATTCCCAGTCAGGGCACATGCCTGGGTTGCAGGCCAGGTCCCCAGTGGGGGCCAGGTGAGAGGCAACCACACATTGATGTTTCTCTCCCTCTCTTTCCCCCTTCCTTCCCATCTCTCCAAAATAAATAAAATCTTAAAAAAAAAAACACAACAACACACACTCTGAGTGATGCTTGGGGTGAAATCAAAGTAACACTAAAACATAACCAATAAAATAGTTTTGTTAATTTTTAAGAAAAGATTTTACTTATTTATTTTTAGAGATGGGGAGAAAGAAAAGGAGAGAACCATCGATTAACTGCTTCTCCTATGCATCCCAACCAGGGACTGAACCCACAACCCAGGCATGTGCTGACTGGGAATCAAACCAGTGACCTTTTGCTTTGTGGGATGATGCCCAACTAACTGAGCCACATCGGTTAGCGTAATCAAAATAGTTTTATAATCACTGCAAAAAATACAAAATTATGTGTGTTGGGATTGGAACTGCTATTCAGGCCCTGTCGGACAATGTGAGAGGCATCCTGTGCAGGAAAAAAGTAATCTGAATGTCTCCATTGGTTTAGAATGGCCTTGTGAACCTTTTTCTTCAAAGGCTAATGAAGGCAGCTGTAAAAAAAAAACCCCAAAACTTCAATTCTAAGAACATCCGACTTTAAAAAACATTGAATAACAAATCTGTACATGATCAAATTAAAGCCAGAATCCTGTGCTGAATATTCATGAGCACATATGGACACTCTGTCAAAGCACCGCTGTTTACTGGCTTGTGAGCAGAACACATTAAATTGTCTGTTTAGAATGGCTTTGAAAAGCCCAAGGTTCTTTCACATTATCCCGGAAACCACCCCATGGTATTCAAGAGCCTCTCTGTCCCTCTGCACACTGAAGGCACACGTTTCTTCTTTCGAACCACTCAGAAAGTCTGCACCCCAGGCTGCCAGTGAGGTACAGACCAGAGAACCGAGCCTGCCTCATGGCCCTGAGCTTTTACAAAGAGAACAGGCTAAAATAAAGTTGCTGTGATTTATTGAGCAGGCCCTTTCCTCGGGCCCTGCTGGACTGCCAGTGGGACCGGACTGTTGACACACCAGCAGGTCCTGCTCGGGGAGGGGGGCGGGAGGGCAGGGAGGACGGGCCGGTGGGGAGCAGGGTGGGATGTGGGCCGAGGGGCAAGAGGAGGAGGATGCCAATTTAAGAACTAAATTCAACAGAAACCAAGTCTCATGCAACAGGCACTTGTGTTGTGACCAAAGGGCCATAAAAAACAAAAATAAAAACTACTTCTTTGTTTATATGTGATTTAACATACTTTAGAACTTATTAAATGCCTTTAAAAAGTGATGTGAAATTCTAGGGGCTGATACTCATAATGAAGGAAAGTGCCCAAAGTAAAGGCGGAAGCACTGATTCTACATCCAAACTCCATGCGCAGAATATGCCATAACATTAGTAACTTCGGACGCTCATAGAATGTCTGAGTTAGTGAAAAAAAAAAATCTGAATTACAGAACATGTGAAACAGTGTTTTCAAGTATTTTCAGTATACTCTTATAACTCATGATAAAAAGGAACCCCCAACTTAAAGATGAGCAAAGGACCTGAATAGACATTCTCCAAGGAAGATATGCAAATGGTCAAAAAGCACAGGAAAATCTGCTCAAACCACCAGTCCCTAGGGAAACACAAATTAAAACCACAGTGAAATACTACGTCTACTAGGACAGCTATAATAAAAGGTGGAAAATAACAAGTGTTTAAAAGGATGGGGAGCAACGGAGACCCTCACACATTGCTGGTAGGATTGTACAGTGGTACGACCACTTTGGAAAATAGTCTGGCAGTTCCTCAGAATGTTAAATGTAAAGTTACCATATGATCCACCAACTCCACTCCTAGGTATATGCCCAACAGAACGGAAAACTTATGTTCACACAAAAACCTGTATGAGAATATTCATAGTAGCATCACACATAATAGCCAAAAAGTAGAGGCAGTGCAAACATCCTCCAGGTAACAGAGGTGCAAACTGCGGTGTGGCCACTCGACGGCAATGAAAAAGGGGCAAAGCATGGATGAACCTCAGACACACTGTGCGAGACAGGAGGGGTCAGTCACGGAGGCTGCGTACTGCGGGTGTCCATTTACATAAACTACCTGGATGGACAGAGCCACGGTGACAGACAGGACGTCAGTGGTTGCCGGAACCTGGGAGGAAGTGGGGAGCAGGGAGTCATCGCTAATGAATACGAGATTTCTTTCTGGGGCCATAAAAATGTTTTAGAGTTGGTGGTGATGATGGCACAAGCGTGTCAATATACTAAGAACCACTGAATTATACACTTAAAAACAATCTATTTTATGTTAATTAAATGTCAATTTAAAAAAATTACAATACCACTTCAACATCCACCTGACTGGGGAAACAGGACACGCCCACCCTGCAGGTGAGAGTGTAACTTTGTGAAAACACACATAACTCCGGGCATCGTCGGGTGCAGCTGGTGCCGCACCTGCCTCAGGCCCCTATGTTGCTCTTTGCTCTGCACAGCATCGCTCGGAGGTGACCGGAGGGATGTTCAAAGTAGCAGTGCTTTTTAACATTAAGGGATGGGAAACCAAACTAAAGGCTTATCACTGGTACAACAAACTAAGAAATTGTGAGATTTTCATGTAACAGAATTTTATGCAGCAGTAAGAATGTATGAATCACAGCCACATTAAATCACAGGGGTGAATCTTAAGAGCTGAGTAAAAAAAAAAATCAAATCACCAAAAAACATATCACTATGATTCCACGTAAGTCAAGGTCGAGGGTAGGCAAAACTAAATACATGTTTCCAGCTTACTCTGTATGTTAAATAAAAGCAAGTGATGACACTCAAGGAAGCCAGGAGAACAAATGCCCTTAAAGAAGCTTTGGGAAAGGTTCAGGACAGGGGCGGGCAGCCAGTGTACCCGAACTTACTTTCTATGAGAACCGGAGAAGGTTTTAGCATGTTGCAGGGGTGTCCAACCCGTGGCCCACGAGGGCTACGAATGCAGCCCAACACAAAACTGTAAATTTACTTAAAACGTTATGAGATTTTTTTTTTTTTTTTTGTGATCACAGATCACAATGTATTTAGTGCGTGGCCCAAGACAGCTCTACTTCCAGTGGGGCCCGGAGACGCCAAGGTGTTGGACCCCCTGCTGAGGGTCTGACGTCAATCAGGGACAGCACGTGAAAGCGCTGGCCAACTTACCTGTGATGTAGCCTTCTAAAGCCTTCGGCACCAGCGACTTCGCCAGCTTCAGGTCCTCCAGGGAGCACTTGCCTGACTCTAGGCCGAAGGACATCCCCATCCGCTTCAGAACTTCGATGTCGTCGTGGATCTCAAAGGTGTTGTCGAAATTGAAAAGGTACTCAAACCTGCACAGGGAAAAAAGGTGGCGTGGGGTTTCCCGTGGTGCCGGGGGCTGAAGGTTTTCCACCCTGCGTGTTACATGGAAGAGCGCGGCGTTCAGCTGCGGGACTAGAAATTGTCGTTTACAGCAACAGGGGTCATTATGCTGGACTCAGGAGGCTTCATCTCAAATGTGCCGCTTTCCTGATTAAAACAACTTTCCTGTGACAGGCCGAAGGGGTCCATAAACCTTAGCCCTCGTTAAGCTGTCACAGACTAGAGAAAGGAATTCTGATCTAAATCCAATGCTTTTCAAAGCTGTCTACAACTTTGTCACAACAAATAAAATATTAAGAAGACCTTCCAGTTTTATATAATCCTCCTATGAGTTGGCCTACTAGGATCGAGGTAAAAATATTTTGGATGCTTATTTCATTATTTTCATGAGTCAGGTGCTAGCAATAGCTAAAAAGCTGATAAGCAATGAATGGAAAACTTTTCATAAACTAGCCAATCCCCAAATCCTGCCTTGAGGGACTAAGGAGTGGTATGTCTTAAGAAAAAAGTGTCCCATGTAATACATAGCGTATTTCCAAATGTTCTTGAAAAATGCCCAATCAGGATGCCCAGCTGCTCAGCACAAGCTTTCAATAGGAGGGGAATGTAGGAAGAACAGCCCCTTCTGACTTCGAGGCCAGGCCCCGGGGCTCTGTCACCCACAGGCCTCAGACTTGCAGGGACAGAGTGAAGGTGAATATTCTGGGACGGTGGGGGTTTTACAGTGTCATGAAATTCTATTTTTTAAAAAAAGATTTTATTTTTATAGAGAGAGGAGAAGGGAGGGAGAAAGAGAGAGAAAGATCAACGTGAGAAATGCTGATGGGTGCCTCTCACATGTGCCCCATCAGGAGAGCGAACCCACAAGGTGTGTGCCCCAACTGGGAATTGAACCAGTGACCCTTTGCCCTGTGGGACGATGCCCAACCCAGCCACAATGGTCAGGGCACAAAATTCTATTAAAATCATGTCAGGGTAGAACTTTTTTTGCTGGATCTTAGATAAGGGCAGAAATGATAATGTGAGGTAAAAAGCCATATTAAATAATTAAGTCTATACATCTGAATAAAGTATATTAACACATTTTCAGGATAAAAACAAACAAGGAACAAAAATCTGAAGTGGGTATCTTCCACAGAGATGACTTCAGTCATACATTAAAAGCAGATGGTGCTGGTCCTGGCTGAGTGGCTCAGTTGGTTAGAGCATCGTGCTGATACACCAAGGTTGCAGGTTTGATCCCTGGTCAGGGCACATACAAGAAGTCAACCCACAAGTGGAAAAACAAATCAATGTCTCTTTCTCTTAAAAAAAAAAAAAAAAAAAGTCAGTAAATTAAAAAAAAAGTGAAGGGTTTTGTAAACTTAATCCTCATAGTGGGAAAGCTGCCTGGCTGATTAAGGGGAAAAGATTGCAAAGTAACTGAAAGATGAGGCTTTACGACCTGCCTTGAATAACAAGCTCCTACAAGCTTCTCGGAGTCTCCCGCCCCCAAAGCAGGCGGGAAAGAGCATGAGTCAGTCACCCTGGAGGATGGGAACTTGGAGACTTGACTGGATCCCAGCCAGGAGTGAAGAGAATCTGCAAGCCCTGAGGCAATGGCTCCCAGATTTCCTGTGACCCCTTTTAGACTTAGAAACTGACCAAAGAAGAGAATTTAACAGTTCCCCACAAAACAAGAGACTAGGTAGAGAGAGCACCTACAATTCTAATAGGTATTATTTCCCCCCTGGAAAATATGTCAACCATCCTCTAGAATTCTCGGTTTTAATGTTAGTTCTTCCAGACAAAGGCTTCTGTAAAGAATTTACAAGTGCGTGAGTAACAATACAGACATCTACCATTTACTGACCGCAGGGCTGGACCTTTGGGAATACATCTATAACTTCTGTAAACCAGCAGCTTAAATACTGTAATTTGTATTTTTATAAAGGAGAGAATGAGGTCTTTGAGAGGTTAAGAAACTAAACAGCTGGAGGAAACTACACAGATCTTCCGACTTCGCAGCCTACGACAGTCTCCACTATTTCTAATTGTGTCTATAGTCTTAATTATCAAATACTTTTGAAATCCCTGCTCACTGTCTCTCTTCTTCTTTTTCCCTTGGTGACTTCTCAAGTAAGTGGCCCAGAACCTCTGTCTGCAATCCAGATACGGGAGGCAGCACTGCAGGGAGAAGACTGGGAGAAACCCGGGGAAGTGAGGCCCAAGGGCGATGCTGCGGCTCTAAGAGCCAGAAGTTCCGGCCCCGATCAGGCCTGGGCTCTGGTACTTGTGTAATTATCGAGCCCTCCTTTGCTTGCAAATGTATCCCAAAGTGGTTGATAAATTATATGCTGACCTTTATAAAAGCACTTAACATTTATAAAGTGCTTGCTTGAACCCAACTTTACAGGATTAAATGAGATTTAATCCTCACTGCAAGGCTAGGAAGCGATGGAGGCCCTGGTATTGTGCCCACTTGTTCTTCAGAAAACAGAGCTTTGCAGCAGCTGAGCAGGGTGGCCTGACACACACCTGAGCCTGCCTCGCTCCGCACCCTCACCCCTCAGCTGTCTCTTGACCCCGGGCATGGCCTGCAGACCAACGATATGAGCTATTTTCATGAAGGGTAAAATAAATTACACATTAATTCTGTTTTGAAAGAAATTAGAATTAATTTCTTTTCACTTGCTGTGATGAGTAAAACCATCAACCTTAGTTCAAATGCAAAAATATGTTGCTGGGATTGTACACTGGTACAGCTACTACTACCATACGGAGGTTCCTGAAAAAACTGAAAATAGAACTACCATATGACCCAGGAATTCCACTTCTGGGAATATGTGCAAGGGAAACAAAATTACTCTTTTGAAAAGATATGTGCATCTCTATGATCACCTCGTTACTCACAATAGCCAAGGCTGTGAAAATAACCTAAGTGTCCATCAGTGAATGAATGGATAAAGGAAATGAGGTATGTACACAGTGGAACGTTCAGCCATAAAAAAAAGAGAAGGAAACTGCCGTTTGTGACACCCTGGATGGACCTTGAGGGCGTTATGCTGAGTGAGATGAGTCAGAGAAAATACGGAATGACCTCAGTTAGCTGTGGCACCTCAAAAAACGGAACTCGGCCAGCCTGCCATCTTCCCCCACTCTCACTCACTTGTCGCTGGAGATGCTGCAGTCTATGACTGTCTTCCTGCTCGTGTTGATGATGATAAATGGCAGCTGAATGGTGGAGTTCAGAGCTGGAGGGCCCTGGTTCTGCTGTTCATTTTGCCGATTCCTCTGCACCAGGTTTTTGAAAGCAATTTGCTGTAATGATCGATGAAAAGAATACACAGTCATTTAATATGGATAAGTGAGTTGGAATTAAAGTATAGTTTAACTAGAAAGTTTAAAAGGGCTTCCACTTATAATTGAATTAAACACTTAAGGAAAATGATTAGAATGGTCCAACTCAATAAATATATTTCAAGAAAGAATATACATTTAAATGGTGTCTAACATCATCCTTATGTAAATAGTGGGGCTCATGTTCCTGTTGCCCACAGAAACGAGGTTGCACAACTCTGAGAGCCCGGTGGCTCCTGTGGACCTTCTCAGAGTGATGTGGGGAAGCGACAGCAAGTGGGCTCATGGTTCCATTTAGCTGGACTGCACTCCCTCTCTTTCCCTCTGTCTAAAAGTAAATAAAATCTTTATGTAAAAAAAGAAGCACAAATAGGTAGTTACAGAATAGCCATGGAGATGTAAGGTATAGTACAGGAAATGGAGTAGCCAAAGAACTTGCATGCATGACCCACGGACATGAACAATGGTGAGGGGATGGCCTGAAGGAGTAGCGGGTGCTGGGTGGAGGGGGTAAAAGGGGAAAAATCCGGACAACTGTAATAGCATAATCAATAAAATATAATTAAAAAAGAAAAAAATACATAAATAAGCCGAACAACGCATTGATGTTTCTCTTCCCCCTTCTTCCTTCTCTCTAAAAACCAATAAAATAATGCCCAAAGTCAAGCCCCAAAATGTCCACGACCCCTGTGAGGAACTCTGAGGAAGGCTCCGCAGGTCTTGGAACCACGTGTTCACAGGGAAATACTGCAGCTAACTGTGCCGGCGCAGGGACGACCGAGAGGCAGCTCGGGGAGGATGGTGACAGTGTGGGAGCCACAGCACGCAGGCCTGGCAGGCCAGCTCTACCAGAATGCAGGACCCTACAAGGAGGAGCTGTCTGATAGGAGTAAACGGTCAGCTTTCAAGATCTTTTTTAAAGCTGCAGAACACTCTCTTCAAGCAAAATCTTATCCGGCCATCCAATAGGAAAAATGCATAAAATGCCTCCTCCAGTGCTAGCTCCTTAGGGAGGTTCCAGGGTCCCTCGGTGTGAAAAGCAGACACAGCACACAGAACAGAAAGAGAAACGTCCCAGTCAGGGGGGAACGCCGTCGCTGGGGCTCCCTCT
Organism: Anoura caudifer; assembly: GCA_004027475.1. Classification (NCBI taxonomy): domain Eukaryota; kingdom Metazoa; phylum Chordata; class Mammalia; order Chiroptera; family Phyllostomidae; genus Anoura; species Anoura caudifer. Next base: position 325,031 of record PVKU01000356.1, on the reverse strand, counting down.
GTTTGGAAAGTGTCTGCTCTACCTGCGGCTGCTCCTCTGCCCGGGCCCTGCTTCCCTCTTGGATCTGACACACATCTCTGCAAGGGTAAACAGCCTAATCTTGTCCCTCTGATTTACACATGAATGTGAAAGAAAAACAAAAAGCATAACATAAGCATCTAGAAAGTGAAAAAAATCTGGAATATTTAAGAATACTTAACATAGTCTGTCCATTAGACAAAGTGAATATTTTAGGAAAAAACATGCTATAATATTTGGCAACTTTCTGCTATCTTTATTCCTGATAAGTGGATCACACCAAAACTTCCCTATATACCAAAAGGTTGCAGGTTCGATCCCTGGTCAGGGCCAATATCTAGGTTGTGGGTTCGATCCCTGGTGGTCAGGGTGCATATGGAGGCAACCAATCGATGTCTCTGTCTCTGTCTCTGTCTCTCTCTGTCCCCACCCTTCCTCTCTGTCTCAAATCAGTAAACATATCCTCAGCTGAGGGTTAAATCCTACAGTTACTCAAATCAAAGCTGATTTTATGATTGGTTGAAAGCTTTTCAAAATAAAGACAATCTGCTGATAAAAGCAAATGCATAAAGACTCTGATTCATTTTACGAAGGTTTTTTTTTTATTGGACTGAAAACGGCTCCCCTGTGGAGCTCACAGTAAATCTGTACACCAACTAGTCACCATAAGTAGGAAGCAGTCCTTCCACCCTGTAATTCTGCCTCACAGAATTTTACACAAAGGCTCTATTATATTTTTAAAAATCATCCCAATTCTAGGCAGTTATCCAAAAAAGTATTAATATAGGATCCTTATTACATCATAAAGTTTAATTTTCATTTAAACAGAAATGCATTTGAAGGTTTGGTATGTTTACAAACCTGAGTCATTGCATATTATGCTGTTACTTACAGACAATACGTATTACAGGTGTATTTGATTATCTTACTCAATGTGCCTAAAGTTTAACTACCTTTACTTCTTGGTGTTCCAAATTAGGACCGACACACACACACACACACACACACCCACACACCCACACACCCCCCCCCCTCCCCCCGGGGCCCTGAGGGCGGTGGGCTGGAACCAGCTAAAGGCAGAGCAGGCAGGGGGCCAGGGCTGGGCGAGGCTGCCCTACTGTGGTCCCACCAGGCACTGCCTCGAAGGCACCCAAAGCACAAAACACTGACTATAAAATAGTAAGTGGAGAAGCAGAATAGAGATTTCTCTTCTTTTCTTTCTCCTTCCTTCGTGTCTTTTCTTTATTTTATTTTGTTATTGGGAAAATATCCCGGCGTCTTTACCTGCAGGAGAAGCTCTTGCAGCTGGGCCCGCTTCTGCTTTATCCGTTCTATCCGCCTTTGCTTCTCTATCTTTAAAACACAGGTTAGAAAATAACATGAACATATGTAGAGTATAAAGTATGACTCATTTTCAGGTCCCAATTCTGAGATAATTAAGAATTTTCTTTAGAGAAATGCAACCCATTTTGACTACCAACATCAATAAAGGCAAACTACACCTCTCTGGGTGGGTGGCGGGGCAAGGCTTTGGGTAAATGAGTGGGAGAGCAGAGGAACTGCGCCAACTTATCAGTAATGAGATCCATCTGCTTAATGAATTACATGGTATTCAGTGCTCATGGCTACTTATTACTTAACTTGTAACAGAGTGAGAGCTACTCTTAGAACACCTGCTCTACAAGCCAGCACTCAACTCAGCACCTGACACACATTATCTAACTCATCTTCACAAAGCCTGTGGGAGCAGGAGCCCTGCGGTTACCCACTTTTGCAGGTAAGGAACTGCCCAAGGGCACGCGGCTTAGTGCTTGGCAAGAACCTAAGCCGTCTGGTTCCAGAGACCCTAATATTAATTGCTTTGCTCTATTACATTCCCACCTCCAAGAATGAGGTAAGACCTCATTTAAGACCTCAGTTTGACTGGCTTATTTATACTTTAAATTTTATTTATTCAAACATTTAATGTATTTGATTTTTTCCTGTTAGAAACCACCTGGCTGATTGCCAGGTCAAAGAATACACATAGTATTTGGGGCTTCTGAGACAAAGTTCTCTCTAAAAAAATTTCACTAATTTGTGTTCTAGTTAGTATGGGTATTTCCCAACAACCCAGTCAGTGTGAGACTCTCTGCGGACGGTGCACAGGACCTCTGATGCTCTCCCGCTTGCCCCGATTGTGTGGAGGTCAACTTTCAGTCCCGTTCTACCTGCTGTCTTCTCTGCTTCACATGTGCAAGTATCCCTTTCCCGATGCAAGAAATTATGCCAGATTTCTCTTTCCTTTTCTTTCCTTCTCCTTCCTTTTCTTCTTTTACTTATTTTATTTTATTACTGAGGTGAAAATAATGTATTTTAACTGACTCAAACAAGCACAGCTGCTAATACAGCTACCTTACACATCCCATACGCAAGTCCTCCTTGTAGTAAGAAACATGCTTACGGCACCAACTCCCCAGCTTCAAAGGACCGTTATTTTCCTCACTCTCACAACTACCTAGAAAACCAGCATTAGGGTCTGTATCATCCTGTGGATGAGTTCCTAACTCAATTTGGGCAAAAGTCAACGACACCAAAAAAAGACATTTTTCTTGTCTACCCCAAGATAATATTTCTTATTTGCTCCCCGTCCACTGTGGTCTGTACCAGGCGTTCCCTCTCACTGTCCCTCTAACCACCACTACACTTAGCCCTAAATCACTTTAGATTGACTGAAGAATCTGTGTGGCTCTCCACATTTAGGGGATGAAGCTGCGACAGGCCAGGCCCCCTGCCCCTCCTGTCCCACATCCAAGTGCTCTGCCTCTCACACACTGCCCCGACCTCGCTGCCCTGCCTCCGCGCGGGGTCTCCAGTCCACCCCCTCACCCGCCCGCCTCATCCTCCTGCCAGTTGGACTTCAACCCACTAGTAGGGTGACCCTTCAGAACACGTCCTGTCCGCCCTCCTTCAAGTCTCCAGTAGCCTTCCCCAGTTGATAGTATCAGGTCCCAACTGCTTCTACCCGCTTTCTTTCTCTTTGCCTATACTCTGGCCACCCCTGGTGGTGGACAGGCTTTCTCCTGCCGGCCTCAGCGCAGGTGCAGCCTCGCCCCGAAGGCCCTCCGTGCGCCCCAGACTCCTACTCCTCCCTCCTGACTGAGCTCAGGGGCTTTGGTTCTTGGTAAAGTTGTCCCTCGTCTCCCTTTCCGGAAAATCTGCACATACCCTCTTTCACAGTAGTAATCCCATTCTGGTAACTCCTTTCCCACTTCTCTCAGTTACAATGAAAGCTCCTTGGAATCAGAAATTTTGTCTCACATAATCTTTGGTTAAGCACATAGCAGATGCTAACAGATTTCACTTATCTTATTAGCTTAATATTACTGGTAATTAAAATGATTCTCAAATTCCCTTTATTGGAGGAGAAAAGTAAGACATTTCTACTGTAGCAAATAAATACAATTATCCTATAACTTATGATAAATGTCTGGTTTCTCACTCCAGCCACAAGTATAATGGCATCAGATAATGAGAAAAACATGAGCTCAACCACATCCGTCTCCACAGGCTTTCTTTAACCTCAGTTTACCCCGTTCCGGCAGGACAGTACAGTCATGTCAGATTGGGAAGCAGTACGCCAGGATGCACGTTCATGCAGGAAAGATGTTCTATAAGGATTCAAGCTGACAGAATAAAGAACATGTCTGCACGCATCAGGCCCCAACTCATGTAACTGCTGAATGTTCTGTCCGTTCTGACAGAGATGCAAGTCACACACCACACTGCTGCCACCGGTTCTAGAGTCCAAGGCAAATGTTTAAACGTAAGAAATAGACAGCTGAATCCATCTTCTGGGCCCACACAGCAAACGCTACATCGAGTAAGATATTATTTCCATTATACGAGTCACCAAAAATTTGTTAGTGCTTGGACTTCAATTAGAATAAAGATCTTTTCTAAGAAACAGTAAAAATCAAGTCATTTAGTTTCTATGTCCTTCAGTGTCATCAGGGCATCGGTCAGGCTACACAGCTCTGAAATTCCTTCCAGTTCGAAAACTCTACATAGAAGAGTGTATTTTTAAAAAACGAATAGTATACATAAACGATTAGAAATATTTTCTTGTTGTGTAACTACATATCTAAATTAAAATACCTCTGATGTGAAATAAAGCAAACTACTCTGTACGAATGGATTTCCCTGCTTACCTCCAGGTTTTGACACTCCTGAGCAGAATTGGTAGGCAGGCCAATCCACTTGATTTCTTTTTTTTCCTTTGAAATGATGTTCATTGCCATTAGCACATTTAAAGCATCATAAACTCTTCGCCTAATGTTCTTCTGGTCATAAGCCTGCTAAAAAATATTTTTATTAAGTGATAAAAGGGTTAAGATATAGTAACAAGATATTAAAATATTTAATAAATAGTATTATTATTATATCTTCAAAGTGCTGAAGAATTCTATATCCAGTGAAACTATCCTTCAAAAGTAAAGACGAACTAAAGATACTTTCGAACAATGTAAAACATAAAACAATCTAAAAAATAGATTATGTTACCAACAAATCTCAATTTAAAAAACACTAAAGGGCCTTCTGCCCTGGCTGGTGTGGCTTGATGGACTGAGTGCCCACCTGTGAACCACAGGGTCACTGGTTTGATTCCCAGTCAGGGCACATGCCTGGGTTTTGGGCCAGGTCTCCAGTTGAGAGTGCTCAAGAGGCAACCACACATTGATGTTTCTCTCCCCCTCTTTCTCCCTCCCTTCCCCTCCCTCTAAAAGTAAATAAAATCCTTTTAAAAAAATACTAAAGGGCCTTCTTCAGGGAGAAGAAAGATGATCTAAGATGGAACTTGGAAATGTAGGATGAAAGGAAGACCAACTCAAAAGGTAACTATGTGGGGGAAATCTCAATTAATGCTCTCTATATAAAACAAGAGTGTCCTGTGGGGTCTAGAATACATATAGAACTAATACACATGACAACAATAGTATATGTATCAGAAAGGGGTAATGGAGTTAAAGTGGGCTAAGGCCTTGCATTGTCTGGGAGGATATTAGACTCTGAAAAGTCAAGGATGCACGTTTCAAGCTCCAGATAAACGGTGCATCTCAAAATGTGGTCCATGGACTAGGACTGATCTGCGAATTGTCAGTAGCTTATAATGAAAATAGGGAATTTGCACCAAAACGTCACCACATAGATCACTAAAACACACTGTTGAGTTCAGGTGACTTCTTTTTTTGGGTGGGGGGAGGAACAGGTAGCAAGACTTTCTCGATGAAGGAAACTGTTAACTTACATTGTGGAAGAAGCCCTTTATGTTGCTGAGGATGGATAGTTCCTTAGAACAAAATCCAATCAATCAAGTGCTCATAAATGATAATAAAGGATGGTGGAGAACAGTGGGTCCATTTAAAGGTACAACTAAATGAGAATATAGTCGCTCCTCAGCCTTTTGGCTAAGATCAAGTGTAGAAATGATCATATAATAACAAGTATCAGGAGGAGGCAACAAAGTAGGTCGGCTGATTCCCCCTCTTTCATATTGGAAGGGATAGGATTCAAAGCAAATGAACTATTCAAAATAGATGAGCTAAGTAATAATATAGCTTTTGGCTTAGTATATTGATTTTAAATCATAAAAACAACTATAATAATATTCTTTTAACAACTACCACTTATATATGCACTCTGAATCCTGTGGTGAGGGGAATAAAGGGAGATGGGAGTAAATATAAGCTTAATTAACTTCTTTTTCCCTCCATAATCAACAGATACTGGTCTACAGATGGTAACTCAAGAAACAAAAAAAATGAAGTTACTTAAAGTTATAAAGATAATCAAAGAGAGAACTAAAGACTATAACCTTCCAAATTATCATGAAAATAACAACAGTGAATAAGAAGGAAAAGACCCAATTCTTGCTTATTTCCAGGGGGTGGGGATAGGGCCGTTTAATATGTATGTTAGATTCTGAAAAGTGGTTAGAAGTGATGCCTTAGTGTAGTGACACTGTGTGAAAATTAGACGGAGGGGAGAGAGAAGCCATACGGACCCCTGGCAAAGAGTGCTCCAGGCAAAGGAAGCAGCAAGAGCAATGGCGGGCAAGGACCATGTTTGGCATATTCACAACATGCGTAGTAACCAAGGGAGCACATAGTAGGAGATGAGATCAGAGCAGTAACACTGGGCCAGGTCGTGTAGGGTCTTGCAGATCATTTTGAGAACTAAGTCTTTGACTCAGAATCGGAATGCCATCTAGTCTTTTTCCAATTAAAAGGAAAAAAAATCACTATATAATGGCCCACAAGGAAAATCTCAAAGCAATGGAAAAAAATAGTTCATAGGTAATAAAAGTAAAAAAATATAACAACAAACAAAAGCCCTATCACCTGGAACTATAAGAACTCTTTCTAATGTAATTCTTAGGTTAAAGAATAACATTACATCAGCATCAGCGGGATCCAAAGCAGTACAGAAGAGGAAAAGTCACAGCCACAAAGGCTTTTATCACTAAACAAATATAATAAAAGTAAGTAACGTATACATCATCACCTGCAGCGTAAAGAAACATCAAAAGTAACTACAGGAAGGAGAATAATAAAGATAAAAACAGAAATTAACTGCAAAACAGGAGGTCAGTACAAACAAATCCAGATGAAACAGAGGATTTTCTAAAAAACAAAATTCTAAGCTAAGGGAAACAGAAATTCTAAACAAATTACCAAAGAAGGAACGGAGATACCTATCTACACTTTACCCCCCACCCAATCAACAGGCCCGGGTGGTAGCACAGGTGATTCCTATAAAATTTCAGGGACCAGAAAGACATCCAACGCTATGAAACCTGTAATGGAATAAAGAGAAAGATAAAAAAGAAAGCCTCTGAATTCATATTATAAGGCTAGCATAACACTACTAATCACACTACAAAGATGGTAAAAATAAAAGCTTTATTATAATTGAAGTTGAAATACTATGAGTATTTCCACTAAGATTAAGAGTTAAAAACTCACTATGACTAGAGTTACTATTAATATTGTTGTGGAGTATATATAGTATCATTACATCTAAATACAATGTGAACTGATCTATAATGATAAAAAGGAGGAAGAACCGTTACCAAATGATGAAAATAATCTGTACCCTGATTACTGTGATTGTTCCACAGGTGCACACAACTGTGAAAACTCATCAAAGGTGCCCCAGCTGGTGTGGCTCAGTGGACCGAGCTCGGGCCTTTGAACCAAAGGGTGGCCGGTTGGATTCCCAGTTGGGGCACATGCCTGGGTTGCAGGCCAGGTCCCCAGTGGGGGTTGTTCGAGAGGCAACCACACATTGATGTTTCTCTCCCTCTCTCCCTCCCTTCCCCTCTCTCTAGGAATAAATAAATAAAACCTTAAAAAAAACCCTCACCAAATTTTAGTTGAAATAAATGCATCTTATTGTATGTAAACTATTCCACAATAAATAAAGAGGAAAATAGTACTTTAATTGCACCCTTAAGACAGGTACGTTTCCTTCCCTGTATGTAATTTTATCTCCACTGGGAAAAAATGGGTGATTTACATGCGGTTAAAAAAATCTCCAAGATATATGCACTGAAGAGCATGGCTCAGTAGGTTGGGCATCAAACCACAAACCGAAAGGTCTGTGGTTTGATTCCCAGTTAGGGCACATGCCTGGGTTGCGGCCAGGTCCCCAGCCGGGGGTGTGCAACAGGCAACCACACATTGATGTTTCTCTCCCTCTTTCTCCTTCCCTTCCCCTCTCTCTAAAAGTAAATAAATAAAATCTTAAAAAAAAAAAGTCAACGTCAAGTGCATGATCTACCTACCGAATCAGCTGACAAATGGTTGTTTGAATTGGTGAACTCAGATACCAGCTCATCAGCCACTTCATTATAGGATGTTGTACCTTTCCGCTGAACTTTCTCACACACTTTCATTGAAAAATGTCTCAAGCCTTTTCCATTTTTATCTCCTTTTTTGCTTCGTTTACTAAAAGAGAAAAAATATATATTCCATTTTAATTACTAAGAAACTTCCTTTACAAAACTATAAAATAATGAGTGAGAAGATAGTCATTTGATTTACTTCAGGTGGTAAGCTTTAACTGGAGATGAGCAAATGTTCCCAAATTAAATTTTACCTTAAAAGGCTAATAGCATATGACGTCAGACTGATATTCTCATGCACATCATCTATTTATTCAGCAAATATTGCCAACCAGGCACTTACCATTGGGTGCCAGGTACTGTTTCACACACTGGGAATAAATCCTTAAGAAGAAGAGATAAAAACTCTGCCCTGGAAATTTATACATGGGTCAATACTTACCTGTTTGTACACTTAGATTATAGTTCTTTTTCACTTAAAAGTGCCACCATGCCTAATTTCATTATCTACTCAATTTTCAAACAGAGGTTATTGATATTAATGATAGATCTAAGTCTTCAATTATTTCAAATTTGGTTAATGCCTAGGTCTAAACTTTGGTCACATAGTGATTAAAATTTTCAGGGGTTCAGTTTAGTTCTACGAATCTGACTGCCAACTATATGCCAAGAACTGTATTAGTGATTAGCAGTTCAAAAATGGTAATCGAGGCAAAAATCCTTTCCCTCAACGAGCCATGGGGCAGGGGTGGGAGGTGGGAAAAGACGAGACAGAACAGGCCAATGATGACAAACAATCCAACATAACAAGGTCAGTGTCAAGTCTGAGTCACTCACAACATTCTGTGGGAGCTGGGGAGTGGGGCATCTAGTTTAACCTGCAGGAGGAAAACTTGCTGGAGTAAGAGTCGAGTGCAAACAATCGACAAAATGAAAAGGCAACCTATGTAATATTTGCAACCCCCTTATTTTATCTGATAATGGGTTAATGTCCAAAATATCCAAGAACTCCCACAACTCAATAGAAGAACAATCACCAAATAACCCAATTAAATAGGCAAAGGACACGAACAGACATTTTTCCAAAGAACCTTACAAACAGCCAACAGCCATATGAAAAGATGTTCAACATTACCAATCAGGGAAATGCAAATCAAAACCAGGCATTACCTCCCACCTGTTAGGATGGTCACTATATCCATATACATATTCATAAACGATACCAAGTGTTGGTGACAGTGTGGAGAAATGAGAACCTTTGTATACACTGTGGGAGTGTAAAATGGTACAGCTGCTGTGGAAAACTGTACGGAGGTTCCCCCCAAATTTAGAACCACCCCATGATCCATCCATGTCACTTCTGGGTATCAGTCCAAATGACCTGAAATCAGGATCTCAAACGGGTATTGGCACCCTGTGTTTATACAGCATTACAACAGCCACTGTAGGGGAACAACCTGAATGCCCGTAGGTGGGTAGATGAAGAAAGTGTGGTGTAAATATATGCATACAACGGAATATTATTTAGCCTCAACAAAGAATGAAATCCTGCTGCATGCTACAACAAAGAGAAACCTGGAGGGCATTATGCTAAGTAAAAGAAGCCCGACACAAAAGGACAAAAAATGCATAATCCCACTTCCAGGAGGTACCTAAAATAGTCAAACTCTTCGAAGCACAGAGTAGAATGGTGCTTGCCAGGGGCTGGAGGGAAAGGGAGATGGTTGTCCGGCAGGACCGAAGTTTCAGTTGTGCAGATGAGTAAGCTCCAAGGTCTGCTGCTGTATGACCCAGGGTCTACAGCTGACAGTACTGGGCACTTAAAATCTGTTGTGGGCAGACTTTCATGTTAAGTGTTCTCACCGGGACAACAAAACAAGAGAGTTAGTCAAACACAGGAAGTTGGCAAGGGAACCCAGGCAGGAGAGGCAGCAGCGGTCAACACACGGAAGAGAAACAGGTGACGAATGCGGAGACGGAAACGCACAGCGTGGTGTCACCAGACTACGAAGTGCAAGGCAAAGGGTGAGGCAGAAAGGCAGAGAAAGGGCCCAGCCCTTAATGACATGCAAAGGAACCTGGACTTTATCATATTCTGTCAGTGTAAGTACATTCATTTATAAATTTTTACATGTTCTCCTGTGTCATGTACATTAAGAAAGAGACACTAAACAAACTTTTCAAAGAATGAGATAGGACGATATCTACTTCCGGTGGCCCGCATTCTCAAACAGTCCTCTGCGCACACAAGGTGGTTGCGCGCTGCTGCGGAATGCTGCGGGGGCTGCTAAGTGGCAGTAAGCTGGGGGGCGGCATGGAGTAACTTTCAGCTAGGCAGAGATTCTGGCTGCAAAGCAGAAGACGGATTTATTGTGGGGCGGAAGCAGAGACGGGAAGACCAGCTGAGAGGCTATGGCAATAGCCCAGGCAAGAAATGATGAGTCCTGAAATTGGGGCGTTGGTAGAGTTGACTGAGAAGAGATGGGTTTACAAAACTTTTAAAGATAAAGATCAGTAGAACTGAGTGATTGACTGAGGTGGATGGTAAGGAAGTGGGACATAGAATGACCCTTAGAAAGAGGGGTCATTTACTGAGATCAAGGAGATTGGAACAAGTTCATGAGCTCCACTTTAAACCTCCTCATCTGCACTGTCCAATACCCTAGGCATAGCTCACATGTAGCTGTCGATCACTTGAAATGTGAGGAGTGTGTAAATGTAAAATAAACACTGAATTTCAAAGACCTGAATGAGAAATGAGTGTAAAACATCTGATGAACAATTTTTGTATTAATTAAAGGTTGAAATATTTTATTTCTTATTAAATCTTTTTTAAAAATTTATTGATTTGAGAGAGGGGGAGGGAGAGAGAAACATCAATTTGTTCTTCCATTTGTTTATGCATTCATTGGTTGATTCTTGTATGTGCCTTGACCAGGGATCAAACCCACAACCTTGGAGTATGGAGATGATGCTCTAACCAACTGAGCTCCCCGGCCAGAGCCGGGGAGACAAATGTTGAAATATTTTCGCTAGAATGGATTAAATAAAAGATATAAAAATTAACTTCACATTTCTTTTTACTTTTTAAATTGGCTGTGAGAAATTTAAATTGGCCATGAGAAAATTAAAAATTACATGCGGCATGCATTACGTTTCTATCGGGCAGCAACGATGTTGAGATGGACGTGCCTACAGATGCTCCTAATACAACAGATATTATACCCAACAGAAAACTGACGATGTAAGTCTGCAGTCTCTGGGGGACATAACTCACAGCTTATCAGCAAGTGCACCTACGCCAGCTGACTTCCTATCAGCCTCACAGGATTAGGTAAACTTCTTCCTTTTCAAATCCAAAGTCCCTTTTCTAAGAAAACAGCTACATCAAAAACCAATTCACATACCATAAACTTCACCTTTTTAAAATATACAATTCAGTGGTTTAAAGAGTTATGCAACCATCACCACAATCTAATTTCGTCCCCTTAAAAAGAAACCCCATTCCCGCCGGCAGTCACTCCTCGTTACCCGCGCCCCTGGCTTCACACAGCCACTGCTTTCTCTGTTCCTATGGATTTGCCTATTCTTTCAAGTCAAATTTTCCAACTGAAATTTTCACTCCAGTGCTTCTGTTTCTGTATTCTTTGCTCTCTTTGAGCTGTTCCATTCAGAGTTCTTTGGTTTGGGGTTTCTTTTTAAATATACAACTTTATCCTGGGACCTGAATCTGATCAGGATTCCAGTTCCACCTCCTTGTTTAACAGGAATGCTGAGGACAGAAGAGCATGCTTAACTACACCACAGGGACGCAGAAAGGAGAGGATCTCTCTTCAGGACACGCAATGTGGTTTCTTCAATTAATGAACTGTAAGGGAAAAGAGGAGGGAAGGAGAACACAGGGGGAGAGGTGGAGAAGGGATATTTTGTAGATTGTAGAAAACACATCAATTTACTATTTAATTATGATTCAAAGAGACTGTACACACACACACCAGTTAATGGGGGAGTCAAGGAAGATAGTGAGATGGCAGCACAGTTTGCAAACTCTCCAAATCCCCAGATGAAAACAGAGAGAGCAACTAGACAGCAAAAGGCAAACCCCACGACAACATTTACAACAAAACTAAATCACACAGTAGCCTCAACAAACCTCAGAATTCAATACCGACAGCTAAAGGCCTACACAGTAGTGTCGTGTCGGCGTGAGCAGAGTAGGCAATCCTCAGTGGGGCTGCATTAGATGGAAATGAGAACAGGGTCAACCCAAAACGGCCAATAAGGATTTACTAGAAAGCAATGTAGGCACATTTGAGAGCAGTAGTTGAATTGAGGAGTTTCACCCTCTTTAATAACAGGTTGAGTGCAAGAGACCCACAATAAGAACTAAACGGGTTATGTCCTGGCTGGTGTGGCTCAGAGGACTGAGTGGCAGCCTGAAAACCAAAAGGTCGCAGGTTCAATTCCCAGTCAGGGCACATGCCTGGGTTTCAGGCCAGGTCCCCAGTAGGGGGTGCTCAAGAGGCAACCACACATTGATGTTTCTCTCCCTCCATTACCCTCTCTCTAAAAATAAATAAATAAATAATTTTTTTTTTAAAAAAGGTGTCTCTTTAGACATAAATACTGAGATATTTATGATGAAAATGATAGGATTCTGGGATTTGCTTTCAAATAAATAATATAGGAGGGGTTATATATAAAATAAGATATGCTATAAACTGACTATTGTTGAAATTCAGAGATGGGGACATAAGTTTATAAACAAGCCATCTACGTTCATATTTAAAATTCTCTAAAATAAAGAGTTAACTAAAAAAGAAGAAACAACAGTTCAAGCATACCTTTGATTGTTTACTCAGGTTTAGCCCTTGCCTCCCAGTTTCCCACACTCAGCCCAGCCTTCTCAGGAAGGGGCCCCACACACGACACCACCGTATTAGCACAAGGGAGAACTCGGCCTGTACGACACAGAACTCTGCAACCTGCTGTCGCTCTTACATACAAGTGACAACCACCCACCTAATCTAATCACCAAGCCAGCACACCAGACTCCCCCAATGCTCTTCCGGTTCCCTTTCTACCTAATTAATCTAATTCTATCAAGTTTAATTCATTTAACCTCTTCTGTCTGTTCGCGCTGCCCTAGTTCAGGCCCTCACACCTCTCTGACTGCAATGAGGACCTTCCGACTGCTTTCCCTTGTGCTGTCTAGAGGCCTTCCAATCCCTCCTCCATACGGCCATTACGGGGATCTTTCTAATAAATCCAACCACGTCCCTATTTGGTTTAAAACTGCTGGTGGCGGTGGTAAATAGTAAATACTTCCTGAATGCTAGGTAAGTGCCAGTCAGTGTTCTAAGTCACTTCATTTTGGGAAAGAACCCGCCAATTCCCATTTGCTATATAGGTTTCCACGCACGGCCCCTTCTATGCTGACTCACCCTGAGTTTGGTGCGCTGGGATACAAAGTGCTCATCACACATGAGTTCACATCATCAGTACAAGTCGGGTGGCAAAAGTAAGAAAGAATTGCTAAAAATAGGAGCACAGGAGTTATTTGGAAGCAAATATTTTGTGTATGGGTTTTATATTTATGCTAAAAACTGGATAATGGCTTAAAGTAAATAAAATTCTTGACTCAGTGTTTATATAGTGAAAGCCAGGGGCAAAACAGGCTGTTGTTTTTCATGTAATTCTAGTCTTTTTAGAAAAAACAGCAATAAAATAATCACAGGGTAGTTTGGGGTGACCGCCTGGCTAATTTATCCTCCACAGTCACACATGGATAATATTTAAAGAGAACACCAAACACAATCCCTGAATAAGAAAAACTAGACTTTAAATGCTGAAGAACACACTCCTGAAACAGAAATACAAGACTACGTGTAAGAGTTTTACAACATGAGTTCAGTGCATGAATTGACAATAAACTTGAGGAGAACTGTGGTTAAATATCAACATTGGTAAACTATTCAGTAGTTACACATTTTGAGCAGTTTAATTCATTTAACTCCGACCCACAGTCTTTATCCATCAGAAAAAATGGAGACACAGGTATCGACCTCACAGGGCCCCGGCGAGGACGAAGTGACACAGCCTGCGTAAAGCATCTGGTACACTCTAGGAGACTGTCCTTTTCACGAGCTCCAGAATTTTCAGAACCAATATAAAACTGAAGGATACTATTTAACATTGGTTAAATCAAGAAATTAAGCTTGTTCTTTGAAAGGCTGGTAGAGCGCATGCCAAAACCTAATTAAAATCTCTACATTAAAATTCAGTAGTAGTTAGAGTAGCCAGTACTTGCTGGGCTACTCTAAGAGATTTGGTCGTAGCAACCCATTCTATAAACCCTTCTTCAGAAATTAAGGGAACATTGCCTCTAGTTTAAAAAAAAAAAAAAAAAAAAAAAAAAAAAAAAAAAAAAAAAAAAAAAAAAAAAAAAAAAAAAAAAAAAAAAAAAAAAAAAAAAAAAAAAAAAAAAAAAAAAAAAAAAAAAAAAAAAAAAAAAAAAAAAAAAAAAAAAAAAAA
>PVKU01000356.1:0-310494 GCA_004027475.1 Anoura caudifer | reverse complement strand
ATGAAAACAGGAAGTGTTGTGAGGATGTGGAGAAACTGGAATCCTGTGCACCGCTGGAGAGAATGTAAAAAGGGTGTAGAAAATATTATGGTGGTTCCTCAAAAATTTAAACACAGAATTACCACAGAGTCCAGCAAGTCCACTTTTGGGTCTACACCTAAAGGAACCAAAAGTAGGGACTCCTAGAGATACCTGTATGTCCACGTTCATAGCAGCAATATTCAAATGGTCAAAAGGAGCAATGGTCAAATTTCGCAAGGGTCAAAAGGTGAAAACAATCCAAACACCACCAGCAGATGAACAGGTAAAACAGAATGTGGTACATATAATGCAATATTACTCAGCCTTAAAAAGGAATGAAATTCTGAAACAAACTACAACATGAAGGAACTTTGAAGACCTATAAGTGAAATAAGCCGGGCAGGAAAGGGTAAGCACTGTAGGATTCCTCTGCCAGGAATAGTCAACATCCCAGAGATGGGAGGCGAAAGGGTCCCAGACCTGGGGGACGCGGGGGGTTACTGCCTAATGGTCCACAGAGTTTCCGGATGGGATGGCCGGAGAGTTCTGCAGATGGACAGAGGTGATGGCTGTACAGCAATTTATTCTCTCAGCGGTTCTTCTGGCTTTGAACTTATTTATGTTTGTTGTCTTTTTGCTTAAATGTGGATGGTTTCATGGCTTCATTAGCCAGTATATCTCTATAAAATAAAATACTGTGGTTTTAACATTTCATCATTAATTATGGCTAAAGCATCAAACTCAATAGAAAAGGGGTCATGTTTCTAAACAAAATAAATAAAAAGCCTGCATTTCATCCTTCAAATTACTTCCACTGTCACATCTAATTTATTACGACTGCTGCCACACCCAGAAGAAAAGGTGTGCCTTTTCTTGACAAAAATAGTTCAGGAATGCTTGTTTAACCATCATGAAATAAGAGTTTAAAATAATACATAATTTACTTTTCTAATTTAGCTAGTAATTTTAAATAAACTTAATACCAGATTTGTTTAAAAAATTAAAATGGTTGTAAAAATTTTATAAAAATAAATGCCAAAAATGCCTACATTTTCACGCATCTATATGCTTTCAGGTTACATTAGACAAATTAACCTTAAAATGTCACATGTTACAAAAATTAACTCAAAAGGCACTGAAGATTAAATGCAAGAGCAGAAACTACAAAACTCTCAGAAAACAAATATAGGCACATATCTTTGTGATCTTGGATTTGGCAATTTTTCTTTAGTATGACACCAAAAGTATAAACAATGTAAGAAAAAAACCCCAGATAACTTAAACACACCCAAAATTAAAACCCTTTGTGCTTCCAAGGATACCATCAAGTAGGTGAAAAGCCAACCCACAAAACAGAAGTTTTGTATAAACCATGTATCTGGTAAGTGTCCTGTATCTATAGTACATTAAAAAAAACCTCTGACAACTCAATAATAAAATGACAACCCAAGGGCTCTGAGCAGATACTGGTCAGAGAAGACATACAATGGCTAATAAGCACATGAAAAGTTGCTCAGTATCAGCAGCCATTAGGGAAGCGGAAATCCAAACCCTGACGGAATACGCTGACAGAGACAGAGAAGGGGTGGCAGACGCAGGGAGGCCGGAACCGTTTGCTGGTGAGCACACGGAACGGTCCAACCGCTCTGGAAAACAGTCTGCAGTTAGTCAAAGGCCAAAGAATTACCACATGACCCAGCAATTCCATTCCATACAAGAGACATAAAAACTTTATCCATATAAAAATTTATTCACAAATGTTTATAGTAGCATCATTCATAAAAGCCAAAAAGTAGAAACAAACCCTATGTCCAAATAGACAAAATGTGGTGTTATCCACACAGTGAAACATTATTCAAGAATAAAAAGGAATGAAGTTCTAATTTATGCCACAATAAGGATGAACCTTGAAATCAAGCTAAATGAGAGAGGCCGGTCACTACAAACTCAAGCAAGGCAGGAGACCTGGTTCCTTGAGATTAACCGTCCGAGCTTCAGCCTGAGGAACTGTCTTTGGTCTCATTGCTTTGTGTGTAGAGATGAGATGGGACTTGTACAAGTCCCCTTGTACAAGGGGACTTGGAGGGCTGGGGAGGTTTAGTGGGCCCAGGTGCTCCTTGGATATTTTTCACTTCCATTGCCCTCATTACTTCCTCCACCAATTCATCCTTGCTTTTTACACTTGTCAGCTCTAAGCCTGAGCCTCTCCATGTCACTGCGTGGGAGAATGGCTTCCATCTCCAATTCTGACTTCCATGCCTATTCTGGGATGTGGATTTCTCTACTTTCATCATAATCACACTAGTTTTCATCTTCCAGTTGGAAAAATCTATTATCTCTACCACTTTCTATAGCACTTTGAGATGTATTTCCTTTTATTATTTCTACATGAAAATGTCAACAGGATTTTAGGGGTAGAGGTGTAAACTAGGTGTTCAGTTTATCATCTCTAGCTGAAATCTTCCTATCTAAATCTCAAACAGGTGGTTTGCACACTTTTGTAGAACCTGAGCTCTTTGAGACCCCAAGATCCCCTTTCTAAATGACACCAAATTTGGCCACAGGATATAAACACTATTACCATAAATCAAACAAAAAAAAACAGCAGGAAGCATTCTTTACCAAATAAGACCAAACTGATAAATTGAAAAATAAGAAACTAAATGAATAATATAGTACAGTTTGAAAAGCAGGTTACATTTTCAAAATAATTTAATTTTAAGTATTCAAAAGAATTGTGCCCACAGAATAAAAGAAAAAGCATTTCTCTTTCCAGGTCCTTAACTAGAATTCACAACCACTATCTTTATATTTTCCTAATAATAATTTATTTTTATTTATAAAAGTAATATAAGACTAAAATTTGTAGTATAAAACAGTATATCCCAGGTATAAGTTGTAATAAATGCATTCCATTTTAATAAATTATATATAATACCTTATTTCTCATTAAAATGGAGTTGACCAGAATGTTTAAAATCAGCATGATAATTTAGTAACCTGATAAAGTAATTTAGGAAAAAACCCTCGCTTTCCTGTAAACATACACTGTTATGTGTGTGGCTAGAGGGTGGTGGGGAGGACTTGAGACAGAAAATACACATTTAAATTAGGGAATACTGTGTTGCCATTAAAATTTTATTTTCATCATGTAGAAAATGCTCTTAGAACAGTTCATTGACATGAGTAGCTGTGTACACACGCCATGCGCGTGTGGACACACACATAAATGTTAACAGTGTCCTCCCTGGGTGGTGGGATTCCACATGATCTGTACTTTCCTTACATTTAAAAACTTTTATGCATTATTTTCACAATAAAGCATGCCTTTAAAAACCATGACATATTTTTTAGATAAACAGGAGGAAGTTGTCTATTATGACCCGTGTGAAAGTCCAGAGGAACAGATGGATATTGAAGACTCTTGGTAACTACAGTCAAATTGCCCTCCAGAAAGGCAACTTATATTCTGCCAGCAGGATGTTATTAAAGTGCTTTAATAGTATAATCATCTTGATTATATACTGATTTTTAAAAAATACATGCATGCTAATTGTTAACAAATTCAAGCCCTACAGAAACACAGTAAATAAAAAGTGAAATTTTTCTTCTTCTTTTCCCAAACCTTTGGAATCCCAACCCAGAGAAAAATATTAACAATTTGGCATGCATCCTTCCAGATTAACTTTTTTAAATAAAATTTTTGCTAAATATGTAAAAAAAAAAAAAAGAATAAAGAAAATACACGTTTGTTTCTTAAGGACCTTTAGTCTCTCCCGCCTCCCGTGTGCCACCAGGACTAAGGCCATTTACATGCTGGTGAGCTACTTACCTACGAATGATATTAGCATTTACATAACCAACAAACTTCTTCAACTATGTCTAAAACAAAACTCAATCCCTCCCCAAACCTACTAACAACAATAAATGTAAATGGCATCAATACTCACCCAGCTATTTGTGCAAAAAGAAAAAAAAAGAACCATCCTTTACTGCTGCCTTTCCTCCACTAAATCTGTTTATAAACCCTGTTGGTTCTACCTCCAAAATTAATTCATTTTTTCCCATCTCCACTACCAGCCACTGCCCCCACTACAACAATAGCCTCCGAACAGATTTCCCAGCTTCTGTTATCTCCTTAGGATCCAGTTCAGCCGCCAGTGTAAATTAGACCATGTCATTCCTCTTGTTAAAACCCTCCCCAAAAATAACCACCCGACTCCTTACTGTGACCGACAGGGCCTCTCCTGATCCGACTGCTGCCTACCTCTCCATCCGCAGCTCAGACCACTCTGCCTTTCTTACTGTCACCAAGCCACTGTGCTTCCCCAGATACATCAACCTGGTTCCTCGTTTAGTTTTGCACTTGCCATTCCCTCTGCATGGAAGCCCTGGCTCCCTCACATGAGCAGGCTATTTACAGGCCTGACTGTTCTGCATTCAGATGTGTCCTCCTTAGACAGGCTTGCTCTAAGGCGGCCCCCGTGCTGCCAGTGGTACACCAACCACCCTTTTATTTTTCCCATGCCACCCATCCCGGTCCACAGCGATCTTGTCTAGTGTCTACCTCCATATCAGCTCTTTCAGGGCAGACTTTTCTCTCTTATTTATTATTCTCTCCAATGCCTCGAACACAGCAACACTGAACAGATCTTCAAAATATGCGTTGAATGAACAAACTTCATAGGCATCATTAAGCAGTACAGATATTAACTATACAGGTTTTGATTATTATTAGCTTATAGTTTAACTTACGTTAGTTTATCATAGATGAAATTTTAGCCGAATTCCAACAGAAAAAAGATATTAAGGACCAAAGTGAAAGCAGACCTATTTGGAAGAGATGCATTTAGAAGACACAACAGATCTGTCCACAGGTAAAAAGAGAAAGTGAGCGGACATCTCCCAGGATCAAAGCTTTGTGCAAGACCAGCCTCGTGCAAGACCAGAAAGGGAGTGTTCACAGCTCCTTCTGCCGCAAACTCTGTGAACAGAAGCCCAGGGGCTCAGAATACAGGGAAAAACTGATGAGAACCTCTCAAGGGATCCTGCACCCACCCAACGAGTTCTTCAGAAACTGACTTGCTTTTGCAAAGGCCCGTCACCAAGGCACAGCTGCGTAAAGCATCCCTCAAGCTGTACTGTCAAGTGGTAAGAGTAGGATAAAAAGTTTGTACATACTACATATACTGATGTATAAACCCCTGAGGAAAACTGATACAAACATTTACATATCACACTAAAATCTGCACAGACACTGAAGAAATCAATAAAGGTTAGTCTGTGGTTGAGGGCTGGCTTTTTTAACCTGAACCCTTGGGAGAAGGGAAACAAAGCCTTTTCCCTTTAGCACTATAGAAAAATACAATAAATTTGGAGGAAAATAAACATTTGTAAGAACAACAATAAAAACCACATGCAGTGATTTTTGTGGTTTGATTGGGGAGATGGACTCATTACAGAAAAATATTAAAAAACAAAAAGAGAGTAATAAAAACCACTAGCCAAAAAAAAAAGCCACTGAATCAGATATAGAAAGACAAAGTTGAATCAATGGTTATACCAACAAATTTAAAATAGCACTTTTAATGTGAGCTTTGGAGACCTTTTTCTTATGAAGGAAAGAGAATCTTAGTTTCATGCCGTTTGCAGTACACAGGTGCCAACAATAACTAATGAACGGTTCTATTTTAAGGCCTTCCTTACACATTGCTAAATGCATCTGCAGAACTTACACTCCTACCCTTTCCTAGGATAATCACAAAGACCAGTATGAGATGGAAAGTATAATTTCCATTAGAGAGAAAAGAACATTTTGTCATACATTTCTATATGATACAGCAGTTCCTCAGAAATGATTTCGTGTTCAAAACAGTTAAGAACCAAGAAGCAAGAAGCAAAGGCCACCAAGGAACTAAAGCAGAGCCATGCCAATTCAAGATACACACTTTTAAAATACACAGCCCAAGGTGCTCACTCAGAGCCCATTCGCTTTTATTTGAGGCTGGATTCTAACACAATTAGCCATGGAGTTTCTCAGTGCCCAGCAAGTCAGAGACAGCATACTAGAAAATGTAAAAGACAGAAATCTATTATATTGAGAGCAGATGACCTAACAGGAGAAAGGAGACTGAAATACCACTGAAAAAAGGAATTACAAAACCTCAGTATCAAAAATAAAATTTAAAATCATAACTGGCAAGGTTTTATTTAAAACCATAATAATCTGACAGAATTCAACCACCTCTAAGACCAGGCATCTTATTTTAACAGTGCAACATTCATATTGTACCTAGTACAGTGACTTGCAGAGAATACTGAACTTCAATAATGACTGGAAAGTGCCCTGGCTGGTGTGGCTCAGTGGACTGAGGGCCGGCCTGTGAACCAAAGTGTTCCTGATTCGATTCCCAGGCAGGACACATGCCTGGGTTGTGGGCCAGGTCCCCAGTAGGGGGCGCTCAAGAGTCAACAACACACACTGATGTTTCTCTCCTTCTCTTCCCCTCTCTCTAAAAAAATTTAAAAAATAAATAAAATCTTAAAATAAAACAAACAAACAAAAAAACAAATGACCAGAAAGCAGCCATTTTCAATCCTGGAGTTTTACGCTTTGTAGGTAGGCATTTATCGTTTCTCAACAGAGCACAGGTGAATCTGATGCACACTGAGAATGGAGAACCACTGTCCTACCAGTCTAAGGAAGGGTTACACTATACTTGATGTATTATCTAAGAAAGAAGAAAGAAGTTAGTATGATCTTTAAATGTGTTCAGTAAAACTTGTTTGTGAAAAGTTTGGGCACGTTGAAGTAAGGTGGAGATTCACTTTGGTAAACGCTTCCTCTCCCCAAAGGAGGAAGGAAGCTAAATGACACATTACCAATAGCCAATTATCACAGGATAATTTCTTCTGAAACCATACAAATAAAATAATGTGGTATGAAAAACCAGTAAACTCAATAAAGTCAAAGTTATGTGAACAAAACATCTCACTAACTTGAACTAACGAAGGGTCTGGGTACTAAACCTCTCTGTGCAGTAGCATGTCCAAAACAAAATACTCACACTCATACTCACCTTTCTGAAAAATCAGAGTCTATAAATTCTCTAGCCCGTTTTCTATCACTAAAAAGAAAAAAAAAGCATAAAAAGAACACATATAACCACTACTTTATTTCATGAATAACTTATTGTAATCTGTCTAATTCTACAATAAATACAACCCAACACAAAAACTAATCATTAAAGATATAGAAATAAAGTAAAAACTTAAATTTTATCAAAGAACCAAGAAATCACATGATAACCTAGTTTGAAATGAGTTCAATGAATCTTTAAGGAAGAAAACATTGCAGGTTTACAAAGGATAAGGCACCGAAAAGCTTTACTTACTCTGGAATGACTGACTACAAAACCATTGACTATACCTCCACCCCCAACATAAAGCTCAGCAGGGCCTGAAAACATTCAAACCCTGGTCATCTCCAAAGCGGGCCAACCCCACTGGCACACGCATGGCTTTCATGCTGTAACCTCTCAGGGCTGTGCAGAAATCCGAGTGACTCTCGCACCCACATGAAAGTGCTCATAAAGACTGGACCAACGCCGTGGAAGCACAGGTGATTCTGTTATTCCTCTAATCTGATAATGGAAAAGTATGAACACACAAAACTCTTCTGTCTCTGTGTGCATGCGTGTGTGTGGGTATATGAATATATATATGGCTTAAAACACTCTGCCAGGATTATTTCATTAATTCATTCAATATTCTTGAAGCAAGATTTTTACTCAACCAAGATTTATTGTCTGGTGGCTAGAACTCACACTTCTAAGTCAAAGATAGAACTTCTAGTGCAGTATTTGAATAACAATCTAAATCACTTAAGCGACAATGAAGTTTTGAGTCATTAATTTTACTATGTCTTTTTTTTTTATGGAAACAAGAGATGTTAAAACAAGCAGTGGGAAAAGGTTGGGTAAGGGTGCGTTACAGGCAAAGACGAAACATGTGAAGCTTTGATACCACTGAGGAACACAAAAGAAATACTGACTTCACTGCCCAGTGTTTCAAAACAACCAAGGGGAAACTCAATGAAAGTTACGTATACTTGGCCTCTTTAGTTCCTTTTTTAGTTTTTAAGGAAGTAATTCATAGAAGAAATTCTGAATATAGCCAGCACTTAATATATCTTTTTTTATGTTTGTTAAAACAATATAAAATATAGTTTTGACATCTTCAAAGCAGCTAAGTAAGTTCCCTTTCAGGGCTGAAAAAAGTCAGAAGATTCAGGCACAAGTTATGATTCTCTCTTTTAAAATGGTTGCTCCATAAATGGTTTATATCTAAGATATGAAGTGAAATAACATAGGTAATTTTAAAGGAAACACATTCATCTTTAAAAACTAGACTAATATAAAACAAGAAGAGAAGACAAGGTGGTGAGGAAAAACGTTAGAGCTTTTTAAAAAAGTTTTAAAAATGGTAACTTGTACAGGCACTCTTACCTCGGGACCCAGCCCGTGGCTTCTGCTATGTGCGTCTGCGTGACCATCGCCGGTGCAGGGGTGTACGGGCTCCCGATCAGAACGCTTCCGGAACTGGTTAGTCTCTGGGGTGTGCTTATAATCTGTACATTGGGACAAAGAAAATAATATTGTTAGTTATTAAGGAAAGCCTGCAGGCACAAAATAATGTTGACTGCTAACCTGCATTCAAGGAGGAAACTTTATTGCCTAAAAAGCACTTAATATTAATCACCTAAAATATGAGCAATAGCTCTGATTCCTTTGTATGAATCAGAGCACAGTACCTGAGCACTGACATGAGGCCTTGGTGCAGGTTTCAGCACGTGAAGAGCAATCTGGAAGGACTAAGCTGGCAACTGACAATGCTTTAAAAATCAGAAAAATGAAAAGCTTTCTTTGAAATTACAGGACCTAATTCCAGTCAAGCTTGTTTTACTAGAACTGGGGTAGAGTAATCAGATCTTCACAGTCCAAAATATATGCAAAGACAGGATACATTTTGGATTATTATACAGATGCAATTTTATCTTGTTTTCAAGAGCATTCATTTCCCTGTTGTCATTAAATTTTCTTCAAAGACATATTATGTTCCATTATGTAAATTTATTATTCCCTATTAGATATGTATGGATATTCCAATTATTCAACATTATACACAATGCTGTGATAAACATTTTTGTACAGTGATCTTGGCCTTAATTTCTATTTCCTAAGGAAAGACTCCAGGAAAGGACTGAATGGAACTAAGGACATGAACTTCAAAAAGTTCCTTGGTATGTCTTACCAAATTGCTTTCCAGGTCTCCTAATTTTCACTGGTAAGTAGAACATGTCCCCCAAATGTTTATAATAATTAATACAAAAACAATTTGGCATTCTAGGAAAATCTTTAAAAGTGTTTTCATTAAAAAAAGAAAAAATAAGGGCATGCATGCTCCAGGGAACGGGTGTACTAATGAAACAAGACTGTCCCCACGTGGATAACAGCTGAAATGGCTGAAGGAGTTGCTGGGCAGAGTATGGTTTTGTTTGTGTTCCAATTAAGAGTGAAAAGCATCAACATGGACGTATAATTTTTACTATTTTATTTTTCATCTTATTTTTTTTTAAGATTTTATTTAAGAGGAGAAGAAAGAAGGGAGAAAGAAGGAGAGAAACATCAATGTGTGGTTGCCTCTCACGTGCCTCCTACTGGGGACTTGGGCTGCAACCCAGGCACGTTCCCTGATTGGGAATCAAACCAGCAACACTTTGCTTTGCAGGCTGGCACTCAATCCACTGAGGCACACCAGCCAGGGCCATATTAAGTTCTTGAACATTTTCTGAATGAGCAGATTGGAGATGATAGACTTGAATTGGAAAGACAAGTTGGAAGCTCATGTGAGATGCAATGAGTTTTTAAACTAGGACAGACAGTGAGTCTTAAGAAACAAACCAAAGGAAAGTCAACAGAACTGATCAAGCACTGAATATAGGAAGCCTATGTAGATGATGAGTCAGACATGCTTATAAAACTGAACCTTAATTTTGAAATCCCAAATTAAAATGAGTGATAATTCAAGGTAACTACTTCTAATATTCAGTTGATCTGATAAGGAAAATGAACATTCAAAGTTTACCACCACTCCCCAAAACACCCAAAACAAAGACAACCTTAATGTAAATGTAATTGTGGTTTCTTTGACAATAGGTTACATACAATTAGGCAATGAAAATCATGCCATCAATTTAACCTCACTCTAGAGATTTTCCGCCCTCAGTCATTATGTCTTATGCACTACTGCCATCTACAGGAAGAAAGCCAAGACAGCATCTGTGTTCTGAAAGGAAAAAAATCTAGACAATTATAAAGTGTTACATTAAACGATTTCATAAAGTTCTAGTTTTCAATATCAGAAATGTAAAGTTTCAACCATATTAAAATAAAGATAGTCATAAGATTATACATGAGTTGTATACATATATCTGTGTATATATGTATACACACTCATGTATATGCTCATAATAGTTATTTCAATATATATACTATATATATATACACATGTATATACTCACAAACACATACACTCACATACACATGCAGATGCCTTTAAGAAAAAGGGCAAATTTCTTAAACTAAAACAGTTACTGCTAGTTTCTATAAACACAAAAAACAAGTTTTCCTCTGGGACTTTTGAAATTTCTATCTACCATTAAGATTTGGCTTCCAAAGAGACATGAAATTTAAATTTGCTATAAAAGGAAATGAGGGAGGTTTTATTCAAGAATTTCTAACTAAACAAAAATGTTTTTAATCATGAGAAATTGAAGGCAAAGGGACAATGTTCAAAAGAGGCAAGCAAGGGAAGAAAGAAATGGCTATAACTGGGGTTCTACATCAATTAGGAGAATCAAAACAGATACTCTGATTGTGGCCCAAGACTAAGAACCGTAAAAACCACCTGAGAATTCGGGGGACACATCAAGGCCCCAGGGCCAGCCTGGTTGAAGGGAAGGCCCCAGTCCTCCACTCTGTCTGACCTTTTTTTGCTGATTGTCAGGTCAACAGTAATTACGTAAGTATTCTACCTAATTACTCATCATCGTCAGAACTGAAGTGTGTAAATCTTTCGTGTACATCAGTTCAAATCAAAAATGGAAAGATAAATTACATGTTTCCAAAAGAGAAATTTGAACTTCATAGCATCACTAAAATGCCAACAGAAAACAGTATTTCAAAACAGAGGAGTACTGTCAGGGCCAAACTTGTAACAGTTTGGGTATGTTTGTTTAATTTTGGTGTTTATAAAATCACATTTCAAAATACAGACTTTAAAGTCAGATGCCCTATCTTACTTGTTCCTACTGTAGTGGCTGATGAGCAGCAAAATGCTAGCAAAAGTTTGAAAACACACCCTGAACCACCTTGAAGTGGAAACACTTACCTAAGCTTAAGTTTCTGTGAGGTTTGGAGCGAGGTTACATTCTTCACATAGTTATAGTAAATTGTGCAGGACCTTTGGCTTGGATTCTGCCGATAACTAAGTCCTCAAGCAATCAGGAAAAATGTCACGCCTGGAATGTCTTAAACTCTCAGAGACTTTCTGGAGCCATTAGGTATGTTAAAAGATGTTTTTGTGCAAATAGTTTTGTGTTTAGCAGAGACCTCAGTACTGTACCTTACAGGCAAATTTTATCCTTACTGCTCTTTCGATGAGTACATGCAAGCACCGACAGTGAAGAGCTGCTGTTCAAGTTTTCCGCTGATGGTGGGGAAGCCATTGAAATTAGGCAGTTTTTAGAGTAGTTACATGCAACTTTGCTGATACATAAGGCTCTCTAAAGTGCTATGCACTTCAAGCTCTAACAAAATTAATGAAATACTGTCAGAGAAACACTTAAATATTTCCCATTTTCATCCATTATTTCTGCTGTTAAAGATGAAAACGAATTGGCATGCTGTTTCTCCCCAAATGTCCTTAAATCAAAGATATTAGACTAATAGCTCCCTCTAGATGTAGATTAACTAAGGGTCATGTTCAACTTATGTGAATTCAAAGTCAAAAAAGGGGGGAAGATTTGAAATCTCTTTGAAGAAAGGGAAGATTTGTTTATAAAGCACAACAGATTTCAAATCAATTTTAACCAAACAAGAGACAAGAGAAGCCTCACAGACAGAGCAAAAGCCTAACTGCGCCTCCAGAATCCACAAATGTGTGAAAATTAAGCACAGAAGAGCACACGCCTTCTTTTTCTCAGGACTTAATCAGTTACATTCAGATAAAAACAAAACTTCTTAAAAAACTGACTGAGATAAGAAATTAACTGGAAATTCGATCAACCACCTTTCATGCAATTATCCTTTATACTAGTCTTACTTAAGCAGTTTCAAATTCTAAGACTTGATGATTTTCTTACCATTTGGGGTCCAACATTCACATTTATTGGTCCTAAGGTTTTTGGTAAAATCTTGGCTGGTGAGTTGGTACTGGAAACTGGATACGCAACAAATGAAATGTTACCTGAAATGGCATCAAAACACCGGGTTAATGCTCTGCGGTATCAAGGCCAACTTCTAACCCCAGGGTCCTGATCCTGGTTTGGTTTAAGTGATTCATAATTATCTTACAAGTAAATTACAAACAGGAAGGCTTACTGAAAAGCCACACCCAGGACTGCTTTGCTCCAGTGAATACAACCAGTTCAGCAGAATGGGGAATCTGTAAAATGAAATAGTTTAGTCTACCTGATTGATAATGACTACTGGATATGTAGCTGGGTGGTTTTTTTTTAGAGAAAAAAATATTTAGAGAATACATAATGCAAAGCACAGTTTACATCCGAGTTGAGAAATCCAGTTAGACCTTTATTAGACATCATAGAACAAAAAATGCACCAAGTAAAATGTGTTAGAATTTCTTTATAGTATAAATACAAAATATTTATATTGAAAGTTAATATGTTTTCAAAATACTGAGTTGGTAGTTTCCTGAGGCTTTATTACAACAGAGAAAAAAACTGGACTCTACCTGGGTTAACAATGTTGGAAATTGTGGGATCTCTACAGTGTGTTCAAGTGATTTCGACACTAAATTTTAAATTAAGCTATCAAAGCACCCTCTCCCACCAAAAAAAGTCAACCAGCAATCTTCAGAACTACCACATTAACTGCTCCAGACAAACTTCCGGTTTGTCCACATTTCTCTTGGAAGGTAGCTGTAATCTGATACAACAAAGGAGATCACCCAGGAAGCACGAGGAGCCACGAGGAAACTGTGGGGAGAAGCCCAGCGTTTCAGAAACACCTCCTTCTTGGTCTCCTCCCTCAGACATCCCAGTCCTGAGCTCCCTGAGCCTGCCCACACTCTCACCTCCTGTTTCTCAGCAGACACCCACATCTCCTGCAGTAAGGATGCTGCAGGATACCAGACCATCGGGTTAAGTTACAGCTCTTCTGCCTCAGCCTGTGAACTTATGGATATGCACCTGCATATTTGTACATATTTCTGAGTGGAAATTCTCATACAAATGCCTTCCTTCATGTCTGCTCTACATTTCCTGCCTCCTCAAGGATCTCAGCCATTGATTCCATACTCTGCCCCCTGAGTTTTCAATGACACCATGGCTCCTCCCCTTCAGTTTCCCTCTCTGTCCATTTGTTGTATGTTGTTTTCCCTCAATATCCACGTTTTAAAATCATCTGGGTCTTACCCTCAGGGCTGGTCATATAATTGATGCAGTCAACTTGGGCACCCGACTACTAAGAAGTTCTCCAGATGCTTCCAATGTAGAGCCAGGGCTAGGCACCACGGCCCTAACTGGATCTCTTACTGCGAACGGCTTTCCTAGCCCCTCCGCACATCTATCACAAACCAGTCTGTCAACTGGTGAGACTCTTCTGGCCACTCCCCTTACACTTAAGGCCTTCAAAGACCCCATGACACTTCCTAAATGCCTTTCAGGCTCCTGGACATGACACAAAGCTCCTGCCTGGAGATCTCACCCCTGCTCCCATCCCAGCTTCATCCTCAGCTATGCCTGAACATGCACCCCACAAAATCCAGTCAAAATACTGCAGTTCCGGAAAGGCCCCCGTTCAACCATCCTGGCTTTGGTGTATGCCTTTCCTTCTGCTGAAACAACTCCTACCTCCTAACACTTCAAAATGGGACTTTATACCATCTTCTGAGTTATTACCACGTGTCAGAGTCTGTTTTAGAGGCTCCCACATACACATCATCTCATTAAGGCTCAGGACAACAGTGTGAAACTATTACCACTGACCTCAATGTCCACATGAAGAAACTGAGGTGGAGTGAGGCTGAAGACTGGCACGAGGTCTCACCGCTGGTGAGGGCTGTGGCTCCAGCTCTGCTGCCTGTGCTCTGTGGGCTGCCTCCTCCCTGAAAGCTGTGCCCAGCCACTGTGGTCTAGGTCCCGGACACCCTTCCTCTGGCTTCTCAAAAAGCCTATTATCATTTACTTGCAGTTCTATGACAGGTGGTCCATGCCTCTCCGCTTTGCATCCCAGCACCTGGTTTGGTCCCGGGTACATAATCGGTGCGTGAAACCATAAAAACTGATTAGCATAGACCTTTCCTAATCTAGATGCCAGACTTCCTGTAATGCAGCCTACATTGCAGCTTTTTAAAAAATTTTTAACAGGTACCATGACTTACACTACATGTGAAGTCAATTTAAATACCAGGTCCTTATTTTTTGTTTATTGTTTTTAAAACATGACTGAACAACCAATATTATGAAATAAAGTTTCCTTACTCTGTAACTGCAACTGATTTTTTAAAATAACCTACCTTATTAACTGTTAAAGAGTAAGGTTATCATCAAAACTCCCTAACTATGATTGTCCACTAGTTTAAGAATCCACCAAACTGGAGAATAACCATCCATGATTCAAGGGGAGAAACGGCTCTGTAATTGATAAACATAAGCCATGAGCTCGGCCCCAGGAAGGAGAACACACCACAGATCCATGTGAGGAAGAACACGGCCCTGGAAGTCTGGCTCTCAGATGGATTTTAAAAATGACCTTAATTCTGCTGAATATTTAAGATGAGATCATCTCTGATGCACTGTGGTAGAAGCGAAAGCCAAAAACTTGCAAAAAACCATAAAACAAACAAACAAACAAAAAAGATAATTAAGGTTTGAAAACAGGTTGACTCTAATTTTAAACCTAACATTAAAAAATAAGAATATAAAAAATTGGAATATTGTTATTAAATATTATTAAAGCCAGACCTGTCAGGACAGTTAATACCAAAAGAATTTAGAGGGAACCTAATACATTTGTCAAATTGATTCTAAAGTGTATGTGGAAGAGTAAAAACAGAGAACGGTTGGGAAAATTTGGGAAAAAAAATAAAAGGAATAATGGAGAAAAAGGGAACTTCAGCGTACCAGATTTCACAACTACTGCATGGCCACAGTGACCGAGATAATGTGGTACTGACTAAGCAGCAGATAAATAATTCTCATCTTGCACAAAAATACATTCCAGAAAGGTAAAATATGTAAGTATGAAAAGTAAAACCTAGAAGTATTAGGAGAAATGAAACCATTTTTAAAAATAATGTAGGGATGAGGAAGGCCCTTCCAAGCATGTTGCAGAATTTAGAAACTTAAAAGTGAAAACAGATGGGCAGATTTGACTACCTAAAAACAAATACTGCTATTTTCTAAACAAAAGAGCCAATGGTTTAAAAGACAAATCTCAGAGGTGGTAAATAAATCCACAACACGTATAGGTCATTAGATTACTATCCTTAAAACTTTCATTTACTTAACTTCCCACTTACATATCAATAAGATGACACCTCAGTATAAAACTAAGCTGATTACATGAAGAAATATAAATGTACAATGATCATATGAAAGAAATGCTTGATGTTTTTTAAAAAATTTTATTTATTTATTTTTAGAGAGGGGGAAGGGAGGGAGAAAGAGAGGGAGAGAAACATCAATGTGTGGTTGTCTCTGGGGGCCCGCCCAATGGGGACCTGGCCCACAACCCAGGCATGGGCCCTGACTGGAATCAAACTGGCAACACTTTGGTTCGCAGGCCAGCACTCAATCCACTGAGCCCCACCAGCTAGGGAAAAATGCTTGACTTTAATAATAAAAACAATTAACACCTAAAAAAACCCCCAAACTTTTCACCTACCAGGTTGATACATATTAAGTGTGATTGTGCCCTGAGTTGGTAAAGATGTGGCAAAATTGGTACATTTAAAAAATATTTACTTGGCACCCATGATGTTACATGTATGTCAAATACTAACGCTGAGCACTGTGGATACGCAATGCAGGCAGCACCGTTCCCTGCACTCAAGGGGCTCCCACACTCGGTCAGTGGAGGCGCATTGGAGAGCCTTTCTGGAGAGCGGATGGTCTAACAGTGCAGTTGGAGGACTGACGGAACTGCGTGTGAGAGTACAGAATTTTAAGTAAGTGCTTTAAGAACAATTATACACATTTTAAAGCCTCTTTCTACCTCAACAAATACCCTTTCAACTGCCCACCATTGCCTAGGTAGCAAGCCGATCGATCCCTGGCCTCTGCCACATTACAATTAACAACCGGCGTACCTTCTGCTGGGTATGCATGCTAATAAACTAGAACAATTACACATGACTGAGGATTGCAGCACTGTGGATAAAGGCAAAAACCTGGAAACAGTTTAAATGTTTAAACATTTTTTGGTGCATGTATATAATGGAATATTATATACAGCCCCCCCCCCCCAATACACGTATGTACTGCCATGGGAGAATGTTCCTATTAGAAGAGAATATAGCCCTTGGCAGGTGTGACTCAGTGGACTGAGCGCTGGCCTGTGAACTAAAGGGTCACCTGTTTGATTCCCAGTCAGGGCACATGCCTGGGTGGTGGGCCAGGTCACCAGTGGGGGGCACGTGAGAATCAACAATCAATGTTCCTCTCCCTCTCTTTCCTTCTCTCTAAAACTAACTAAATAAAATCTTTTTAAAAAGAGAATATAATTAGTATGATTCCATTTATCTTAAAAACTACATATACACATAAGTTTACACATGTGTAAAAAGTCTGGCAAGATAAATAGCAAATAATTTAATAGAGGTTAGCTCTGGTGAGTGTAGTGGAGAAATGTTTTACTTTGCCTTAATACTTTTTTACTATTGAAAAAACATTATGTAAACATGCATGCACTTGTTTTATAATTTAAAAAACTATTGCCATTCTGAAGAAAAGAAGAAGGAAGTGAGACAATCAGCTATAGTTGCTGAAACAAAATGAAGGTCTGTCTATAAATGAGGTATCTGTATTTTTTTAATTAGTAAAAATAAAATCTGTTTTAGAAGCAATTAAAGGGACTCCACTGGGGTTTCAATAATTGTAATATTCAGAAATAAAAGCCACAAATGTCTTTAGACAGTCTATTTTCATTGAATAAACTAGGTTCAGCAGCAAAAATATAAGGTTTTGACTCAAAGGGACATATTTAAATAGGCTACAAACATCCAGGCTCATGAAATTTCAGCCAGGTTATGAAAGTAAACCAAACCAAGTCTAAACAATTTTTCTCAAGTACATGGCCTTAATTCCTACCTGCTTGGCAACAGGGGCCCAATACTGTCCAGAAGCCAATTCCTGGCACTTGATATATTTATTAAAAACAAAACTTTAAAGATCTGCCTGGATCTTGGTTCTTGAAATTCCCTGAATTAACTGAATGAGATCACTCACCTAGGGAAGTGGCTAGAGAGAAAAAGGTAAAACTTTATGTCAAATCTTATTTCAATTTCTTGAGTAAATGAAATCTTTCTGTTTCCATTAGAATTGTCTAGACACCAAAGATTTCTTTCACTCATAATTCTTCCAGTTCCAGTTAATCACCTTCAATATGCGCAATTAAGATGAAAAACAAAATTAAAATAACTGTGGCTTATCTACATGATGCCATTGTAAAATTATTTTTTCACAGCACTAATTTTCTGGGGAAAAAAATTTTGTTTTTTTGCCAGAATTCATTTTCAGAAAAACCTTCTTAACCCAAGCCTGTATCACATCCTCCTGGAAGAACTGAATTAGTAAACTCACTGTAGGAAGGAACAGGCCTATTTTATGGGTTCATGAGTAAGTCAAAGCAGAAGAGGCACATCCCATCTGCACCGGGTCCAGCTTCACAGCAAAAGCTCACCTACCGCCCTAAATAAAAGTTTTAAACTGACCTAGATTGTGGTGGGGTATGTGATTGTCAAGTGTAATTCTACCGGATACATATAAATTACACTTTAATTTAAAAAAATGATGAGAAAAAGTGACCAACACAA
This sequence comes from Anoura caudifer, assembly GCA_004027475.1. Taxonomy (NCBI): domain Eukaryota; kingdom Metazoa; phylum Chordata; class Mammalia; order Chiroptera; family Phyllostomidae; genus Anoura; species Anoura caudifer. Next base: position 292,134 of record PVKU01000356.1, on the reverse strand, counting down.
TTTTACATTTATTAGTAAGAGGTAATTACAAGATCATACAGCCCTCTTGCTTTTCCTCTTCCGTTACCTTAACTGGAGCTGTTTTTGAAATTTTTGTTTTCTAAATAGGTAGCTCATGTATTTGTCTAAATGACATACCTCGAGCTGCAGTCTCTGGCAAGTCTCCTGAGTCACCACCCATCTTCCCTCCCTGCTAAAGCATTCTTACCAGCACACAACAGGCATCCCTTCTCCCATTTGAGAAACAAACAATGCACTGCTCTCAGGCTCCCAACTCGTTTCTGTTGCAAGCTACAGCAAAAGTCACAAAATCTGTCAGCATCCGCTATCTCCACTTCTCCGCCGTTTTTTTTTTAACCCACTTCCACTTCTCCCCCACTTCACCGAAATAGCTCCTGTCAAGATCATCTTCATGTTAAGTCCAACGAACGGTCAACTCTCATCTTCAACCTCCTTCAACCTACCAGCCTCATTTGACACACAAAGAGAATGACACCTTCCTTGGAGACACTCTTCCCTTGGCCTGCAAACTGCCACTCTCCATTGGCTCTCCTAACTCATGGGCTCCTCCTCTCTAAAAACATTCGGAGGGCCCTTGGCTTGGTCCTCCAACTCTTCTCTGTCAACCCCTTACTAGGTGATCCGATGGCTCTCACATGTATTTCTCCAGATTACACCCTCTCCTGAACATCAAAGTCACATATCCAGCTGTCATTTCTTGTACCTGTTTTTTTTTCTTGTACCACTGTTTTGATGCTCAATAAGTACCTCAAACTTAACACCCCAAATCTGAATCCCGGCTGCTCTCCATCCCACCCAGAAGTCCCCATCTCCCATACCTATCTCTCTCTCTCTCTCTCTCTCTCTCTCTCTCTCTCTCCCCCTCTACCTCAGTAAATGTCAACTCCAGGCCCTGGTCAGGGGGGCTCAATTGGTTGGAGCATCGTCCTGATGCCCCAAGGTTTCGGGTTTGATGGCCCACCAGGGTACATACAAGAATCTACCAATGAGTGTGTAACTAAGTGGAACAACAAATTGGTACCTCTCTCTCTCTAAAATCAATCAACCAATAAAAAATAAAAATAAATGTCAACTCCATTCTTCAACTGTTCAGACAAAAAAAAATCACTTGACTCCTCCCCCCCTTTTTTTTTTACATCTTACATTCAATCCAATAATAAATCCTGTTGGCTCTAGGTTTAATATTTTGAATACAATCACTTGTCACCCACTGCTATCACTCTGGCCCAAGTCACCATCTCTTGCTTAAATTACTGATTCACCAACCTGCTTCTGCATTGCCAGCCCCTCTCTATCCCCACGCTGTCCCATACACTAGTGACCAGACACATGTGGCTGTTAAGCACTTGAAATGTGGCTAGTAAGACTTAGAACATGAATTTTAAATTTATTTCATTTTAATTAATTTAAATTAAAAAAACAAAGCAACATAAAATATTTTCCCTTTAAATACAGCTGTATTGTTTTGGTAGTACCACACTTCACCTTCACTGTTGAAAACTTAGCATCCAAATTGACATGTGCTCTAAGTGTGAAATACTCATCAGATTCTAAAGGCTAAGTACCCCAAACATGCACAATGTCTCTTTGATAATTTGTTTATATTGATTACATGTTGAATGACAATATTTTGGATATATTGGGTTAAATGAAATCTGTCACTGACATTAAGTTTACTGTTTCTTTTTACCTTTTTGTATGCAGCTACCAGAAATTTTATGTTGGGTAAGTGGCTCACACTGTATCAGTGAGGAGCGCTGTTCCATCCCCACACAGCCCTGAGAGTAATCCTGCTTCGTGGAGCGAGTATGTTCAAAACCGCAGCTGGCTTTGCACCTGTCAGCATAAATCCTCACGCCGCTTTCAAGAGCTCTTTGTCACCTGTACACTTGTTTCTGACCTCATCACCTGTCCATCTCCCCCTACTTCATTCCACTGCAATCACAGACTTCTTTGCTGTTCCTCAAAACAAGCTAAGAGAATTTATGGCTCATGGCCTCCGTCCTTAGTTTCCTTGGCCTGTAACTCTCTCCCACCCCCCCGGCCCAGGTATCTATCTGTGCCTCATTCCCCAGCTTCCTTCAAGTCTCTGCTCAGTCATCACTGTGTCGGAGATGCCTGACCAGCCTGTATCAGCACTTCCTAAATTACTATGATTTTTTTTACCAGGTTACAGGCATACCTCAGAGATACTGAGGGTTCCATGCCAAATCACCGCAATAGAGCAAGTATTGCAGTAAAGTGAGTTATAATCTTTTTGCTGGTGGAAGGTCTTGCCTTCAATTTGTAAAAAATATGCAACATCTGTGAAGCACAATAAAGCTAAACACAATAAAACGAGGTACGCCTGTACTTATCTCTTATGGACATTCTGCATATTTGTATTTACCAGCTTCTGCGATGAGTAGCTATCCGCAGCCCACCCACTCTCAGAATGTTAAGCTCTGCAAGGACAGGAGCTCTGCTGTCTCATTCACTGCTCTATCTCCAACATCTAGCACAGTATCTGAAACATAGCAGGGTTCCACAAATTCTTGTTGGGTGAATGAATGAGTGAATGAATGAACGTCTGATGGAAGCCAATATATAAATTCTCGGGACAAGAGCATAGAGTGAAAACCTAGCATCTGCCCAGCACCAACTACCACACTTAACCATTCCCTTCCCTAGTGATAAATACTGGTGCCAGTTCCTTTATAACCTTCCAGAAACATTCCAGTCGTACATAGACATATATGCATAAATATCTTTTTTCTCTTACATATATGGTTGAGTACTGTATCAGTTTGCATGTTGCTTTTTTTCCCACTTAATAATAGGTATTTATTTTAGATGGCTTCCATACCTGTATATGTAGTTTGCCTCAGTATTTACTTTGTTAGCTACATACTATTTTCTTTTTATGGCTATAGCAGATTATTTATTAAGTCCCTTAGGAATGGATTAAGTATTACAAACACCTTTAAAAGTAAAATCTTTTATTATTAAAAATAATACTGCAATGAGTGTACACACACACACACTGGCCGAACCAACTCGCCCCCCCCCCCAGTATGGGAGTGCCACGCCCACATATCCTTACTGACTCAGGGCCATCAAAGTTTACTTCTGTGAAAAGTAGTGTCTGATTTGGCTATTTCAGTTTTATTATGAATAAGGCTGACTTGTTTTGTTTAAAAGTCACCAAAATGTTCCTTCCTGAGAGTTATGTCCTTCTTTCTATTGGCTGTGGGTGATTTTTTTTATTGGTAGACTCTCTTTAAATATTGAAGGAGTAAGTATATTCTTTGCTATACCCACTGCAAATATTTTTGCCAATTTCACATTTGTCTTTTGCTTTTATATATGATTTTATGTGCACATTTAAAAAACAGTCAACTTTACAGTTCTTTCCTCTTATGACTTGTGCATCATACATAAGAGGGACTGTGAGTATGTTTAAACATAAAAATAAAAGAAGTCAGATTTACTCCCAAGTTTATCTTTGCTCCCCACCCTAGAGGCATACATCCATCGTACATGGACATGCTATGCATATTTTACTTATCTTCCAGGCTTGGTATTTTGAGCTGGATATGCTGTTCTTTGAAATTAATTATCATTAATTATATGCTAAGATGGTATAAAATATCCCCCATGTTTTCTTGTAATTCTTTAATTCCTTCATTTTAAATGTTACCCCCTTGATCCAACCTTAAATTATTTGATGTGAGAAGTGCAAAATCCGATTTTCTTTCCCAGATGGCTACTTTCATGAATAATGCACGCCCCCTCCCCCTTGCTGATATAAAATGCTATCTTGATCGTTTTACTTATTTGGATTACTTATTGCCTTTCTATTCTGCTCCACTGATCTGTTACTCATGTGACAGTGTCACATGCTTTATTTCATTAGTGATTAACATTTCCACCAGAAAATAAGCGATCAGAAAGTGCCAAACATTTCTTCTCATACTATCCTTTTAACTGCTTGGTAATACCTGTTGTAAAGGACTACCAGTTCATTTCAAATACATTACCAATGAGAGCAAGTCACAGGTTGATTCTGGAATAGGCCAATTCATTTTGCATTGAGAAAAGATTCCATAACTTTCAACCAGCCATCTAAAAAACAATGTATGTCATGGAAGACAGTGGTTGAGGGAGAAATGGTATGGATAGCTCAGGGGATAGCTTATCACCTTTATTTAGAGAAAAAAATAACTCAGGCCCAACAGATCAACAGCACTATCTTAATAAATGAAACACATATTAATACCTTATAATTAATATGAAAAGATACCATATCTGACTGGAAATACAAAAACTGTAAAATAGCCTATCCATATACATCATGTAGGTCAGGATTAAAGGTAAATAAATAAACCTTGTAGTTACTCTGACTTCCTTTGTTTTTTTAAAAAGATTTTATTTATTTATTCTTAGAGAGATGGAAAAGGAGGGAGAAATAGAGGGAGAAACATCAATGTGAGAGAGAAATAGTGATCAGCTGCCTCTTGTACGTGCCCCAACCAGAGACCAAACCCACAACCTAAGCATGTGCCCTGACCAGAAATTGAATCACCAACCTCTTGCTTTGTGGGATTATGCCCAACCAACTGAGCCACGCCAGTCAGGGCTGACTCCATTTTTATATTTAAACATACTCAAATTTTTAAGTTTTTATTCTATTTACAGCTAGCAACTAGTATAGTTATAATGTGCATTACCTATCTGCATATTATAATCCTGTTAGGTTGCATTTCATTGCATTTATGCTCAATCATATTCACCCAACTTCCTAACAGTAAATCAAAAGGCTGTTGCCATTACTAAATTTTTAACTTGGGCGACCACAACACCACTATAAATGGGAGGGGTAAGAAACAGGCTGAAAGTTCATAATATCTCCAAAGTACTCGCATAACAGAACCTCCCCCTCTGCATTTGGTTCCAAAACAGATCAAACATCCTCTACTGCATAGCTAAGGACAGATCTGAAATGCACCTTCCTGCAGATCACAGGCGTGGAAGCAAAAGCCCAGTGTTTCTGCCACTGTCAGAACACAGGACTCCCAGGACCCCCCAAAGGGACCACCTAACCAGAATCTTCCCATGAACCAAAGAAAAGATCCTTGAAATGGTCCTAAAAAGAAATAGCTCTACAGCCCTAAGGGCATACTCCTAAAGAGGTCAATAAATCTCTTCTGTCAGTCTTTCCTGCATACTTTCCCTGGGGGATTAAATCTGTTCCCTTGGCTTTGATAAGCATTTTTCCTTGGAGGACATCTTTTAAAACGATCAGAACTCCTTTATCTGGTATCCAGAACCATAAATGCCCTGAATTCTTCAATTTGAAAGGAGGAAAAAAAATTTTTCTCCATTTTCCCACATGTCAGGATTTAAACAGTACCTCTTCATTTCTTAAATGAGCTCCTTAATTCAAGCTCTGGTATCTGGACTATTATAATTGTTTTCATCTAGTTCATCGAAGCTCAAAGCTAAAAGATCTTAGAACTCACTTAATCCATTCTCACTAGATTTCTTTAGTATAACCTCTCCCTCTCAATATTTTTTCAGTGTCCATCCAAAAACATCAGTCCTGCCTACAAAGTGATCCTGCTACGCTTTTACCGGCTTCTCAGTCTTTAGTTAAAACCTGTCATTTTGTACTTTTTCTATTATCTTGCTTAGTCAAGGAAAACTTTTAATTCTTAATTTTCTCATTTCTCCTCCACCTGCTTAATCAGAATTCCCCATTTTAGGACAATATGCCTTCTGATTAATAACGAAGTTAGTTTACCATATGGCCTCAGATAACTTGGTTCTCCCAATCCTTCACAACAGTTTCCCAAGGGTGCCTGGTTATAAAACGCAAAGGATGTGAGAGGAGTGGGAGAGGGGAGCATCCCTCTTATTCAAAATACACATTCTTGAATTCCACTTGGCACCTAAAAATTTTGAGAATAGGTAGGAATGCAAATTATTTTTATTTTTTAAAAGATTTTATTCATTCATTCATTCATTTATTTATAGAGAGGGGCAAAGAGAGGAAAGGGAGGGGGAAAGACAGGGAGAGAAACATCAACTCATTGCCTCTCGCATGCCCCCAACCAGGGACCTGGCCCACAACGCAGGCATGTACCCTGACGAGGAATCGAACCTGTGACCTTTCAGTTTGTGGGATGACCCACTGAGCCACACCAGTCAGGGCTGGGAAGGCATATTGTTCACAAGTGCCTCGAGTGATTTTCATGATCAGACAAGACTGGGAAAGACTGCTTCAAGTTTTTCTTTGTTCAAGGAAAGGAAATAATGAAGTATTGCGTAAGTAGATTCTACTATACTTATTTCTATTTTCATTTTAAGAAGAGAAAGGGCTTCAATCTCTTTTTGGTAAATGTTACATCTTTTCAATGTTTAACTATTTTCAACCACTGCTTCTAGTCCTGTCACCGCAGCCAGTACACCCACCAGATGGCACACAGACACTGTCTGCCTGCCCAGTGAAAGGGAGTGAGCTGAAAGCTCACTTTATCTTGAACCAGCAGCCACCGTGTTGGCTGGAGAAGATCAAGGCAGCTGGGCGCAACCACAAGGACCAGAATTTATGAGCATTACAATACCCAAGGGCTCTCAATTGGAAATCATTCTCATGAAGAAGCTCACAACCACTGTGAAATGGTACCCTGCCCCAGACACTGTTAACAAAGAAATCGTTTTAAATTTACAGTCAAGAGGTATTGTTCTAATCCTTATAAAAGATGCCAAAGACTACAGACGGATCTAGAATTTAAACATTCCATTCTTAAAATCCATTTAAAACTTAGACACAAACTCAGAAAGACTAAAGACCCATGATTTAAAGTTTCAAAGCAGTTCGTTCTATTCCTTAGCAAATAAAAAACAGGGATTACTGTATTCCACAACACTACACTGAGCAGCTTATTGAAAACTGCGATGGTATCAATATTCTTATTTCAACATGTTCCACTGGAGGGCTATTATTATTATTATTAAAGATTTTATTTATTTTAGAGAGGGAGAGGGAGGGAGAAAGAGAGGGAGAGAAATATCAATGTGTGGTTGCCTCTCATGTGCCCCTTGTTGGGGACCTGGCCTGCAACCCAGGCATGGGCCCTGACTGGGAATCAAACTGGCAACCCTTTGATTCGCAGGCCAGTGCTCAATCCACTGAGCCACACCAGGCAGGACTGGAGGACTATTATTGAAGCTACATTTAAATCATATTGTGAAGAGCAAGAAATCTTAAAGTTAGACATAAGTATCAACAAAATCTTTTGTATTAAAATTTTATCCATTAAAAGATTTTGCAAACCTTTATAAAAATTCCGCTGGGTGTACTTGGCACACAGTAAGTGCTCAGTTAACAGTCTATTGTTCTGTCAGAGAAATTTGCCAAGAGAGTCACCAAACTTTGCAACACAAGTGAGCCAAGTGCCAAAAAGAAAGCCCCCCTGCTGATGATCTCTAGCTTCTGAGTCAAGATCCAAAAAGTTCATTTGAAAATTGGTTCCACGAAACTTGGTAGAAATAAGTAATTCTATTACATGATAGGTTTGTGGATCTATTAGCACAATAGTATTAATATACTTAAATGCAGTGGTACCTTGGTACTCATTAATTCATTCCGGTACTCGTTAATTCATTCCGGAACTCGTGACGAGTGCCGAAAAATGAAGCATTTTCTCTTGCAGGTCGGCTTCGTGACTCATACAAGTTCTAGCAAGTGTGATGAGTCCTGAGCAAGCGCAGAGTGCCGAAACATTTTTTCTGGTCAAAATGTGACAGGACAGGGTTTGGTGAGTTCTGAAGCTGACGAGTACTGAGGTATGACTGTATATACTTAAAGCACAATGCGCATACTATTTTACCTGCTCCTAAATAATAATATAAAAGATTTCTTTAAAAAAAAATATAGGCATCAGACAAATCTTCTGACTTCCACCCCAGAGATTGCTTCAAATTGCATACACATATGTAAGGCAGAGAGAACATCTAAATCGGTCACTCTCTGGGTGTTCTTACTGGCAGAACAATGAATAGAGTTCAGGCTCGGATTTCCCAGACCTCAGCTTTGTGTGAAAGAGTTCATACATAAGGCACGCACCACAGGTACCTCACCCCAGAAATCTTCTTTCAGTACACTGCTCTTAGTTTGAAGGGTCAACAGTCTCAATTATTTCTGCGCCGCTGCAGCCGACTCTGTTTTCTTTGTGAAGTAACTGATGCCCACGTCCCCAGTCGTGAGTGACACGCACTTTCGACGACTGCAGCCCATGATGCCACCACAGCCACACGTCCCTGGGGGCCGCCAACACTGTCTAGGGCTGTCTGTTCTATCGGCTACATATTTCTTGGTCAAAATTGTAAAAGTTCTTTCTTTAGTCGAATCTATCATTTGTAAATCCATTTTAAACTTCATATAAGTTATTTTATTCTTCTGAAAGAGGAAAAAACCCTTCAACTGCTACATAATGCTATTCCTTTAAAAAGCCAAAGGTAATTAATTTTAAAATCTTGTCTTAATCGAAACTGATTTGAAAAGCTTCAGAATCTTTAAATTCTTGCATTATTATTTAAAGCAAAGAAAATCTTCAGGGTGTCCCACAGACGCTGGTTCAAAGCAAGAGAAATTTTTAATAATCTCCTTGAACGGTCACAGCTTTTCCAGTCTTCTCCTTAGACCAATTAAACACTTAGAACACCATTTAATATTTGCTCTGTAGATAAATTTTGAACTATGGCTCAAATAATTTTTTGGCTATTACATATTATTATTAATTTTGCAGAGTAAAGTATGCCAACTTTTTAATTAGTGCCTAATATGTGAAAGATCTGGCACCCTGGTTTTACAAGAGTTAACTTTTAAGAAATTGTATAAAGTTTTGTAATGTGTATTAAATGTACACTTTCTAAGAGCACAGAACTCCTCTTCGTGTTACTAGTAAAAGGGAAGGTTTTTATTCATTATGAATCCCCCAAATTCGAAGTTGTTGGTTTTTTTAGGTTTTGACTGCTCTCAGGGCACGCACATGGCTTCCAAGCTCTTCCTTCCCACTCTTTGAGCAGATAAACAGCCCCCTTTTTCCCTCTTTCCATCAGCAACCAAATCCAGACTTACTATCTTTCTTTTTAGAGGCACCCTGGAACACATCGTTGCACATAAGCTCAAAATACTTCTCCCACATTTCTTATTCAAAGATCTGAAATAAGTCTCATGCTTCTCACTGAAGATGAAATGAACTAACACTATATGCAAACGATACTGCAATTTCATTCTGAGCCTTAGCACGCGTTGTGCAATTACAAACTGTTGCAACCTCAGTATTCCTCACATAGTTTACGGTGGCTTAGCTTTCCCCTAATATTCTGTATAATTTGATGACCGCTTACATGCACTAAAATTAACTTTCTCACATTTCCATGAATTACACACAATGTTTTAAGATTTTTTAAAAAACCTCTTTAAAAGGTATGTTACTCAGAATATGTTTCCCTATACTGATTTTCAACTCCTGAATATAAAAGAATAAATTTAAATGATTAGGTTTTATTTATTCACTGATTAAGTCAGATTTATGACCTCCCCTCCCCATTTCAGCTACTGTGAATTTTGAATGAAACAGCCTCAATTGTAACAGAAGAAACATCTGTTGCTTTTTTCCTTCACCAGGGCTTTCCTAACTGAAAGAAAAGCTCTCTGATTGACCTCTCCCTCTCCCACCCCCCCTCCCCACCCACACTAAGTTGCTTAAAACTTGCAAGTAAATGTATTATTTAACATTTTACCGTATCTACTTAAAATGTCATAGTTTATTTAGAAACAATGACTTCTTTATTAAAGTTCAAAGAATGAGTAAGTGTTACATACATCAAAAACCAAGGGATGTGACTGGTAAATATTGTAACTAAAACTTCAAGAGTATTCTTGGAATGATCAGCTCAAGTTGTCACACATTCCTGGCTTGCTCACCATTATTTAGGGTTAGATTTTCTTCGCTGATTCACATAGGATCTTGCATGCTGTATTTTCTTTGCCAATCCAACACTAACATAATGGCAGTCACTACCCCAAGAGGCAGACACCAAATGGTGCCACCCACACTCGCACACTGTGCCTCATAATAAACCATAAAGCAGTGGAATGCACCGGCCCCTTTATGAGCAAACAATGCCTGAGCTTCATTAGAATACAGCTGACATTTTCAAAGCACAAATACTTTTTAAGAAAAATGTACTAGGGAAAAAAAGAAAAAGGAATGTAACAGCTATAAGCTGAAAATTTTTTTAAGTGTCAGGTTTATTCCCAGGATCCCGAGGAAGCATATTTCTCTGTGGACAATTTAAAAGTTTTCATGAATGCAAAAAAAGAAAAAAATCTACAGTTGAGGGCAAAGCTTATTTTATTAACTACTGGAAAGAAATGAAAGTAAATACTATCATTTGGATTGCATTTACAAGTAATAACCATGAAGTAAGTACCTTCAAAATTATGCATTTCCTCAACTGCTTCCTTAGTTCCTGGATGAAGAAAACTGAGCTCCGGAATTATTTTCACATTTTAATTGATTTATATAAGTAACTGAGTGATAAACTAAGCTTACTCTACCCCTCCCCCCCACCCACCCCAACCCCCATACTCTGTAGTTTTCCTGTCTGCAACAAGCAAGGACGTCTTGAATTCAACGTGCCTCTGGTTATTTATCACATTGATATTGCTGCTGTTGAAAGAATATAAAATAAGCGCTGTAAAAACTCACCCAGCAGTAAGAAACAAAATGATCTCTCTTACCTGGTCTAAAGAAGCATGCCTCTCACTGCAGTACCAACAACACTCCACAGTCTTTGTTACCATTCACTGGAAACTTGAGACTGTGTCAGACATAAGTAATCGAGCTCAGAAAGCTCAATTTAAAATACTTCTCAGTAAAACTAAAAAGGTGCTCAAGAAAACTGGTGAGTTGTCTTTCAGAAGACGTATGAGTACTATCTAATGCCACGACACTTCAAAAGAAACTGAAAGTGCAGGTCTTGACAGACAGAGGGACCTTTTCATGTAAAATCTTGTTTTTTTAAAGTAAAGGTTGCTTAAAAAATGCCTGAAATAAAAGTGGTGAAACGCTATAATGCCTAACTCCATTTTTCTAAAAAGCACTTGAATTTTAACTAGCTAAAAAATAAGATTAAACTTACTCATGAAGCCTGCATAATTCGAATTATACATGTCAGGGTATTTGCTGGCTCCAAAGCAGTCACAAAGCAGATCTTAATGCATCTTGAAAGCAGAGCAAAAGCACCATGAGTTTCAGAGGGGAAAAAAAAGGAGGAGAAACTCTTGAAAAACTGGTCGGGGCTTTTCAACCTGTAATAACTGTCCAGCTCTCTGGGGAGGAAGAAAAAGTCCTGGTCCTGCCCCCTGAGATAGGAGGCTATGCTTCAATGCCAAAATGAATGACAGGCCCATTTCTGATATCAACAAAGAGCAGCTTAGTTGTGCTCGATTTTTTTTTTTTCACTTTCCCACACAGTTCGAAGTTTTAATATTTTCAGGTTGGTACCTTTATACCTAGGGTTAAGTACCTTTCTCCATTTTCCCAAGAGAGAACCCAATTATGTTGTCCTGGTACATAAAAATATGTACGTAACCATTTTATTCAGTTTTTCCTAGACAGGAAATAGAATAAAAGATGACCTCCTAAGCTGCTTTCCAAATCTAACCTTTGCAATACCAGATCACCATAGGACTTAATAAGGTTTCCTGCACAATGATATTTGGGCATAAGAAGAAACAAAAAGTAGTAACAAATATAAAAATAAGGTAACAGATTACAAAATTAATTCAATTAGTTCAGCATAAAAAGTATTTACTGGAATATATGTCTGTGATTATACAAATTCAAAACAATAAACCGTTCAATCAACAACATATATTTACTGAATGTTTATTATGAGCCACACACTATTTGGGGCTCTGGGGACAGAGCATCGAACACAACAGACAAAAGCGAAACAAAAATCTCTGTCTTCAGTAAGTTTATTAGTTTATATCTCAACTCCCCGTACAACCCTCCTAGATGACTAAGGTACCTTTGCTTATTTTATTAGCTACCACCCAATCTGAACTATGCCCCTCTGAAAGTACGCTTTCACATCAGCTCCAGGAGCGTTGCCCTCTCTTCAGGATTGTGTCTCCAGTGTCTAAAACAGTGCCTGCTAGACACGCAAATAAACATTTATTGAATGAAATAGATCAAGGAGAGCCTTTTCTTAGTCACACTCTGCAAACAGACACTTACATGCCTACAGAGATATGTCAAAAATTATATAATAAAGGTGCAATTTAAACTGCGCTGTAAATATATAGTCACTTAAAATTGAAAACAGCCCTGGCTTGTGTGGCTCAGTGGACTGAGTGCTGGCCTGCAAACCAAAAGGTCGCTGGTTCAATTCCCAGTCAGGGCACATGCCTGGGTTTCAGGCCAGGTCCCCAGTTGAGGGTGTATGAGAGGCAACCTGTTGATGTATCTCTCTCACACTGGTGTTTCTCTCTCTGCTTCTCCCTCCCTTCTTCCCCTGTCTCTAAAAGTAAATAAGTAAATAAAATCTTTTTAAAAAATTGAAGATACAACCTATATGGTCTTGTATCTTTTCAGATTCTAAAATCTGTTTTCACTATCAGATGTGAAATTCATTAAAATATTTGAGTAAAGTAATCAGTTAAATTCTATACATGAAGATTTTATGGAATATCAGATTTCAGAGGAGTTTTGAATAAAAAAGAAGAAACTTAGAAATTACACAGCATCCGATCAGTTTTGTGTATTAAAATCTTACATGTTTACATCCATTTACATATCCTATTGAAAATAATGTTAAACTCTCCATTCTGTTTCTCATCATCCGGATTGCCTTCCCCAAACCACACAGAGAAAACAAGCAATACCTCTAACCTATCAGATCCGCCAGAAGTGCTCACCATATTACCCAGGGCGCCAGGGGATTCAGGAACTAGATATGGTCACTCCTACTGTCACAGTCTTAAAACCAAAGGAAATTAAACTTTCCAGTACTCAGGTACACTCACCACACTTCTAAATAGCAGAGCATTCCCACCCCGCCTCAGCCCACCCTGATTCCTCAGAGCTGAACAATGATTACAAGTTCAAATATAATATTCATGCATTTAGTATATGTTCTAACAATAAATCCAACAGCAACACAAGGTCAGGAAAACATGTGATGGCTGAGGTCAGGAGTAGATAAAATAAGGAGGAGCTGCCCTGATCAGTGTGGCTCAGTTGGTTGGGCACTGTCCCACAAAGCAAAAGGTTGCTGGTTCGATTCCTGGTCAGGGCACATGCCTGGGTTGCGGGTTGGTCCCTTTTTGGGGCGTGTATGAGAGTCCCTCTCTTCCTCCCTCCCTTCCCCTCTCTCTAAAAGTAAGTAAATAAAATCTTAAAAAAGAAAAAATAAAAAGGTAGGGCCAAAGTAGGATTCCATTTTTCCCACAGGAGCAATTCCTCTATTCCTTAGCAATTCTTCTATTCCTTCTATTCATTTTTTCCTGACAAGAGCTTGCTGAGCACCAGGCACTGAGCTAGACAGCAAGCAGACCTGCCCCCACTGAACACTCCGTAGATCTGGCGATAAGCCTATCTTCAGTCTTCTAGATGTCTCCTTCTCCCGGTTTGCCTTCCTTGGCAGTGCCCTTTCTTCCCTCACACTGCCCTTCAAATCTACTGCAAGCCCTTCTCAGCAGGCAGTGAGCGTAATCACCACGCCCTGTGTTCCTTTACTCTGGTTCCCCAAACGTGCAGGGCACACTGTGGGGAAATTCACAAGCCTTCCCACTGGCATCAAAGAATGCATCTTATGTGGGTCCTCTCAAATAATTTCTCTTTAATCTTACATAGAAAATCCAAATAAGCAATATACTATTTACAGCTATTGATTATCTAGGAAACACCAAAGGGGGGGCTAGGCATTCTCCCCCCTAGACTTATATGCTAATTTATTTGAACTAAAGTTGGCTACGTTTCTTGGTAACCTGACCAAATATTTCCCACACTTTACAAATAAATCCATTGATATTCTCTATAGGCAGAAATGACACTATGATAGCACAATAACAGTTTTTACTTGTCCCATTTCTGCTAAATATATCTATCAGATCCATATTACAAGGGAATGGAAATTAGCTATGTTGATTTCCTAAGCGTATTCACATTTTCTAGTAAAACGCCTAGTCATATTTCCAGTTTTTTTCCTAAAACACACGCCACTTCCCTGATTTAAAAACAAAACAAAAGAGCCCTGGCCAGATAGCTCAGTTGGTTAGAGTGTTGTCCTTATACGCCAAGGTTTCCTGTTCAATCCCTGGTCAGGGCACATACAAGATTCGACCAACGAATGCATAAAGAAGTGAAACAATCCATCTCTCTCTTTCCCTCTTTCTCTCTAAAATCAATAAATAAAAACTTAAAAAAAAAAAAAGACAAAAGAAATACAACTTCCAATGACCTTCTAGAGCTTCAGTACAGCCTTAGCCACATGTATTTAAATTTAAATTAATTTAAGTTCCAGGGGGGCAAGGCCAGGGGTAGTCTTGAAAGTAGAAGGTGGAAGGTGGGTAGGGCAGGGGAGAGTAATGGGGAGAAAATGGGGACAACTGTAACTGAACAACAATAAAACATTTAAAAAAATAAATTGATTAAAGTTAAATAAAATTAAAATTTCAATTTCCCAATTGTGCTAGATACATGTTAATACCTAAACAGCCACATGTGGCTGGCAGCTACTATACTGGACATTGCAGATACAAAACATTTGGAGAAAGCATGCGCTTTGGAGTCAGAATACTTGATCCAAATTCGGGTTCTGATTTAGTTATAAGGGATAGAAACTCAATTCAAACTAGTTTGACTTTCAAGGAAATTAGTTGGCTCAATTAGCTCACAGATTGCAAGAAAGGGTTAGGAAACCATAAAAAAGAACCAGTCGGAAATGAAGAATAAATAAATGGATGCATATACCATGTTCATGGATTGGAAGAATTAATGTCATTAAAATGTGTATACTATCCAAAGCAATCTATAGAGTCAACACAATTCCTATTAAAATACCAATGGCATACTTCACAGATCTAGAACAAATATTCCAAAAATATATACAGAACCAGAAAAGACCCCAAATAACCTCAGTAATTGAGGAAGAAGAACAAAGTAGGAGGGATTGCCATAGCTGACATCAAACTACACTGCAAGGCCACTGTAATCAAAACAGTCTGGCACTGGCCTAAGAACAGACATATAGGTCAATGGAACAGAATAGAGAGTCCAGAAAAAAAACCCAAGTTTCTATAGTCAATTAATATTCAACGAAGTGGGCATGAGCATACAATGGAGTAAAAATAGTCTCTTCAATAAATGGTGTTGGGAGAACTGGACTGGTACATGCAAAAAATGAAACTAGACTACCAATTTATACCATATACCAGAATAAACTCAAAATGGATAAAGGACTTAAATATAAGTCACAATACCATAAAGGTCCTAGTGGAAAAAATAGGCAGTAAAATTTCAGACAACCCACACAGCAATATTTTTGCTGATCTATCTCCTAGGGCAAGGGGAATAAAGGAAAAAATAAAAAAAGAACTACATCAAATTAAATAGTTTCTGCACAAAGAAACCATCGTCATAATGAAAAGGGATCTAACCTTATGGGAGAACATACTTGCCAATAATACATTGAACAAGGGTTTAATCTCCAAAATATATAAAGAACTCATATGACTCAACACCAGGAAGACGAACAATACAATTAAAAAATGGGCAAAGCCCTGGCTGCTCTGACTCAGTGGATTGAGTGCTGGACTGCAAACTACAGGGTCGCCAGTTTGATTCCCAGTCAGAGCACTTGCCTGGGTTGCAGGCCAGGTCCCTGGTAGGGGCTACGTGACAAGCAACCACACACTGATGTTTCACTCCCTTTCTTTCTCCCTCCCTTCCCTTCTCTCTAAAATTAAATAAACAAATAAAATCTTTTTAAAAAGAGGGGGGGCAAAGCACCTGAACAGACACTTCTCCAAGGAGGACATACAGAGGACCCATAGGTATATGAAAAGATGCTCAACATCACTAGCCATCAGAGAGATGCAAATTGAAACCATGAGATATCCCCTCACACCTGTCAGAACAGCCATCATTAATAAATCAACAAACAAGTGCTGGTGAGGAAGTGGAGAAAAGGGAACACTGGTGCACCATTGGTGGGAATGCAGACTGGTGAAACCACTGTGGAAAACATATGGAATTTCCTCAAAAAACCAAAAACAGAACTGCCTTATGACTCAGTGATTCCACTCCTGGGAGTGTACCCTAAGAGCCCTGAAACACCAAATCAAAAGAAATTATGCACCCCTATGTTTATAGCAGCACTATCTATAATAGCTAAGTGTTAGAAACAGCCCACGTGCCCATCAGTAGATGAGTGGGTTAAAAAGCTGTGGTACATTTGCACAATGGAATACTATGCAGCAGAAAGAAAGAAGGGATTCCTACCTTTTAACAACCGCATGGATGGAACTGGAGACTCTTATGCTAAGTGAAATAAGCCAGTCAAAATACAAATACCATATGACCTCATTTTTAAATGGAATCTAGTGAACAATATAAACTAATGAGAAAATAGAACCCAACAGATGGAAACATGGAACAGACTGATAGCTGTAGGAGGGTGAAATACACACAGTGGAATATTATGCAGCCTTAAAAAGGAAGTAGATTCTGGCATATACTACAGCATGGATAAACCAGGAGAACATTATTCTGAGTGAAGTAAACCAGTCAAAAAAGACAAATACAGCCCTGGCTGGTGTGGCTCAGAGGATTGAGTGCCGGCCTGTAAACCAAGGGGTCGCTGGTTTGATTCCCAGTCAGGGCTGGGTTGTGGGCCAGGTTCCTGGTTGGGGATGCATGAGAAGCAACCACACATTGATGTTTCACTCCCTCTCTTTAAAAAACAAAAAACAAACAAATAAACAAAAAGACAAATACAGTATGATTCCGCTTACATGAGATACCTAAGTCAGTACCATAGAGGCAGGTTCTAGGGGCAGGGGCAGGAAAGGTGTGGAGTTTCAGTTTCACAACATGCAAAGAGTTCTGGGAATGCAGAGCATGGTAGCTGCACAGCGTGACGAATGCATTCCATACCACTGAACTGGAATGCTTTAAAATGGCAAAGATGAGAAATTTCGTTATGTATATTTTACCACAATAAAAAAATTTCAAAAGTCCTGGCCAGGTAGCTCAGTTGGGTGGAGCATCATCCCATACACCAGAAGGCTGAGGGTCCAATCCCCAGCTAGGACACATATGAGAGGCAATTGATCCACGTATTTCTCTCACTTTGATATTTAACTTTCTCTCCCCCACCCCACCCCCTGTCTAAAAATCAATAAACATATCCTTGGGTGAGGATTTTTTGGAAGTTGAAAAAAGAAAAAACACCAAAAAACTCATTCAGTAGTGCACGCAGAAGGTGTATGGGAAATTGTGCTTTCTGCTCAATTCTGCTGAACCTAAAACTACACTAAAAAAAGCTGTAAAAATAAAGCCACGTACAGCGATAGTCCAAAATGTCTTTCCCCTCTTCTTTACCTCTTCAAAGTCTCCCCACTCCTCAGCATCCAGGAGTAGCTCCACCTCTGTTATGAGAGTTTTTCTTACCTCTGCCTCTAGGGTCTAACCTAACACCCTCCTCTACATTCCTACATAAAATACACTAAAATATCAAGACCAATGTAGACAAGATACATTAAATGTGTTACAAGAATGAACTTGTTAGGATCTAAACTACAAAAGCTTTTAGTTAAGTTACATGATAAATTTGATTTGAGAGAGAGAGGAAGGGAGGGAGAGAGAAAGAGCAACATCGATTTTGTTGCCCCACTTATCCGTGCATTCATTCACCGGTTGCTTCTTGTGTGTGCCCCGACTGGGATCGAACCTGCAACCCTGGCTCCAACCCAACTGAGCTACTCGGCCACAGCCTACATGGTAAATTCTTTTTTTTTCTTTATTTTTACTGTTGACACTCTTACAGATGTCCCCATTTCCCCCGCTTTGCCCACCTCCACCCAGCCCCTGGCCACCTTCCCTCTGGCTATCACCACACTGTGTAGTCTGTGATAAATTCTCGATGAACGATTATTGTCAAAGCTGCAAAATTAACTATGTTGTTTAATCTGCACATATTTAGTAATGTTGACAATGTGCCAGACATTAGAAGGTGACCTAAAAATACACTGGTGAAGGAAAGGATATAATCCCTAGCCTCAGGAAGTTACAGTCTAATGGAGGAAACACTATACATAAGTAAACAAACACAAAAATATCTATTGTGTTCACTAGAAAGAAACCAGTGGGCATCAGAAAGCTGGGAAGGGGCGTTACATGTGTGCTCTTTCAGACAAGATGGTCCAGGAAGATAAGATCTCTCTCTGGGGAGTGATTTTAACCTGCAACCTGGAAGATGAGGATGTACCAGCCAGAAAGTGGGGAAGAGAGCATTTCAGGCAGAAAATCAGAACTGCGAAAAGGCTCACATAATACCCATAACTAAAATAAAGCAAATACATTGAAACTGACAAATAAAATATGCATAATGGAATGGTTATGAAAAAAACTAACTAATTTTGGTTATGTACACAAAATAGTAGAAGGAACCCACTTCTGTTTCCTTATCTAGGGCTATGGCAAAGAACACAGGGAAAGAGTCAGCATCATGGACGCCATTCTGAGCTGACGCCTGAAACGGAACACAAGGATTATCAGACCTCAATGAATATTCGCTGAACACAGTCATGAACGTGTAATGATCCCCTTACTGGTGTGTTGTATTTTATTTCCCTATAATGAGTATTTAGACAGTCTCTATGTTTTGCCATTATAAATAATTACATAATTAACATTTCTACACTCAAACCTCATTCTTTTCTAATCACAACATTGCAAAAGGGTTTCTACTGGGTCAAAGAATATAAACTATCTTTTGCTAAAATCTTCCCATAGATCCTTCTTTAATTAGGATAAATCCATAGAAGAGAAAATGCTGAGTTGGAGTATACATATTTTCAAGACTTTTGATATGTATGAGCAAATTATCCTCCAAAAAGGTTGTATCACTCTGTGAGTTCCCATACTCTCCCCTACCACCCTACAGTGGGTAATAATGAAAATAAATAAATAAATAAATAAATAAATCACTCTGCTAGATGTGACTGACAAAAATGAACTTTTGCCATTTAAATTTACATTTTGATTACTGGTGAAATTGAACACATATTCATATTTTTGTTATCCATTTGCATTTCTTCTTTTGTGAATATCCCATTCTGCTGCCCCATTTCTTTCTTGCAATGCAAATATTTAATTTATTTATTTGCATTGCATGTAGTTATCATGTTTTAAGCCCCCTTTGGTCTGTGACAGTTTCTCAGATGCCTGGTTTTTTGATGACCTACACAGCTTTACAAAGTCCTGGTCAGATATTTTGTAGAATGTCACACCACCTGGATTTGTCTGATCTTTCTTCTCATTGCTAGACTAGGATTTTATGGGTTATTGGGAGGAAGACCTCATCACATCATATCAAGGGTACAAGCTATCAACCTGATTTATGATTAAGAAAATCAACCTTAAGGATTACCTGGCCAAGGTGGTGTTTCTCCGGGCTTCTCCGCTGTGAAGTTACTCCTCCACAGCCACCCGGTGTTCCCATAAGCTCCTCTTTGGAAGCACCGCACTACACTCAGCCCACACCTTCAGGGGGGGTTGGAGGATGTAAGCTTCACACCCCCGTAATAATCTACATAAATTATTTGGAATTCTCTATGGGAGACTGCCTCTTTCTCCCACATATTTAGTCAGTCAATTATTTAGATAAATATGTACTAATATATTTTTATTTTATACTTTAGGTTAAAATCCAACATTACATTATCTATTTATTTGCTCAAATTGCTCCATTTGGCCACTGGGAGCTTTTTCAGGTTGGCTCCTACATGGCTTTAGCACTCTCCACCATTTTGGTTTTTTATTAATAATATTTTCTTATTTTTTTGGTACTATAAGACACTCCAGGTTAGCTTGCATATTTGCTGCCCCAAAACTAGAGTAGCTATTTTTCCAAGAAGCCTTGGATCCCTTTGTTGGAGAATAGTATTGGAAACCAAGATGTTGGTGGTGGGAGACATCAATAGTTTTTAAAAACTCTAGTAAGATTTGATTGAAATGGTGTCACATCATTTTTATTTGCTTTGGAAAGAACTGTCAATTTTTAAATACTTACATTTCTCTTCCAGGAGTATGAAATGACTTTCATTTCCTGAGTTGTGTTTTATCTTTCTTAGTACACAATAAAACAATTGCTTTTTCTGAATATCTTAGTGATAATAATATAAATGTCACTTAACATTTCCTCCATATGCTAATACAGATCTTCCAGACCTTACAAAGTCTCCAACAGCCTGCAAGGATTTCTGTCAGCCTATAGAGCAGTGACCCCTAGCCTCGGCTGCAAATTAGTCAACCGGAAAGCTTAAAAATCTCACGTTGCCTTGGCTGTGTAGCTCCACTGGTTAAAGCATCATCCCCATGAGCCAAGGTTGCATATTCGATCCCCAGTCAAGACACATGTAAGAATCAACCAATGAATGCATAAATAAGAGGAACAACAAATTGATGTCTCTCTCAAATCAATAAATAATTTTTTAAAAAAAAAATCTCATGTCCAAGTCACATTTCAAACCAACTCCACTGGAATCTGTGAGGGTGGGATGAGGCATCGAAAGGTCTCAGGTAGTTCCAATGTGTATCTAAGCTCAAGAAAGATGGCCTTAGGTTTTACATTCCCCAATAAAGGCTCCCATTAAGTACTGCTGAGTACTGCTGCCTACTAGGCACGGGCCACCTCCTCCTTCCTCTGCAGAAGCGCTGGGTGCCCATGAAATGCCAACGCTTCAAGTTTTGCCTTTTTTGAAATAAGGGAGAATATTTTGCTCCTTATATTACTCTACAAGAGATACATGGAGGCGCGTGCTAGTCACATAACACTATGATTTTCATAACATTATATTTTAAAGTATAATTGCTTTGTTTGTTTCATAAAAACTTATACTCATCCAATTCTTGCGGGATTCACACATCATTAAAAAAATTCTTAACAAAATGTTAGCAAACTGAATCCAGCAATAGGTTAAAAAGGATAATACATTATGAGCAAGCGGTATTAAGCCAGAGAATGCTGGTTGGCATAGATAATCCAAAAGAATCTATAAAAAGAGCTATCAAAAGTAATAAACTTTAGTAAACATTAGTTTTTAATGTTTTAATTTTAATGAGTTTAACATGGTTCAATACACACATTATACAAAAAACACCAAAAAAGAGTAAACTTTACTGCATGTAAACTATACCTCAATAAATCTGACATTAAAAAACACAATGACAGAAAACTAAATAAGTAGTAGTGCCAGTGGACCCCTGTGTCTTGTTCCTGTTTTAAATGTGAATGTTTGCTTCTAATGGAAAAGAATTAAATATGGTATTGGTTAATAACAATAACAGCCTTTTAAAAATATATATTTAAAAGAATCTTTTAATTACTAGTTTGTAAGATCTTTTTTCAAAAAAATTTTAAATATAGCATGAAAATTATTTCACACAAAAATATGGTTCTTTGCTCTATCTGGGTAAAGATATTATTGGTAATTTCTTTTTTTTAATTTATTTATCTTTAGAGGGAAAGGGAAGGAGAGAGGGAGAGAAATGTCAATGTATGGTTGCTTCTCATGCATCCCCTGCTGGGAACTGTCCTGCAACCCAGGCATGTGCCCTGACTGGGAATCGAACCACGATCCTTTGGTTTGCAGGCCTGTGCTCAATCCACTGAGCTACACCAGCCAGGGCTGGTAATTTCTTAATATTAAATCAACCATCTTTACTCTCTTGAGACAAATTCTACTTGGTTCAAGGTATATATTGGGTTGGCCAAAAAAGTCTGTATGTTTTTTTCACAAAATAAAAAACATAGTTTTCATTTTCACCAATAACTTCATTGATTTGGATATTTTGAGTATGTCAGCTATCTCCTAAGGGTAGAATGTTGATTGTTCTCAATTAATGTCTCAATTTGATTGCTATCAACTTCAACTGGTCTACCTGAATGTGGAGCATCATCCAGCGAGAAATCTCTAGCACAAAACTTTGCAAAGCCACTTTTGACATGTTCAATCAGTCACAGCACCTTCTCCATACATCGCACAAATCTTTTTTGTGTTTCAGTTGTGTTTTTACCTTTCTTGAAATAACAAAGTATAATAAGCTGAAAATGCTGCATATTTTCTTCCATCTTCAATATTCAAATGGCTATGCAAAAATTAATCAATTTTTTTAAATGCACACTGGTATGACAGCTGTTACTATACAATCTAACAAAATTGCTTTAGTGAAGTTAAACACAACTAAACACTACTAGAGCCATCTTAAGGAAAAAAAAACAAATGAACTTTTTGGCCAACCCAATAGTTCTCTCACTATGTTAATTTTATTTGCTAATATTTAGGTTTTTGCTTCTATTGTGTGTGACTGGTTTATAACTTTCTGTACTGTTAATTTTTATTATCTAGTTAAATCAGCTTTGTTCCATGTGCTGGGAAACCTTCAGTTTTATACTCTGCATATTTAATTGCCTGGATTCACAGAAACAGGAAAAAGCTTATCCATAAAACTCTCAGTAGTAGAGATCTTTTTCAAGTGATTTTTTCAGACAATTTCTATTTCTTCCAACATATTAGACTTTTTGAGTTTTCTACTTTAAAAAATATCTTCGACTGAGAATATGCTTTTTTAAAAACTTATTTTAGAGAGGGAGGAAGAGGGTGGGAGAGAGAAACATCAATTGGTTGCCTCCTGTATGTGCCCTGGCTGGAGATCGAACCCACAACCTACGTATGTGCCCTGACCTGGAATTGAACCCGCAACCTTTTGGTGGTAAGGGATGATGCTACAACCAACTTAGAAACCTGGCCAGGGTGAATTTTCTACTTAAAATATATCAATCTTAGTAATATAATTTCCCCCCAAATAATTTATTTCAGCAGTATTTTCAAACTCCTTAACTGCTACATGATAATCTGATTATTTTTAAATTTCTATATTAAAAAATTCTCCAATATTCTTTTAATGTTCCTAATATTTCCAACACTTTGCTAAATGACTTCCTAGAGTTTGTTTATTATGATCAATCTACCAGCTTTTCCAATTTTACCTTATTTCTATCTTCTAATTTTATTTAATTTTTAAATTTTTATATTTCTCCTCTAACTCCTGCCTAACTTTGGGAGGCAAATTGTTTAATTCCATTTTAAAATAATAAAAGCATATACACAACTTTGCACCCCCATACACACATACGCACACTCATAAATAATAATTTCTTGTTATTTATAAGTAATTGCACTTCAGGGTTCTGCTTTGACGTAAGAGCTATTTGGGGAAAAAGTGGCAGGTGGGCTTCCAATATTAATTTCAAACTTTGCTGCAATGTGACCAGATACAAGGATCTATTAAACTACTGTTTCACAGACAATACTGACATTTTTCTGTTCTCTAGTACGATTACCTTCTTTAAACATCCCATGAATGCCTGAGAAGAAGAGATGCTCTCTGTGAGGCACTGAGTGTGGGAGTTGAAGTACTGTGCAGAGAATGTTCACTGGGAGGGTGGCAGAGATGGGGATTTGGCTGTGTAGGCGAGATTAACCGCATAAGTAAACATATAAAGAATAATGGGAGCCAGAAGGATTTCCTTTTAGAAGATTGTTTAGATTTATAAGAAACTACCAAATTGTGTTTCAAAGTGCCTGCACCATCCTGCATCCTCACCAACAGTGACTGAGTCTGTTGCTCCGTAATCAAGTCAGCAATTTGCCATTGTCAGTGTTTTAGCTTTTAGCCATTCTAAATGTGTTAGGGCTATTTTATTGTTGCTCTGATTTGCAATTCCCTAATGACAGATTATATTAAGTTATCTTACATATGCTTATTTTCCTTCTGTATATAATCTTTGGTGAAGTGTCTGTTCAGGTCTTTTGCCCACTTCTTGAGTTCTTTTTATATTTTGGATGCATATTTACATGCTAATTAAATTTTACCCAAAGAGACTTCTGGCTTTTGCCCTTAGCTCTTGGGAGTTATCTCTAAATCCTTTGAATGTTGTGCCTGATAAAAGTGTCTTTATTTAACTGGAGGCATTGGGCCAACTAAAGAGTAACAATATGATTTAGGGTGGAGGCTTTGAGTCACACCAACCATGAGCTTAAAGGGAGGGGGCATTTGAGTGTGTGGAATCAGCTCGGCCTCCTGGGGGACTTAAATCAGCCACAGGAGTACCCGGTCAGGCGAACCTGACTGAACCCCATAAAGACTGGACACCAAAGCTTCTCCGGCTGGTAACACTCTGCGCATGTTGTCGAACGTCAGTATCGGGAAAGGAAAGCTGTACCCGACTCCACAGGGAAAGCACAACCAGAAGCTCCACACTGAGTATGGTTCTGGACTCTGGCCCATGTGCCTTTTCACTTGACTTATTTAAATCAGTATCCTTCAACAGTAGTAAACCATAACTGTGAGTACAACAGCTTTCAACGAATTCTGTCAGTCCTTCTACAGAATTATCAAACCCAAAGGTAGTTTTGGAGACCCCTGAACTGGCAGCTGGTGTCAGAAGTGAGGGCAGCTGTGTGTGCTCCGCTCTCTAACTGTGCAATTGGATAACTTCGCAAAGTCCTTTATCAGGAGTGTTTTGCTGCTGTATCTAAAGAGTCATTGCCAAAGCCAAGGTCACCTAGATTTTCTATTTTTTTCTAGATGTTTTATCTTTTTGATTTACATTTATGTCTGTGATCCATTTTGATGTATAAGGGCTGTGTCTAAGTTCATTATTTTGTATGCGAACTTCAATGGTTCCTTCCACCCTCATTTGTTGAAAAGACTCTCCTTTCTCCATTGAATTCCCATTCTTCCTTTGTCAAAGATCAGCTGACTATATTTATGTAAGTCTACTTCGGAGCTACACTGCTACATTATTTATCCATCCCTTCCTGAATACAGTAGTCCCCCTTATCAGGGGGGATACAGTCCAAGACCCCTGGTAGATGCCTAAAACCGAAGATAGTACAGAATCTTACATATACTATGTTTTTTCCTATTCACACATACCTAAGATAAGATTTAATTTATAAATTAAGCACAGTAAGAGGTTAACAATAACCAATGATAAAATAGAAAATATACACTGTAATAAAAGTTATGTGAATGTGTTTTCTCTCTCAAAATACCTCATTGTCCTGTACACACCCTTCCTGTTGTGATGGGAGATGACACGATGCCTACGTGATGAGTGATGTGAGCAGACGACGCAGGCACTGTGACAGTGTCAGGCTACTCCAAGGGCTATCTGAACACAAGCACTGGGACAGATACCTCAACAGTCGATCTGTTCATTGAGACAGTGACTAACTGGTGGGTAGCAGATACAGCATGAATATGCTCAACAAAAGCATGATTCATGTTCTAGGTGGGATGGTGTGAGATGTTATTAGAAAAAGCAGTCAATTTAAAACTTATGATTGTTTATTTCTGAAATTTTCCATTTAATATTTATGGACCACAGCTGACCGTGGGTAACTGAAACCACAGAAAGCAAAGCCCATGGACAGGGGTTCTGTACTACACTGTCTTGATTACTGTAGCTTTACAGTAGCCTCAAAATCAGGTAGTGTGTGTCTTGGGTGTTGGTTTTTCATCCATCCTGAGTCTCTGTCTTTTACATTTCTATGTTAAAATATTCATCTTTATTCTAATTACTGATAAGGTAGTCTTATACTCTGTCACTGTATTTCTTGCTGCTCTTTAACATTATGTCCTTCATTTTCTGCCTTTTGCTAATAATACAGTAGACATTTTCCTCTTCCTAAGGCCACTATAAATAATTGTTCCACTGTTTTTGCTCTTTATTAGTGGACAGGAAATCTGTGATTAGTTTTATTTATAATTTTTTTGTAGCACTCTCCTTTTCATCCCTTTCTGGGATGCTTATATCTTTTAATTTTCAAAATTTTCAACCTGATATATATCCAGTATTCTCCATACATCTGTGAAATTCTTTAAACTGTAAACATCAGTCCTTCTTAACTTCAAAGATGTTGTCTTCTATTTTGCCTTTCATTATTGCTTCTATTTATTATTCTCCTTTATTCAAGAATACTATTTATCTACATACTTTTTATTCTGCACCTATCATTTTCATCTTTTTGATCTTCCACTGTTGTATCTGAAAGACCTTCAATTTCTTTTATACATTGATGACTGGATTTTCAACACTGATTATCTTTTGACTCTATCATGGATTTTTAAAATTTTTATTTATTTAGAAGTTTTTAAATTGGTTTTAGAGAGAGAGAGAAGGGGAGGACAGAGAAACATCAACCTGTTGTCCCACTTATTTATGCATTCATTGGTTGATTCTTCTATGTGCCCTGAGTGGGGATTGAATCTGCAACTTTGACATATCAGGATGAGGCTCTAAGCAACTGAGCTAGCCAGCCAGGGTATTATCGTGGATTTTAATAGTATCTTGAATTTTATTATGTTTGTGGGTTTTGAGGAGTCTTGGAGAAATTTTAAAATACAGTAAAGTGTAAGTAACGATTCAAGATCCTTGGTAACACCCTTATTTCCCCTAAGTTCAGGGCCATAGGGTCACTCCACCTGGGTTCAGATTCGAGACTCACCTCTCCCTAGTTGTATAATTTGGGGGAAGTGATTTAACAATTCACTTCCTTTCTTAGGAATAATCACTTAATTAGATTCCATTAACTAATCCATGAAGGGTTTAATACAGTATCTGGTACTCAGTAACTATTTAGCTATTATTATGATAATCTTTGCTGCTACCTCAGTTGGTTCCTTCCTGTGGCAACCTATTGTCTTTTAAACACCATTTCAGTTTCATTAAATAACTCCAAGAAGAAAGCAAACACCATCTAATATTACCTTTCCGTTCTCAATTTTTTCCAAGTAGGATTTTCCTCTGTGTCTTTAGTATGAGGTTTTCTTCTTTTATTTTGCAGAATTTTTAATATGCCAATGATGGCTTCAAAAAATACTATCCATTATTAGAAAATTGAAAAAAATTATCCAGGTTTGATGCTCACTAAGAAAAAAATTAGGTAAATTCTAGGTGACCTCTCCCCTCTACTGTACCCCTGGGTATTACTTAAATTTAACTCTCAGTTCTTAAGTAACTCTCAGACTACCGTTGGAGTAGTCGTACAATATTATGGTTCTCATCTATTTTGGAGATTAAAGATCTCGCTGGGATCCCATTAAAATTATAAACTCTCTCTCCAGAGCATAGAATTTTGCTTACCAATTCAGTCTGTTGTAACTTGAAGTCAATTCATGGGTTCCAGGTAAGAAGCCCCTAATTAACTGCGGCTCTGATGAACTAAAGAAGACTCTCCTGCTCCTACTGTCCCATTATGTGATTGGTTATTTAATCCCGGACACTTTGCAACAGAATCTAGTTTTCCCTACTCAGAAGTAGGGCCCAACCAAGAGTTGTTTAAGCTGGTGATTGGTATCAGAAAGTTCATTAGACTGTTCTCTTTTCTAAGTATATGAAATTTTCCATAATAAAAAGCTTAATTTGTGTGTTTATTTGAAGTAGGGCCTGAAAAATGTACACCCTTTCCCCAAATCTTCTTCTCTCTGCTCCCTCCTACTGCTATTCCCTTCCCATCTGGAAATGCACCATAACCAGCTCACTCCTGCCCCTGGCTTTACAGGACTGTGGTCACCAAGGGGAGCAGGGAGGTAATGATAAGAGAGATGGGAGGGAGAAAAAGAGCCCTGGACACTGCAGATAGCAGTTGCAACACCACAGTGGGTAGCCGCCAAGTTTCTGGTTGGCAAAGACCCAGCTTCCTTAAATTGTAGGGATGCAGTGTAGATGGGCAGAACATCTGCTTTTCTCCTGCCTGCCCCTGCTGTTCAGTCTCAAGGATCTGTCTTTACTTTGACTCACAGAAAATCTTCCTGAGGCCTGGCATATTTAATTTATATTTCTAGTTTCTCATTCTATTTGTAAGTCTGCTTCTCTGTGTGTTTTTGTCTGTTTGACAATGGAATAACAGAAGGTATTAAGTTGGGTCCCGCTAGCTGGCTACAGCTAAGACCAGGCTTCCCAGAGCTGAATTATCGAGGCTAAAATTAAAGATCCTAAAAAAGCTGGCACATGTTCAACCTATGGGAAGTTGAAGAAACACCTTCTGATCTACTCTTGCCTCCCTTAACTTTTACCCACAACACAATTTTACACAAGCAGTAGTGAACATATAAGGTACAGTATAGTAAAAAAGAAAGTGTTATTTTCTCTCAAGGAAGCTCTAATACAGATGAACAATATCAAGAAACCACCAATGGATGTAAGCTTTAAACTGAAGCATTATAGTAACCAATTAGAAATATTCAAGTTTCTCCACAATAAAGGGCACATGGTAAAACTCATAAATTGGTGAGCTAATATGCCAATTATCAGAGACATTTCTCAAAATAAAGTGAAAAAGGAGTGAACACACAAACAATATTAAAAGCAATTTAATGGGATGGAGAGAGATTATTTAGAAGTACAGCTCTTTAAATTCTTCTGGTCTTGTCATTAAGATTCCCTTAATAAAAGATTTCCTGAAAAAGGTAAGCACACAGAGCTGTGTGCTCAGGAGGTTGGCCTCCGATCTCAAAGACAGGGTTTGAAACGTCTCTACCCCTTGGGAAAGTCCATTGCATTGAGCCTCCGTTTTCTCATTTCTAAAATGGGATTATTAACAGTACTTCTCTTGCAAGGAGTTTGTGAAAATTATATGATATAAGAAACATAACAAGCTTAGCATAGTTCCTGGCAAATAGCACTCAAAACACTACAGAATTTTTATAATAAGTGGAAACTCTTCTTTCAGAGGTTAATCCCTTGAAAATGCTGAGATAAAACAAGGTAGCAACTAAGGTTAGAGGCACTTCAGAAAAAGAATCAAAACAAATAAAACAAACAAACACAAAACAAATATAAAACATTATAAATTACTGATCAATATCTCTCAAAACTCCTAAGCAAAATTTTAGCAAACTGAATCCAAGAATACATAAAAAGGATAATATATCATGCCTAAGTGAGGTTTACCCAGGAATATGATGTTAGTTTAATGGCAGAAAAATCAATCAATATAATTCACTGTGTATAAACAGAATAAAAAAGGAAAACTTCACTATCATCTTGATCAATACAGATGAGGTATTTTGCCAAACACAAAAACCACTCATGATAATAACTTTCAGCAGATAAGGGAGAGATGGGAGCCTCCTCAATGTGCTAAAAGGCATCTACAGCTAAAAATTATACATAATGGTAAAAAAATGAATGCTTCCCCCTAAGAACAGGAACAAGACAATGATGTACACTTCCACTACTTCAACACTGAACAGGAGTCTAAGCCAATGCAATAAGTCAAGAAAAAAGGGAAAAAGGCATAAAAATAAGAAAGGAATAAGTAAAACAGCTAAATGTTGGTCTGTGTGAAAAATCCTATGAAACCTATAAAAATTTACTAGCAGTAAGTTTATTAGCAGGGATATAGGAAATAAGGTCAATATACAAAAATCAACTGTGATTTTATTTTACAACAACTAAAAACCAGAGATTGAATAAAAGATCATTTGTAATAAATAACATCAATAATATGAAAAACTTAGGGATATATTTAACAAAATATGTGTAAGCTCTGTACAATGAAAACCACAACATTTTGCTGAGACAAGCTACAGAAGATTTAAAGGACAGATAAACTGTGTTTATAAATGGCAAGATTCAATATTGTTAAGATGTCAACACTTTCCAAATATGTCTACAGATTCAATGCAATTCCAGTAAAAATATCAACAGGCAGCTGTAGAAATTTACAAACTGATTCTAAAATTTATGTAAAAACACAAAAGACCTGATGTGGCTAAACCAACTTTGAAAAAGAACAAAGTTGGAGGACTTGCACTATCTGATTTCAAGACTTAATATATAGCTAGAGCAGAGTTTTTCACCCTGGGTACTACTGACATTTCAGACCAGCTATTTCTTTGTTATGGGAAATTTTCTTGGGCACAATAGAATGCTTAGCAGCCGCCCTGGCCTCTACCTCTACCAACTCATGGGGGAGGCAAATCCCCATGAGCTGTGATAATCAATGCGTCTCCAGGCACTGCTAAATGTTCCCTGGGGGGCATTACTGCCCATCATTGTGGACAACTGAGCTACATTAAGTAGTGTGTAACTGACATGAACACAGACACTTAGCTCAATGGAACAGAACAGAATCTAGAAATAGACCCTCAACTATAAATCAACTGATATTTGATAAAGGCATAGAGCAATTCTATGGGAAAGGGTAACATTTTCAATAAATGATGCTGCAATGATTGGTTATTCATACATACCAAACACCTTACCTCATTCAGTATACAAAAATTAATTCGAAAGTTTTTACAGACAAATTTAAGAGCCAAAACTATAAAACTCTGAGAAAAAATATGAGAGAAAATCTTAGTAATCCTGGCTTAGGCAAAGATTCTTATACGGATATAAAGAATGGACTTTATGGGCAAATGGACTTCCAATCAAGATGGCGGCACTAGCACGCACAGCTTGCCTTCTCGCACAACCACATCAAAATTATAACTGAACTATAAAACAACCATCAGAAATCAAGTTGAAAGAAAGTCTGACAACTACAGAATTAAAGAAAATATATCCATCCAGACTGGTAGGAGAGGCAGAGACACAGAACAGGCTAGTCCCACATGTGGGATAAAATACCCACCACATGTGGTGGATAAAATATTGGGAGGGATATCTTGGGAGCAAGGAGTCTCAGGCTTACATCAGGCATCCCAGCCCAGGGTTCCAGTGCCAAGGAAGGTAAGTCCCCAAAACTTCTGGCTGCAAAACCCAGCAGGGAACGAGTTGGTGGAAGAAACTTCTAGAGTCTAAGCAGTTCTCCTTAAAGAATTCACACATGTCCCTGGCTGGTGTGGCTCAGTGGACTGAATGCCAGCCTGTGAATTGAAAGGTCATCGGTTCGATTCCCAGTCAAGACACACGCCTGGGTTGCAGGCCAGGTCCCGGATTGGAGGTGTGAGAGAGGCACCGAGGGATGTATCTTTTACACACTACTGTTTTCCTCCCTTTCTTTCTCCCTCCTTCCCCCTCTCTAAAAGTAAATAAATAAAATCTTAAAAAAAAAAAAAAGAACTCACTAGTGGACTTACTCAGACCCACTCCCTCTGACTCCAGCACCAGGGTGGCAGCTTGAAGGCTCCAGTGTCATACAGGGAGGAACTGAAGTGTCTGGCACCAAGGCAGGGGCTGGGGCACAGCCTTCTCTCAGACAGAAAGGTGGGCAGAGGCCAGGGTCCCTTTTCTGAACCCTCTACCCACTTAATCAATCTGGCTAACACTGTTTGCCCCTCCCTGAAGATCCCCAGACTGTGTCACACTCAATTTACAGCCCACCCAACTTAAGGCCCACCCAAGCTGTTAACAGTGACTTTTCCATATGAATGGCAGCTTCCTAAATCCTATCAAATAAGCAACAGTGGGCCACAGGGAGCCCTCAGCCACCACACCTCTTACAAAGTGGCCCCAGGAATGGCACTAGCAGCAGCCAGCCTAGACTCAAAGCTTAGTTTTGCGTGGGAACCACCAAACCCAGCACAAGTAACAGCCATCTCAGATTGCTTTTAAGTTCAGGCAGGGTAGCTCTAGGCAGAATATAGGTGGGGGCTGACCTTGGTTTGCACCACCAGGGAAACCTCAGGGCCAGAGCACCCAGTGGAGAGCGACAGGCTACCTCAGAGCACCACATCTTGCCCCTGCTCAGCTGATCCTCCACAGTGGTCAGTGGTCATAGCCAGTCCTTGCAGCTAACTGGCTTGGGTAAATCCTTCCCATTGACCTGCCAACAGCAACCAAGTATCAACTACAAGAGGAGGATGTATTCAGCCCACATGAAGGGCACACCTCAAGTACCCAAACTGGGTGATAGGGGATGCTGTGCCACTGGACCCTAACAGGATACCTACTACTTTAGACCATGCTCCCAAGACAGGGAGTCATAGCAGCTCTACCTAATGCATAGAAACAAACACAGGGAAGCTGCCAAAATGAGCAAAGAAACTTGGTCCAAATGAAAGAACAAATCAAAACTCCAGAAAAAGAACTAAACAAAATGGAGATAAGCAATCTATCAGATGCAGAGTTCAAAACATTGGTTATAAGGATGCTCAAGGTCCTCACTGGGTACTTCAACAACATAAAAAAGTCCTAGGCAGTGATAAAGTTTACACTAGTGAAATAAAGAATAATTTACAGGGAATCAACAGTGGAGTGAATGAAACCGGGAATCAAATCAATGATTTGGAACACAAGGAAGAAAAAAACTCAATCAGAAGAGCAAGAAGAAAAAATAATAAAAAAGGAAAAATAAAAAGGACAGAGTAAGGAACTTCTGGGATAATTTTATGCTCATGGTATTTCTCCTGCCAGATAAGCATGCTTCTGAGATAACTTCAAACATACCAACATTTGAATCATATCGGTATCAGAAGGAGAAGAGTAAGAGTAAGGAATTGCAAACTTATTTGAAAAAATAATGAGAAAAACTTCCCTAATTTGGTGAAAGAAATAGACATACAAGTCCAGGAAGTGCAGAATCCCAAACAAGATGGACACAAAGAGGACCACACCAAGATACATCATAATTAAAATGTCAAAGATTAAAGATAAAGAGGGAATCTTAAAAGCAGCAAGGGAAATGCAGATAGTTACCTACAGGGGACTTCCCATAATACTGTCAGCTGATTTCTCAAAAGAAACCTTGCAGGCTAGAAGGGATTGTCAGGAAATATTCAAAGTGATGCAAAGCAGGGACCTATATCCAAGATTGCTCTACCCAGCAAAGCTGTCATTTGGATTTGAAGGGCAGATACAGGGTAAAGCTAAAAGAGTTCGTCATCACCAAGACATTATGATATGAAATGTTAAAGGTACTTATTTAAGAAAAAGGAGGTCAAAATTGTGAACATTAAAATGGCAGTAAATTCATACCTATTAACAATTGAACCTAAAATACAGCCTGAACAAACATGCAGAACAGAAACAGATTTACAGATATGGAGATCATTAGGGTGGTTACCAATTGGGAGGGGGAAGGGGAAGAATGGGGGAAAAGGTGGAGGGATTAAGAAGCATAAATTGGTATGTACAAAATAGACAGGATGATGTTAAGAATACTACAGGAAATGGAGTAGCCAAAGAACTTATATGCATGACCCATGGACATGAACTAATGGGTGGCAATATCAGGGAATGGGGGTTACTGAGTGGAGGAGGGCAAAGGGGGGAAATTGGGACAACTGTAAAAGCATAATCAATAAAATATATTTAAAAAAGTAATTCTGCAGGCTAGAAGGGATTGGCAAGAAATATTCAAAGTAATGAAAAGCAGGGACCTACAGCCAAGAATGCTCTACCAGCAAAATATCATTTAGAATCACAGGGCAGATAAGGAGCTTCCCAGGCAAGAAAAAAACCTGAAGGAGTTCATCATCACCAAACCATTATTATATGAAATGTTAAAGGGACTTATTTAAGAAAAAGAAGATAAAAACTATAAACAATAGCCCTGGCTGGTGTGGCTCAGTGGATTGAGCGCTGGCCTGTGAACCAAAGTGTCGCCAGTTCGATTCCCAGTCAGGGCACATGCCTGGGTTGTGAGCCAGGTCCCCAGCAGGGGGCATGTGAGAGGCAACCACATGTTAATGTTTCTCTCTCTTTCTCCCTCCCTTCCCCTCTCTAAACTTAACTAACTAAATAAATAAGTTTGAAAAACCTACAAACAATAAAATGGCAATAAATACATATCTATCAACAACTGAATCTAAAAAACACACTAAGCAAACAAGAAAAACAGAGACAGACTCAAGGATATGGAGAGCATCTTGATGGTTGCCAGGTGGAAGGGGCATATGGGGGAATGGGTGAAGAGGTCAGAGGATTAAGAAGTACAAATAGTAGTTACAGAATAGCCATGGGGATGTAAAGTACAGTATAGGAAATGGAGAAGCCAAGAACTTATACACATGACCCACGGACATGAACAATGGTGGGGGGATTTGCCTGAGGGAGCTGAGGGAGCTGGGTAAAGGGAAGCAAAGGGGAAAAATTGGGACAACTGTAACAGCATAATCAATAAAATGTAATTTAAAAAATTAAAAAATAAAAAACCTAAAAACCTTAAAAAATAAAAGGTACCAATGACCCCAAATTGGTAAAAAAAAAAAAAGCGCAAACTATTTTTAATTGATAAATTGCACATTAAAATATAAAATCCCTGCCATTCCAAATTTACTATTAATAAAATAAAAACAAACTATAAGCTGAGAGAAAATATTTGTAAAATATATATTTAATAAAGGACTTGTATCCAGAATAAGATAATAACCCAATAAGACAAACAACCCAATTAAAAAATGGGCAACAATTTAAACAATTAATTCATGAAAGATATGCTGATGGCAAATATGCACACCACTATTTAGTCATGGGGGAAATGCAAATTCAAACCACACCAAAGATACCACATAAACCCACCTGAGTAGCTAAAATGAGAAAAGACTGACCATACCAATTGCTGGCAAGCACAGAGGGCAGCTAGCACTCTTACGCATTGCTAATAGGAATACCAATTTGCACAGACACTTTGGGAAACCTGTTTGACAATTTCTTATAAAGTTAAACATACACTCGCCATAGGACCCAACAATTCCACTCCTAAGTACCTTCGAAAAATGAAAGCTTATGTCAACACATAAGTTTGTATTTGAATACTCACAGCAGCTTTTTCATAATAGCCTATAACAGGAAAAAACACAAATGTTCATCAGCTCATGAATGGATAAACAAATTGCGGTATATCCATACAATGGAATACTAGGCAATAATAAAAAGAACTCCTGCCCTGGCCAGGAAGTTCAGTTGGTTAGAGCATTGTCCCAATACACAAAGGTTGCAGGTTCCTAGTCAGGGCACATACAGGAATCAGTCAGGGCACAGACAGGAATCAACCAGTGAATGCATGGATAAGTGGAACAACAAATCAATGTTTCTCTCTCTCTCTCTCTCAAATCAATAAATAAAAATTAAAAAAACTATTGATACATGTAACACTATCAATAAATCTGTTATACCTCAACTTGATTTTTCAGAAAAAACAGAGACTGAGAAAGTGGCATCTTATGAGCCTTTTTATCTTTTAGGTTTTAAGCAGGAGATATCAGAAAGGTTACCATAGGGATAACTGGTCTGTGGCAGAAAACAAATAATTGAAACATCCATATTTGATCCTTCCTGGTAGTTTCCTTCTATCTTTGGGAATAGTTTTCAACAAGTTCTGTCAGGGGTGTCCAACCTTTTGGCATCTCTAGGCCACACTGGAAGAAGAACAGCTGGCTGGGACCACACATTAAATCCACAAACACTAACAAAAACTGATGAGCAAAACAAAGGTCTGTGCATAATTTTTGTGATATTCACCACCACAGATAAGCAAAAAGTCCTCTCATGTGGCCCACAGGTTGGACACCGCTGCAAAGGAAAAATTAGCTATTTTAGACTGATATAAACAGGTTAGTTTTACTCTACTAATATGTTGTTGCCATAGTAATCCATCTCAGTGAGAGAGAAATCACAGGTTCAGATGACTGGTGTATGTGCTTGGCTGAGAATCTACGGTTGGCAGAATTACGAATGCCTATGAATCGAAAGCCAGAATCGCTCTGAGAATGACACAGCCAAGAAGCTTCGTGAGGGATTTGCTGTGTGGCTACCATGTGCCAAAAACAGGCCTTATATTAGACAAGGTCATAGTTTTTATCATTTCATCTTCACAAGGGCCCTTATGAGGTAGCTGTTTTCAAGGTGAGATTATTTTCCTGTTTTTGAGGTGAGAAAACTGACATTCAGAACCTTGGCTAAGTACTGGTCCAAGCAGTCGCCATTATTATGTGACAAGGCTGAGATTCAAACTCAGAGCTATTTAACTCCACATCTTTACCGCTACTCAAAACTTATTACCACTATATAAAAAGCTCAGTTTCCAATGATTAAAGCCAGCACAGCTCCTAGAAAATGATAGGCTTAATAACTTTGGTTTTCTTTCATGGTAGACAGGAAGGAGGCAGCTACTATCTGAGGTAGGCAGGAAACAGGTATTACCTCCAGCTATCAGAAGGGGAAACTGAAACTTATCTAAAAAGTGGTGAGGCAAGTTTTTAAATCCTGGAATTCCTAGCCATTTACCCACCTACATTAGCATTCCTCCGACATTCGTCATGATCAGGAAGATGGAAGAGAAAAGATGGAGGCAGAGAAAAGGGACATGCAATTAATTGCAAGACCAAGTGTTTTCCTTCTCTGAGTAGACTGCACATATTCACTGAGTATAAATAAATATGCTTGGCACTGCAGCTCTAACAGTGAATAAAATAAACAAGACACAGTTCCTACCCACAGCGATGTAATTCAGCCTCAGGGGCTCTTGTTTATTGTAATCAAGCTACACTGTAGCGGGAAAATACTGACAACTAAATAGGCAATGAAAATGCAGTGTGGTAACTCGGAAAAGGGGAGCACGGGGAGCACAGGGAGCCGCGTGAGCACAAACAAGACAAACTAAACCCGGAAGGGTGAAAACAGGGCCACAGGGCATCCTGTTAAGTTTACATTTCAAATAAACAATGAATCCATTTTTAGTATAAGTATGTCCCAAATATGGTTTTGTATTTTCACTTCCTATATCTGGCAACCTTAGGTAGGGATGATGTTTAGAAAAGTGTCTCAGGGGAAATGACACCTAATATGAAAACTGAATTAGTGCTTGTCCCCAACAAACATGGCAAGGATTTGAATCTGAAACCTCTTGACAGTAGCCAGTAAGGAGGAGCTGAGGGCTCTTGGAAATAGACATCCAGCCACAGTCCAGCCCTCAGGTGATACATACAGTGTTGGCCAACAGCTTGATTACAGTAAACAAGAGCCCCTGAGGCTGAATTACATCGCTGTGGGTAGGAACTGTGCTAAGCCACTCCTGACCTACAGAAACTGTGAGATAATAAATGTTTGTTGCCTGAAGCGGTTGGGAATTTTTAAGGCACCAACAGATAAGTAATACTCTGCCCATTAGAGGAATTCTGCATCCCGTAAGAATGGGCCTACACTGTTACCCCGTCATGCTCATTAATTGCTGACAGTGGCCACAGCCAGGGTGGGCAGCCTAAGCAAGAATGAGGTGGGGCATCCAGAGGGGTCACAGCTGCACCTGTCAGTCAGTTATGCCTCTCACCCGCAGGAGATCTGAATGGTGTATTTCCATGGTTGCCACAGGACAATGAGAAGTTTATTAACAACATTCTTTTCTGAAATAAAATAATTAAAATAAGATCTTTTTAGAAGAAACTAAAAAAATTTCTCTTTGTTCAGTTTAATCATTAGAGAGAATTGGGGGAAAATAGAAATACGAGAGAATTCGCAGAGCTACAAAAACCCCAAATCGTGGATTAGCTGTGGTTCTCAGCCCAGGTTCTCGAATGCTAAGAACTGACATTGCTCTGCCAACCAAGAAAACAAGCTGTTCCTGGGTTGTTTTGCCTCTCCTATTCAGAAACGAATTTCTGAAACTTAAGGATAATGTGCAACTGAAGAGCTGCGAGCTATGGTTAATCAACTAATCCAGAATTTCTAAGAGAACATAAATTCCATAAATTATTTCAGTCTGAGAGAGTAAGTAAAAGTGACTGCATTCGAACTATTCAATATGATCAGAGAAAGACATTTCCCTCCCTTTGCCAAAATAAAAGATGAGCTGGAAGGGAGTGGGTAATAACTATTAACCCAATATGGCGGCAGGGAGATGCTAGAAGTCTTTGACCACAGCCCCCAGACTCAGTCCCTTGACTATACAATAGTTTTCTATCCAAACCATCTCAGGGGTCATGCCATTATGGCATATTTTCCCCCAAGCCAGTTCATTACCAGCTGCGCTTAGTACATGTTTATCTTTGTGTTCAGATATGTCCGAATTCATTTTTCTCCTTATGGCCTGTAGAACAGTCACAATTACAAGATCCCTAATTCAAATTTCATGGCAACTGAGATAAAGACATTCCTTTAAAGGGCTGACATTGCTAGGATAGTATAATTCACTGATGTAAGTAAAGTCTGACCTAACCCAAGTTTTCTAGACAATTTTATGTAAATTAATATTTTAAAGTATTTCATTTTTAAAATATGCAACTTGCTTAAGTCACCTTGGAATACTGATGCTAGATATTAAAAGAGAAAACACAGTGAGCAAAACAAAATCTAGAATACCTTTAAATTGAGGTACCTGTTACTACAGAATAAAGCAACAGTTATTCAGCTATTTTTCTACAGAATGAGGTAGCAGTTTTATATGTTTGCTTTGATCAATTATATAAAATTGACACACATATTAAACAAAGCCCTGAAGTTTCAGGCCTAAGCTCTGTGCATTTTCTCTGCAGCTGCGCTAATACGTATCATTAAAATTTTCCATGGATTGTATTCAATGTTTCTTAACAATTGGATTGTTCATAGTATGAAGATCTGGAACCAAAAACTAAGGAAAGACTTAAAAACTAGCCAGCAAAATAATCAACAATTTCTAGAGGATTAGCTTTCTTTTCTAACTAAACAATACACTGTAAAATTTTGTGATACAGAGCGGAAAAGAGTTGAGAAGAAAAACATTCAACACGAAACTCTTCAGCATCACCCTGGATACACAGATGCCACCAGACAGTTCCATCGCTCCATGTCTCTGCCTCCGCTTTCTCTCCTCCTATTTTATTTCATTAAACAAACTTCTTTCATTTCCCTCTCTTAAAGCATCATTGTTTCTATAGTTTTCTTTGTTCATAAGTAACCTATATGTATTGCAGAATTTGTGTCACTGATACATGTTAATTAAAAAAAGGAAAATAATTTGTTTTTATTTTAATGGTAATTCAAATAGTTAAAAATTCTTCAAAAATTAGAACTACAAAATAACCACCAAAATGCATAATAAATTTCTAGTGATTTCACAATTTTACCTTTCTCCTTTTTTGTCTTTATGGAGTAGTCTTGAAAGAAAGTTCCACTTTGAAAAATGTTGCTAATAGCAACTCTCTCTTATTCATCTCAAATACCTGTTTTTAAAATTTATTTATTTATTTATTTATTTTTAGAGAGAGGGGAAGGGAAGGAGAAATAGAGGAAGAGAAACATCAGTGTGTGGTTGCCTCTTGCACACCCGCAACTGGGGACCTGGCTTGCAACCCAGGCATGTGCCCTGACTGGGAATTGAACCTGTGACCTTTTGGTTTGCAGGCCGGTGCTCAATCCACTGAGCCACACCAGCCAGGGCTCAAGTACCCTTTTTTAAATGAAAGATCCAAAATTGAAGAGTGGGAGATGAAAAGTAAACTTGACAGCAAAATTTTGTCACTGTTTCACCCATTCCACAAACAGATACTCAGACTCTATGACTCAGTCCCGTGCTGGGTGTAAGTCCTACCTTGTCTCAAGAGCCTGCCATTATGAAAGAATCTTAAAATAGCAACAAGGTGAATAAAATTATATATGTAATATGTAAATATAGTATATGTATATACATGTGTATATATAAACATATACATATATATCATTAAGCTTCCCTGCAGAGTGTTGTTAATTGCGCCGTGTTTTCCACCTTGTTCTGAAGACTCAGACAGTAAACAGAAGGAGATGTATTCTGAGAACTATCCATGTGGAGTGAGGAATCAGATTATTAGTGGATAAAACAGAAAGAAAACCAGGATGTTAAGAACATTTCAAAGTTATCAAAGCTCTAAAAGCAATACAAACTTCTGTGTAGTGCTTTGTAAATATTTTGAGTAGCAATCTCCCTGATTACAACAGCCAAGAGAATCTATCAACTTGCTTGTTTTTGCCAAAATATTTAAACTCAGTTTACTGAAGGGTTTTCATATGAGAACATATCTTCAATTTTGTGACTGAAGGCAACAGGAAAATTAAGTTCAATTACCAAAACAGACTTGATAGACTCACACCCAATCTCATCATACAAGTGGGGGAGACCCAAAAAACACAACTGTATAAAAAAATGTGTGTTTATTGTTACATGTTTAAACTTCAGTCATCTTCAAGATACTCTCCATTTGATGCAATACACCTACCTATTCAGACATTTTCTCCACTGCTCAAAAACGTTTTTGAATTTGTGAGTTTTGATGCCTTTTAGTGCTTCTACTGTTTTTTGTTTCACGTCCTCCACATCAGCAAAACATTTCCCTTTGAGGACTTTTTTCATCCAGGGAAACAAAAAAAAAAGTCACTAGGGGTAAGATCCGGTGAATAGGGAGGGTGGGACACTGGAGTCCTGTTGTTTTTGGTCAAAAACTGGTGAACACTCACCGTGGTGTGAGCAGGTGCCCTCGTATATCACCTGTTATGAAACGGGCAAACGCCCGGAAAGAGTCTTCAAAAAAAATTCACTGAAGCCGGACACAGCCTCTCACAACGAGGCCAGCTAGCACACTGGTACGGATGGGTTCCTAGAGTGCTCACCTAGTGTGGGAAGCCTCTACTACAAGGGGCTCGCCCTCCAGAAGATAATTCTGGGGTTTTTTGGGGTCCCCTTGGTATGTCATATTGTAGGACATTATGTTAACACTTGAGTCTTACTTCAGTTATTAAATGTATGCTATTTTTAAGATCCATAGATCCATAACCATGTCCTTGGTTCAAATTATAGTATCATTCAATACATAAAATACTAGTGAAATACTCCTTGTAATTCAGCTCCCTGGAATGAAGCTAAAATAAGGGGATATCTGATACAAAACTGCAAGCAAAACAATGATTTATCATAATTTACAACCAAAAATATGGAAAAGATTTCTCACTTCACAAATCATCAGGATAATATGAATTAAAGCCACAGTTACCACTATACACTCACCAGGCTGAGTATAAGAAAAAGGATGAAAAAATACCAAGTATTGGCAAAGATATGAGCAACAGGGAATTTTCATATACTGCTGGTAGATAGGGT
This sequence comes from Anoura caudifer, assembly GCA_004027475.1. Taxonomy (NCBI): domain Eukaryota; kingdom Metazoa; phylum Chordata; class Mammalia; order Chiroptera; family Phyllostomidae; genus Anoura; species Anoura caudifer. The sequence continues at coordinate 250,763 of PVKU01000356.1, read as the reverse complement.
CATTTGGAAGTTTCTACTAAAGCAGAGCATATTTACATTCTAACCAAACAATTCCAGTCCCAGGTATAAGCCCTACAGAAATGCAGGAATATGCTCCCCAAAGGACACAGACTAGAATGTTCAATAGATTACTAATTATAACACTACAAAACTGAGAACAACACAAATGCCCAATAACGTTAGAGTAACCATAACTAATGTTATAGCATGTCCATTAACACAATGGCATACTATATAGCAAGTAGAAAAGATCAACTACAACCACATACAATTCAAATGAACCTCACAAACATAACATTGACAAAGAAAAGCTAGTGACAAAAGAGTCCTGGCCGACGTGGCTCAGTGGATTGAGTGCTGGCCTGTGAACCAAAAGGTCACCGGTTCGATTCCCAGTCAGGGCACACGCCTGGGTTGAGGGCCAGGTCCCAGTGGAGGACGCACGAGAAGCAACCACACATTGATGTTTCTCTCCCTCTCTTTCTCCTCTGTCTCCTTTCCCCTCTGTCTAAAAATAAATAAAACCTTTAAAAAAGAAAAGAAAAAGAAAAAGAAAAGCTACTCACAAAAGAATAAGTACTCCTGTATGATCCTGTATACAAAGAACAAAAACAGATGAAAATAATTTTTGCTGTCGGAAGTCAAGATAGCAGTTACCCTTGAAAGGGAGCACAGGGCCAACTTCTGGGGTGCTGGTAATAGTTTGCTCCTAGACATGAGTGCTGAGCTGTACACTTTTATGTGTACTTTTCTCTATTTCAACTAAAACTTGAAATCTACATATATACAAATATATGGCATGGATATTTATTATAAAAGTGAAACCCCATTATAAATACATTACAAAATACAGAAAAGAATACATAGTACCAGTCACACATACCTCATCTTCTAAAGATACCTGTACCTTGACATGCTTCCTAATTTTTTCTATAATAAATTTCACATAGTTAAGAACACATCATACAACTTTACCTAAATTTGAGCTGTTAAATGATATCAAAACATCCCTACATAAAATAATTATTGTGTATTAAGCATTTTCTATATTTGAAATGTACCTTTCCATAAGCAAAATTTGAGTACAAAATTAGCTCTCATATACATACACACATAATTTACTTTAAAATCACCTGTTAGTACACTTCTGTGCAGGAGCTACTTTTTTGCTGTTTATAAATAATGCTACAACAAATATCTCTGCCTTTGTCTTTATGAATGATACATCAAAATTTAGTTCCTTAGGAGGGATGCCTAGTTTATTGAATTACAGGAGCCAATGTTTTCACATTAAAATCAGTAAAAGATGAACTATAGCTATAAGTGAAGACAATGGTTTGAAAAAGCAACAAAAAGGATAAAGAAAATTTTATTTAAAATGGGGTCAGGAAGCCATGAAGGGGGAGCTCTCACATTTTGCCACCCAGACCCCAAATAGGAGGGCAGACCACACGGGAGGGAAGAATTTCTCTGAGTCCAACCAAAGACCTTCACCTTGGTCAGTCCTTACTAGAACCTCCTGAGCTGGTTGCCTTCAGGGTTGGGCTCCGGGTTACAACCCAGCCAATGAGAAACTGCTGCATTCAGACAATGAAAAGCTGTAAATGCCCTGATCTTCCATACAGCCCCTCCCAAAGTCCTCTTTTTCCCCTCTAAAAAGTAAGTTCTTTTGTCCTCTCCTTTGTTCTTGGGACTTGCTTGTGGTTAGCCATCATTTGTTTTTCCTGAATTGCAATTCCTCTAACTATTCTGAATAAATCCATTTTGCTGGTAAAATAAGTGGTTCTTTTTTTTTAAATTTATTTTTAAGGTCAACAACATGCTAAGTTTTATGCACAAAGCTTTACAAGTAAGGGTTACGTGAGAAAATATAATCTCTATGAGGTAGGTGTTATTATCTCCGTAACATAAATGTGAACATCAGATAAAGAGACCTTTAGTAACATAAATTTTCTGTTACAAATTGTGGACCTGGTAAATAGCAAAGCTAAATTTGAACCCGTGCTTCTCTGGTTCCTAAACCTATGCCTTTTCAAATATATCAGACTAATTTTACAACATGAAGCAAAATACAATGTGTTTTCATTAGACTTCTGAAGAACTATCAACAGATGAAAAGACTCCTAAAGAACTACAGTTAGTAAAATTTTAGCAACTTTTAATAGTTTCCTATTTAGTAATTTTAAAAGACACATAGAGTTTTTAAAAACTATTTTAGCTACCATTTTAATTTTTATTTACTATGTATTTTATAATGAGAAGGAGAGCCCTGACTCGTGTGGCTCAGTGGATTGACTGCTGGTCTGCACACCAAAGGGTCAGCGGTTCGATTCCCAGTCAGGGCACATGCCTGGGTTGCAGGCCAGGCCCCCAGGACAGAGCACAGGAGAAGCCACCACACATTGATGTTCCTCTCCCTCCCTTCCCTGCTCTCTAAAAATAAATAAATAAAATCCCTTTAAAAAAGAAGAAGAGGAGAAACCAGATTAAATTTGAGAATGGACAATTTAATCTCTCCTGAATAATAAACATCTGTGATTTAAATTGCTACATTTGATTTTAAAAGCATTATTTTGGCAGTAAAGCTGTTAAATAGCTTTATGGCATGTTTTGTGGATTTGGCAAGTTACGCAAATTTCATGTTGGTCATGACATGACAAATTTAAATAAAGAAATTCAAAAAAGAGAACATTTAAGAGGTTGGTTTTAAAACTAAATTTCAAATGACAATCAAAATTATCTTCTCTGGTGCTGTGGGTTTGAAATTAACCAATCGCTACAGACAGTAAGAAGGGATGGGCCATATGGGCATAGAACAAAAACCCACACAATTAGAGAAATTCCATTTCGAGATACTAAGCAAATAAATTACATGAAACAGACTTGTAATCTTAACAGTATTCTACTTTGCCAACTGAGTTCCAAGCCGATTCACTGAAAATGAATTTTGCAATAACACAGAAACAAGACTGCAGATATCCTTCTCTCCACAAAGAATTGTTATCAGTTTATCGATCTTTCTCAAGAAGAAGTAACTGGTTCTCTCAAGAACTCTAGGAAATAGGTATCATCATGTCATACTCTTTATAGTAAGTTAGATGAATGGGAATAGAGAATAAAAATGTATATGAAAAAACGGGGGGGAGCCATTTCATTGTGGCTCTAGGTAACTGCACTGTCAAAACTATTTATAAATCTACAACACGCAATCAAGATGCACAGCCAAGTTACATAATCCTGCCTAACCGCAGTATAAGTTGTGAAAGCAGTTAATGGGAAGGCAAGAGATGTGGTAACTGCAGCCTATTTTAAAACACGTTAATTTTTCCTTTATTTTTGGTTTTAAATCAGGAATTCCTTAAATTTTATTTCTATACAGTAATTCTTATTTAATTCCAGTATTTAATTATTTAATACGGTAAACTAAACACTATTACCTAAATAAAGCATCTTGTAGATAAACAGAAAAACACAGGAGAGAAAAAGGATCCAATGGCACAGGTTCTTCAGGAAAAGCAAGCAAGCTACTGGAATGGGCAGGTCAATAACGCTATTTGTAGAATGGGGTAGCTGTCTATTTTCAAATCACTAAGCTATTTTTAAATAACCTGAAACCAAACCGAGGTATAAAAGGCAAAGCCAGAACCATTCACTGTGTTTATTTAAATATAATCTCTTACTAAGCCTAGCACAGTAAGAGAGGCCAAACTCACCCTAAGATGACCTCAGATTTAGAAAGGTGCCAAAAAAAATTGCATACCTACTATTCAAAGTAATATAAAATAAAACAAAAGCTTACCTGACATTTTGGGACAAATCTGTAAAGCAAAATCCAGGGCAGGAAAATGAATATGGGCTAATGTTAGCAGCCTTTTTAATTAAATGCACAACTCTAAATTTATAAGCCACTGTGTTTTTAAGATTTTGAACACTGAAATAATCTCTAACACCAACTCCCAACCCTTTCACTTTTTCAGCTTCTTTTAAACTTTTTCTCATCAAGGATGCCAAGTTTTCACATAATAATGCAGAAATGTCCTATGGGAGCCATTTCAGTGACACTTTCGGAAGAACTCTGAATTCCTTCTGTCCCTACCACCTTGTCCACAAAACACTTCCTGTCAGGATGTCAGTCATTCCCAAGTTGAGGTACAGAGTCAACACAATCTTCATCAAAATCTCAGTAAGTTATTTTGTGGATGTCAACAAACATTCTAAAATTTTTACAGAAAGGGAAAAAACTCAGAATAGCCAAAACAATCCTGAAGAAAAGTTGGAGGACTGATACAGCCCAAGTTCAAGACTCACTACAAATCTAGTGTGGTAGCAGCAAAAGCAAAGGAAAACAGGTCGATGAAATGGAGAGCCCAGAGACAGACCCACACAAATATATTCAACTTGACTTTACAAAGGAGCAAAGGCAACTCAAAGGAGAAAGGAAAGTCTTTCCAACAAACGATGTTGGAACAAATAGACATCCACATGCAAAAATCAACCAACAAATCAATCAATCTGGACACAGAACTTACACTGTCATAAAGTTAACTCAGAATGGATCACAGACCTGCCCTGGCCAGTGTGGCTCAGTCGGTTGGAGCATCATTCTATACACAAAAGGTTGACGTTTTGATTACCAGTCAGGGCACATGCCTAGGCTGCGGGTTCAGTCCCAGCTGGGGTGCATGCGGGAGGCAACCGACTGATGTTTCTCTCACATTGATACTTCTCTGTCTTTCTCCCTTCCTGTCTCTCTGGAATCAATAGATACATCCTTGGGTAAGGATTTTTTAAAAAATGGATCATAGGCCTAAATGCAAACTACAAAAATCCTAGAAGAAAAATAGAAAATCTAAGTGGCCTTAGGTTTGCGTCTTTCGAGACAACACTAAAAGCACTACCCATGAGAGAAAAAATGGGTAGTTGAACTTCATTAAAATTAAAAACTTCTCTGTGATACTGTTTCTCTACCACCAGATAATGAACACCAACAGTTTTTGTGCACCTTAAAAAACATTATTTGTTCATGTTATGTCTATTTATGTGACATTATCCCTCACTTCTTTTTTAAAATTTATTTTATTTTCCCATTACAGTTGGCATTCAAGTATTACTCTATAATTCATTTCAAATATACAGCACGGTGGTTAAACATCTATGTAATTTGTGAAGTGATACCCACTAAGTCTAGTGCCCACCTGGCACCACACATAGTTATTACACTATTACTGACTATATTCCCCTGCTGCACTTTACCTCCCTGTGACTATTCCGTAACTGCCAGTTTGTACTTCTTAATCCCTTCACCTTTTTCATCCCGCCTCTCAACCCTTTTCCCATTTGGAAACCACTAGTTTTCTTCTCTATGAGTCTGCTTCTGTTTTATTTGTTCATTTTGCTCTTTAGATCATACATATAAGTGAAATCATATGGTATGTGTATTCTTCACTTCTTTTTAAACAGTTATATACTCAGCACATGCTGAACTTTTATTAACTTAATGTGTCTTTGAAGCTCATTCCATATCTGTGCATACCCAATTTTAAATCTACATAAGGTTCCACTATAGGTATTCAACACTATCTAACCAGGTCATACCAATGGATTTATACTTTCAATATTTTACTATTACAGACAATACTGGAAAGATTAACCTTTATCTCCCAAATTTATAAGCATATCAATAAAATACATCCCTAAAACAGGGACTGCTGAGTCATAGGAAACGTAGACGCTAAATTAACGAACACGGTGACATGGCTTCCCAGGAGGGCTGGCCGTGCTGATCTGCGCCCCACCAGCAGTACAAGAGAGCACACACGTTACACCGCACCCTTCACAGTGTTTTACCAAACGCCTCCATGCTCGCCAACCTTACAGAGTGCAAAATGGCAAGGTACATGTTTATGAATGAGGTAGAGCATGTGTAAGAACTATCAATATTTCTTCTTCTGTGAACTGTTTATTCATAAGTTTTGCCCATTTTCTAAACATTGGATTGTTGGTTTGATGGTTCCTTTTATCACCATACACTATTCCTGTCTCCCTTTAATGCCTTGAGGTTTTTAGCATGTTTTATTTGATATCAATATTGTTTTGCTCTCAGTACATCTTTGGCAATTTCTTATTTTCAATCTTCCCTAGACTTAAAAATTCTGAATGTATTTTTAGTTTCAAAACAACTTTTAGTGGGTTACAACTGTATCCTCTTGACAAGAGTTTTTGTTCCTTTTTCCCCCTCACAGCTTTCTCTCGTCTTTCCCATTAGTTCTCCCTCCATTAGAGGAACGTGATTATTCAATGATACTCCCTCTTTGGAGTTGCTGAATTCATTTTAATAGGTTGTAATTTTCATAGCTGGAGGCTACTGCAATCTCTTGGATGATGTGGAACTGGCAGTCAGTATAACATATGCATATTTTAAATCTGATGTGCAAGCAACGAATGAGTTGGCAAAGCGGAATTGCTTTGATAGGGATATAAGGGAACAAGTGGAAGCTATAAGCAGATGCAGACCTTCTGTACCCGCAAGGACACCAGCAAATTCATCCTGAAGTGCAACCCTTCCAACAGCTGCTGACCAGGCAGCTTCCCAGAGGACCGCATACAGCTTGCAGGCAAGCATGGCCTCTTTTCACCTGCGAGAGATGCTGGAAGGTACAGCCCGCCCAATAGCACGTGCCTCTCGGACAACTGAGGAAGCCCCGGTCTTCACCGAGGGTCCTGCTGAACTTTCAACACCACACGCAATAAAGCCCTCAGTTACAGTATTTTTTATCTTACATTTTTCTTAATAAAGCACAGTTACATGATTTATGACATGGATATATAAATATTCAACTGCTTCTAAATTCTCCACTACTCCCTTGGTTATGACTGAAATCATCTCCAGGATTTTCTTCTCTTAATTAAAGAAAGAAAACTTTTAAACCTCCAACTCTTAGGTATATGTCCTAAGACAAAAAGCTCAGAAACCTTTACTGAATACCTTAACACTTTGTTTTCAAAGGTACTGAAGATAAGTTCCTTCTTTATATGTTTCTCAAAGGTTAGACAAATACACATTTTGATTAGAAGTCTGGGAATGTTATGGCCGAACAAGCCTCTGCAGTTCAGCATTTACTGAGCGTGTATAACTGCGTTAGACATCCAGCTAGAGTCGGAGGACACAAACATGAAAAAGGACCCTGCCTTCAAGAAGCTCACAGACTAATAAAATAAAAGGACAATCATATAAAAAATACAATATAATGTGATCAGGACAATAAAATATGTACAGGGTTCAAAGTTTAATACAAAGATGGTACAGTAACAAAGAGGTACAGTGGAATTCATGGTCAGCTAGATTTTAACAAGTAAATCAAAATTTGCCCAGTGGTCAAAGGAATTGTAGATAGAAGGAAGGATATTCATTCTTTCAACAAAGTTCCAAATGTGGGACAGATACTTTGAAATACCTGTCCCAGAGATACAATGATGAATAAGGCAGAGTCTCTGACTTCACAGAGGCAGGAATGGACACATAAGCAAACCAGTACTTACAGTACAGTGTGACACATTCTACAACAGAAGTAAGTAGAGACACCGGAGGCTTACGGGTTGAGTGGAAATAAGATCTAAACATAGATGCAAGAAATGAACAGAAATTGGGCGGGTGAAAATACACATATCAGGGTTGGAGTGGAGAATGGTGTCTGGGAGGCATGACATTCCAGGCACAGAGAAGTGCACAGAGAGACAGACAGAGAGAGGGGCAGAGAGAGAGAGAGAAAATAGGGCTCAGCTCAGCATGCCAGAAGCATAGTGTCTGAGATAAGGATAAAATGAAAGCAAGAATCATATCATGAAGGATCTTTTAAATTAGAGTTTGGACTTTATCTTGAGGCAATAAGGAACTGCTAAATGTTTTTGTTGTATTTTTTTAACATGAAAAGACTTGTTCAGATTTGTGTTTGAGAAAAAAGTATGTAGCTATAATACGGTAAATAAAATAGAAAGAAAGAAATCTGGAAGTACATGAAACAGCTGCAGTGATCCAGACAATGGTTTTCTAGTAGTCTGATCTAAGACAGTAATGGAAACAGGGAAAACAGTGGGGAGGGCTGAGAGATTCTAAGCAGTGGGAGAAACAAGCCTTATCACTGACTTGATTGGCAGGAGAGGGAAAGAAAAAGGAGTCAAAGATGGCAGATGCCTCAGTTTCTGGTTTGAGCAAAGGGTGGACAGTACTGCTATTGGGTGTAGTAAGGAAAAGGGGAGAGCATATTCTGAGAGGGTAAAATAATCACTTTAATTCTGATCAGACTGAATCTGAGATGCACGTAGGTTACTCAAATAAAGATGTCCAATAAGAGGTTGGATATACAAAAACTCAAGACCAGAGACAGAGATTTGAGAATCATTCACATATGAAGTAAATGATAACTAAATTCATGCGAGTAAATGAAACTGCCAGGGGAGAACGTACATGGTTAGAAGAAAATCTAAGACAAAAACTCCATGAAATACTAACATTTAGAAGACAAACAGCTAGGAAAGTCAAGTGAGAGGGAACAGCCAAAAAAGGAAGATGAAAATATTAACAAGAAGAAAAAGAGTAAACAATGATGCTTACTATGTGCTGGGTGTTATACTAAGTGATTTATAAACACTAAGCCATTTAATCCTTACACACTCTTATTAAGTGTGTAAGGATTACAGAAGGAAGGACATACATTCTTGCAACAAGGTTCCTAGTTTGAGACAGATATTATGGGACAGATACTTTGAAATACCTGTCCTAGAGACAGAATGATGAATAAGACAGCCACTGACTTCTATATATATTATAAGTAACTTAGTATCTGCATCATTATAGATGTGGACATACAGATTTTGGATTAGAGAGATAAACTTTCTCAGCTTCACCCATTTGGTTGGGTATAAGAAATGCAAACCAAGATTACACCCTACCCCTCCACAGCCTTTTTTCTTAACAGCCACACTGCATTGCTTTAAGACTTAAAAAAGTGTGGTATCACAGACACAAAGAAAAACAGTAATTCAACAAGACATCATCCCAGTAGCAATGAGCTCACCTAGCACCAAGATCTTGGTTTCCAATAACTTTCTCTGTTAAAAGGAATCAGGACTTTTCAGGAAAAAGTGGAGTGGGCATGAAATACACAGAATGAACCTGGATCATCTCATAGTGATAAAAAGAAAGAAAATGCTCACCTATCCCCCCACAGTGAGGAGGATATATCAAAGGGTACACAGAAACTAAAGCTCCCAGTGGCCATAGTTGTAACAGTTTAAGTAATAATACTAATAATAATGATAATAATAATAATGTAATATTGAACTTTAACTCAGAGCATAAACTAAATATCTACAAGTCCACACTGACACAGATTGAATGAATGAATGGAGACAAGGCAAACCTAGGATGAAGAATTCGAGGACGTAGATGAAACTCTCCACTCCGCAAATGTAGGCCCCACATAATGACTTCCTTCCAAAGACTATGGTATGGACAGAGGGGAGGATAAGGAGTCACTTTACAACAGAGAAACAGGACAAACTCCACCTCAGCCGAGTGAGCAAGTTCATCTCAACAACGGTAAGTCATGTTGATAGTGTGCAGCCCTGATGGGCTGTGATAAAAACGGCACTTTTCATCTGTGGTCTTTCTCTCAAAAACCTGAAGCCCAATCTAACCATGAATAAACATCAGAATCATCCCAACTGGAGGGGCATTCTACAAAATCCCTGACCATTATGCCTCAAAACTGTCAAATTATCAAAACCCAGGGTGAGACTGAGACAGAGTCACAGCCAAAAGGAGACTAAGGGTGCATGTGCGTGAAATGTGATGCCATGTCCTGCACATGGTCCTGCAGCAGGAAGGACATTAGCTAAAAGCAAAGGGAATCCAAATAAAGTATGGGCTTCTGTTGATTATAATGTATCAATATTGGCTCATTTATTATAAAAACTGTACTAGACTAATGTACAATGTTAATAGTAGGGAAAAATAAGTGAGGGGTTTATGAGAACACTCTACTGTTTTTGTAATTTTTCTGTAAACCTAAAATTATTCTAAAATTTAAAAAAACTATTTATTTATTTTTAGAGAGAGGGGAAGGAAGGGAGAAAGAAAGGGAAAGAAACATTGATGTATGGTTGCCTCTCATGTGCCCCCCGTGCTGGGGACCTGGCCCACAACCCAGGCATGTGTGCTGACTGGGAATTGAACTGGCAACCCTCTGGTTCACAGGCTGGCTCTCAATCCACTGAGCCACAGCAGCCAGAGCAATTATTCTAAAATTTAAAGGTGTTTTTTTTTTTAAAGGGCACATTAACAGTGTCAAATGCTGATAAAAGACAAAGACCAAGAGCAGTTTCAGTGGATCAGTGGAGGCAGAAGCCAGATTACACTGGGCGGTGGAGTGAATGAAAGTCAGAAGGGGAGGCCGAGCGCACAGCTCCTTCCAAGAAGTCTGATGATGCGGGATGAGAACAAATCATTGCTGGAAGCGGAGATCGAGGTGAAGAAAGGGGTTTTTATTTTTGTTTTGTTTTTAATCAAGGTATCATTCACATACCCAAATATTCACCTTTACAGTGTATAATTCAGTGGTTTCCAGTATAATCACAAAGTATAACCACATCACTATCTATTTCTAGAATATTCTGATTACCTCAAAAAGAATGGTGAAGTTAAAGAAGACCTAAATAAACAGATTATGTCCATGAATAGGAAAACTTAGCATTGTTAAATGTCAATTAAACTAAAGTGCTCTACAGACTTGATGAAATCTCCATCAAAATTCTGTTTCATTTTCACAGAAGTGGAAAAGCTGATCTTCAAATTCACGTGGATTTGCAAGGAGTCCTAAACAGCCAAAAGATCTTGAAAAAGAAGAATAAAGCTGGAGAACTCAGGGTTCTCAACTTTGAAACTTACTACCAGAGTAGTATTTAAAGCATTGCGGTACTAAAATACAGAGAGACACACCGACCAATGAGATAGAATAAAAATCCCAGAATTAACCCCACCTATGTGGACAGCTGATTTTTGACCAGGGTGCCAAAACCATTCAATGGGAAAAGAACAGTCTTTCAACAAATGGTGGTGAGAAAACTGGATATCCATATGCCTTCCAATTTGACCTCACAAAAATTAACTCAAAATGTATCGAAGACTTAAACTTCAGACTTAAAGCTATAAAATTCCTAGGAGAAAATCTTGGTGAAAATCTTCATACACTGCACTGGTAACCGTTTAATAGATGTGATACCAAAAGCACAATGACAGGAAAGTTTCATTGGACTTCATCAAAATAAAAAACTTTTGCACATCAGAGACACCATCAAGAAAGTGAAAAGACAACCAGGTAAACAGGAGAAAATATTTTCAAATCATTTATCTCACAAGGAATTAATATCTAGAATACGTAAAAAATTCCTAAAACTCAATCTCTAAAAACCAACAATCCAACTGAAAAATGAGCAAAGGACTTGAATAGACATTTCTTCAAAAAAGATATGCAAATGGCCAATGAGCATGTGAAAAGATGCTCAACATTACTAGTCATTAGGGAAATGCAAATCAAAACCACAATGAGGTATAATTTCACCCCAATGGCTACAATTAAAAAAAAAAAAAAAAAAAAAACCTGAGACCAGGAACTCAAACAGCTCTATGTATAACATCAATGTTCATAGCAGCATTATTACAATAGCCTAAAGGTAAAAATAACTCAAGTATTCATGAGTGGATGAATGGACAACCCAAATTGGTATATAAATAGAATGGAATATTCTTTAGTCACAAAAAAGAATGGAATTTTGTTGTATGCCATAATATTGATAGACCTTGAAAACATTATGCTTAGTGAAATAAGAGAGGCACAAAATGACAAATATTGTATGATTCCACTCATGTGAGATACTTAGAGTAGGCAGTCAGGAGGTACTGGGGGCTGTGCAGAGGGAGAAATTGTTGCTGGGCACAAGGTTTTTGTTGGGGACAATGCAAAGCGTCAGGTATAAAGAGTGGTGAAGACAATATTATACAACACTGTGAATGCATTAATGCCATTTGACTGAATACAATGGATAACCACTTACAAGTGGTTAAAATGACAAATATGTAAATTTCACCATGATAAAAGAATGGTAGCTATTGGCAGTCACTCCCTATTGTGTGCCCCCACAAGCACCCCCATCCTCAGCAACCACTCAACTGTGTTTTGTCTCTAGGAATCTGCCTGTACCGGACATTCCATATAAAAGTAATCAAATAATATTTGGCCTTTTGTGTCTGGCTTCTTTTACTTTGCACGCTTTCCAGGTTCATCCATGTTATAGCATGTATCAGCACTTCATCCCTTGTTAGTGCTGACTAATATTCCGTTGCACAGATAGACCACATCTTGCTTATCCATTCATCCAGTAATGGACATTTGGGTTGTTTCCAGTTTTTAGCTAGCAACATTCACGCACAAGTTTTTGTGTGGACACGTGTTCAATTCTCTCGGGTAGCCCTAAGAGTGGGACTGCTGGGTCACACGGCGGCTCTATGTTTAACTGCGAGGAAAAGCCAGAATGTTCACCAATGCAGCTGAAACATTTACATTTCCACTGGCAATATACGAAGGTTCTGAATCTTCATATCCTCTCCAAAACTTGTTATCTGTCATTTTTTTCTAGCAAGCCTAATCGGGTGAAGTGGTATCTCATTATGGTTTTGATTTGCGTTTCTCTAATTACCAATAATGTTGACATCTTTTCATGGGCATATCGATCATTTGTATACATTCTTTGGAGAAATGTCTATTTAAATTCTTTGCCTTATTCTAAAGTGGGCATTTATCTTTTCTTTTCACTTTCTTGACAGTGTGTGTTATAAACTGAATGTTTGCATCCCCCCAAAATTCTTAAGTTGAAGCCCTAACCCCCAGTGCAACGGTACCTGAAGAGGGGCCTTTGGCAGTCATCAGGGTTAGATGAGGCCACGAGGGTGGGGCCTCACGATGGGATTCATGCCCTTGTAAGAACTAGAGAGCTTGCTCTCACATTCTCTCCTTTGTGTGAGGTCACGGCAAGAAGACTTCCCGTGCCCCAAGTCCTCTTAGACTCCCCAGCCCTAAGAGGAGTGAGAAATAAAGTTCTGTTGTTCAAGCTACCCAGCCTGTGGCATTTTGTTATGGCGGCTCAAACTGACTTACACAGTGTCCTCTGAAGCACCAAAGTCGTTCATTTTGATAAAGCCCAATTTATTTCTGCATTTTTTACTGTACTTTTGGTACCTTATCTAAAAAATTATCAAAGATTTATGGCTATGTTTTATTCTAAGAGTTCCGTAGTTTTAGTTCTTGCATTTTGGTCTTTGATCCAATTTGAGCTAATTTCTCTACGTAGTGAGAGATGGGGATCCACCCTGCTGTTTTCCATGCAGACGTCCAGTTGTCCCAGCAGCAGCTGTTGAAAAGACTGTTCTGCTCCCAGTGAACTGTCTTGGCACCCTTGCCAAAAACCATTGACCACAAAGGTGAGGTTCTAGACTTCCAATACTATTCCACTGATCTTTCTCTTTATCCTTATGGCAGTATCACACAGTCTTTATAACAACAGCTTTATAATAACTTTTGAAAACAGGAAATATGCCCTCCAACTTTGTCTCCTTTTTCAAGATCCTTTTGACTATTCTGGGACACTATCAGACTATTAGTGAATTTCTATATTTTGTTTTCTCACTTTGCCTTAAACTTCAAACATTTCCCCCTATTATTATACACTATATCCAAATATTTTAATAGCTATATGATACTGCATTGAGTTGAAACACTATAAATTACTTGTCCATTCCCTCACTGTGAGACAAAATGCCTTTATTTGTTACTGATAAGTGGTACAACAATAAATAAATATATATGTGTGTATATATATTTTAAGGATTTTATTTATATATTTTTAGAGAGAAGGGAAGGGAGGGAGGGAGAAAGAGAAGGAAAGAAACATCAATGTGTGGTTGTCTCTCACACACCCCGTACTGGGGACCTGGCCTGCAACCCAGGCAAGTGCCCCAACTGAGAATTGAACCAGTGACCCTTTGGTTCATGGGCCAGTACTCAATCCACTGAGTCACACCAGCCAGGGCACAATAAATATATTTCTAATTACTTTCTAGTTCTGCTCCTGGTATAACCATCTAGCTCCTATTGAACCAGCTGTCTAGTAGATAAAAACTCTAAATTCTGGATATAACACTAAAAAATAACTATCTCAGAGTAAGACAGAGACCAACAGAGTCACACTAGTTTAGCCAGAAGACTTTCCCATTTTCCATGGCTTTTAGCTGGAGGGAAGGGACCACTCTGTGCTATGCGGGGTGCTAAAACTCCCACAGAAAAAAAAACACAACCTGACTGGCTTAAAAAACCAGGTAACAGAATTTGGGATAAATATAACTACAGAAAAGGGGGGAAGTTGGGAGAAGGAAAGGCCCCGACAGAGGAAACCCAATTCTGTATACAAATTCTGTCCAAATCTTTAACTGACTTTTGAAGCACTCACGAATGGGGCACCAAGTATCACAGCTAAGCATCACCTGCAGTGCCATTCCACCACCGGGAAGACAGAGCGAGCAGTCAGAGTCCAATGAAGCTAAGTGCCCACTAAAACAAAGAGAACAACACTCTTGGGAGAATATAAGCAAATCCAGAGTCTTTACAACACATTCACAATGTACTGCATACGAAGTCTGTCTGGAAAAAGTCCAGCCATTGTTAATACAATGAGAATGGTTTGCGCAACATCGATGGAACCTGGCAGCCCAGGAGAGTGCACTGGAATGCACATGTGTGAACAATGATGACTTCACTGTACTAGTCTGTGGGGGCAGTAGATGTCATTGAGTGAGTATGTGGACTGTGTGGCTGTTGCATTCAAAATGACGGAGCAAGAAGAGCAATGAATCCACATCAAATTTTGCGTTAAGCTTGAAAATTCCTCTACAGAAACTATTCTCATGATTCAGGAGACTGCAGCTATGGGCAACTGGTGATTGGCAGCTTCATCACGACAATACACCTGCTCACGCACCACGTCTCATGCAAAGGTTTTAGGCAAAACATCAAATCACCCAGGTGACTCAGCCACTCTACAGCCCAGATTTGGCACCCTGCAACTTCCGGCTTTTTCCAAAACTAAAATCACGTTTGAAAGGGAATAGATTTCAGACCATTGTGAGATTCAGGAAAACACAGCGAGGCAGCTGATGGAGATTGGGAGGACTGTGTGAGGTCCCAAGGTGCCTACTTTGAAGGGGACAGAAGCATCATTATTCTATGTAAAAAGTTTCTTGTATCTTCTTCAATAAATGTCTCTATTTTTCATATTACATGGCTGGATACATTCTGGACAAACCTTGTACATCTGAATTACTTGATATATTAAAAAATAGATGAATAATAGATGACCTCTTCTCAAGGTGAAAGGCAATCAATGGATTTGACCCAGTAATGACTCAGATATTGGAACCAACAGAGAAGAATTTTAAAGCAGCTATTATAACTATATTTTAAGAATGTAAAGTAAAATAGTTTCATAATGAACAAAAAGACAGAAATTCTCAGTAAAACCAAATAAAAATTCTAGAACTGAGTATTTCAGTATCTGAAATTAAAAATTAATTGGATAAAATTAACAGCAGAATGATGACAACAGAAAAAAATAAGTCAACTACAGTGTAGATTAACAGGAAATTTCCAGTGTGACAAACACAGAGGAAAAAAAGTTGGAAGAAAAAAAGGAATAAAACCTGAGGATTTGCAGAGCAAGTCCAAAATATGTAGCATACACACAACTTAAGTAACAAAGGGAGAACCTCTTGTAGAAAAAAATTTGCATATTTAATAGCCAAAACTTTCTTAAATTTGGTGAAAGAGGTAACTTTAGAAGTTCAGTGAGCCCCAAGCAGAATAAATACAAAGAAAACCACATTTATCAGTTCCAATGCTGAAACCCCCCCCAAAAATGGTGGTTAATCTTTTCATATTTAATATGACTTCCCTAATGCAGACTCTTAAAAGCTTTCTTCCATGGCCAAAAGAAGTCAATATTTATGAATTTCCTCATAGATACTGCAAACCTCCCAAAAGAAACACCAGTGCGGCTGAGGTGCAGTGGGTACAAAGATGAGTGGCAGAAATAAGGATGAAGTCACGTGTAGGGACAGAACGCAGGATTTTGTAGGTAAGGAGTTTGGGATTTTATCCTGATTTAAATAGGAAGTTGTAAAAAAGGTTTTAAGCAGGGGAAAGACCTACTAACTGCACTGTCTATATTAAGAAAATAAATCAAGAGAAACAAAAACTTAGCTGACTAAAAATATTCATTGCTATGTCCAACACCCCAGCTATATAAAGATATGGATGTCTATGTATGCGTTTATATATATATATGTAAACAAATACACATCATATATATAACCAACCAAAAAGACTTAAATATCCAGCAATAAGAAAATGGGAAATGATTAATAAAAACACAATGAAATAAAATAGTGTGAAACTCTAAAAATACTGTTTATGAAGACCATCAATATAAGTGTTTTTCTGCACTTGGTCAAAAATCAGGAGAAAACTGTATGTATATTAGCTCTGTAACTATAAAGCATATTAGTAATGGATGAAAAATAATAAAGAAAAACAAAAAGTTACGTTAGATGATAGAATTTTTTACTAATTTTCAGATTTTTCTATAACATTATTATATCATTTCAATTAAGGAAAATGCTCTTCTATACTTTTCTACCTTATTTCCAATACAATTCTCATCTTAGTCCTGTAATAAATATTAACTGAATTTCAACAATTTAAAAAATTATTAAAAGAAGACTCTTTTCTAAATCCTGTAGGTTTACTTAACCTGGAGTTCTTTTTGCTGCCACCAGCTCAAGGAAGAGGAACACCTTTCTTTTCAAACAAATAGCTGTTTCTAAACCAGATTTCTCTAGTTTTTGCCTCATAAATGATTGTCCCCATCTTCTCTGTTTGTTCTATCAAGTTAAACAAACTGAGGAGGTTCTGCCTGTAACTAAGCTTCCCTGGTGTTATTAATATACATTCGTGGCTGACCTTTACGACCGTCTTTCTTCCCTTCGGATGCCTCAAGTACCATCAACAACAATCTCCTGCATCTCAACCCTCACTCTCGTCCTTTGTCGCCTATCTGCTGAAGGCCTTTTTCTATGCCACCCCTCCCTTTCATGAACTGGTATCCCCTCCCTTCTTATTTTCAAGATCATTGCACTATTCCATTATCTCTGTCCCACTAGTCAGTATCAGAGTTTTCCACATCTACAAAGCTTCAGTTCCCAGCTCCTTCTCCAGACCTGAGTAGTACAATTCATTAGAGCAGAGATTTCCGATCTGTGTTGTGAAGAGGCTATGGGTTACTAAGATACCGATCCCCTCGGCCTTGGGGCAGCTGGAGCTCCTGGCTAGCTTACCCCTGACCTTAAGCCACCTCATCTGTTTAGCCCTAGTGCATCCTATAAATCATTTGTCAATGTTCTATTTGTTAACAAATGTTCACAAATGTTAACAAATGTTCTATAAATGTTCTATTTGTGTCACAATGTGAAAAAAAACTAAGAAGCATATAAAGCACTTCAATAGACATTTCTCCAAAGAAGATGCACAAATGACCAATAAACACTCAACATCACTAATTATTAGGGAAATGCAAATCAAAACTACACTGAGATACCACCTTGCTCCTATTAAGAGTATCATTATGAAAAAGAAAGTAACAAGTGTTGGTGAGGATGTGGAGAAATTGGAGGACCCGACCACTGCTGGTGGGAATGTAAAATGGGACAGCTGCTGTGGAAATTGGAATGGCAATTCCTCAAAATAGTAAAAACAGAACTGCCAGTAATTCCACTTCTAAGTATATACCCAACAGAATAAAAAGCAGGATCTTGAATTTTTTAAAAAACAGGGTCTTGCCCTGGCTGGTGTAGCTCAGTGGATTGAGCGCAGGCCTTCAAACCAAAGGATCACGGTTCGATTCCCAGTCAGGGCACATATCTGGGTTGCAGGCCAGTTCCCAGCAGGGACACATGAGAGGCAACCACACATTGATATTTCTCTCCCTCTCTCCTTCCCTTCCCCGCTAAAGATAAAATAAATAAAATCTTTTTAAAAAATTTAAAAATAAATAAATAAATAAAAATAAAAAACAGGGTCTTGAGGAGATATATATTTTAAAATATTATTTTACTTTTCAATTACTGTTGACGGACAGTACTATATTAGTTTCAGGTGCACAACACAGTGAGTAGGCATTTATGTAACCCATGAAGTGATCACCCTGGTTTAAGTGCGGTACTTGTCTGACACCACATGTAGCAATTGCAACACTGTTGCTGCATTCCCTGCGCTGTAAAATGAGGAGATAGCTGTGCTCCCATGTTCACAACAGCATTATTCACTAGGGCTACAACAAAAAGCAGCCCATGTGTCCACCAACGGATGAATGGATAAGCAGAATGTGGTATAGTAGTCCCCCCTTACCCAAGGGGGATACGTTCCAAGCCCCCAATGAATGCCTGAACCCTGTGTATACTTATTATGTCAGTACTGAGCCCTATGTACATTAAGTTTTCTCCTACAGATATTGTACACACCCTTTCACTTAAAGGAAGTACTTTGTGGCTTCTCTTTGGCACCCCCGGATGGCCATCATCACTACTCTTGCGCTTTGGGCCATTATCAAACAGAATAAGGGTTACATGAACACAAACATGGCTACACTGATAGCTGATCCAATAACCCGGGTGGCTACTAAATGACTGAAGGGTGGGGAGCATCTACAGTGTGGACACGCTGGACAAGGTATGATTCACATCTGCGTGGGGCAGCGTGAAATTTCATCAGCTTACTCAGAACAGCATGCAATTCAAAACTTAAGTGTTTGTTTCTAGAGTTTTCCATTTAATATTTTCAGACTGTGGTTGACCACAGATAACAAACCATGCTGCGGATAAGGTGCGGACTACTACACAGGGTGGGCAAAAGTAGGTTTATAGTTTTGAGTACAAAAAAAGTTTACTCTTGTATTATTATTTATTATTATATCATTCTCCATATGAAAAACCATAAACCTGAGTTTGCCCACCACTGTATATATGTACAATGGAATATTCAGCCTTGAAAAGGAAGGAAATTCTGACACATGCTACCACATGGATGAACCTCGAGGTCATACGCTAAGTGAAATAAGCCAGTCACAAAAAGACACATACTGTATGATTCTGCTTATACGAGCTACTTAGAGTAGTCAAATTCATCAAGACAGAAAGTGGAATGGTGATTTGCAGGGGCTGATGAGAGGGGAAATGTGGAGTTGTGTACTGGGTAGAGTTTAGTTGTGCAAGACAGAGAGTTACGGAGATAAATGGTGGCGATGGTTGCACAGCATGAGTGTCCTCACACCACCGGCTATCTCTGGAATAATGGTTAAAGTAGGAAATTTTATGGTACATGTATTTTACCACAGTAAAACAGTTGGGGAAAAAAACAAGAAGTATCAATGCTTGACATACTGAATATGTTTTTTATTGCTTCCAAATCCATATTTAAACTCTCAGTAATTCCACAGATCATTATAATTAAGCCATACATTTTTATACTGAATAGATTTCTCTAGCCTTCTCTCCAGAGTATAGAGCTCCCCTGAGACATAAACACTGTGAGGAAGCTGATGTTTCTCTCATAGCTCTTTGTATTGTAATAGCGTACATTTTGCTCCTACCAGTTTTAATGGAAAATTTCAAACATATACAAAGGAAGAGAGATAGAAAAAACGAAACCTCATATGGCTATCACGCAGCTTAAACAATGAATCAACTCATAGACAACTTTGTTTTATCTATAATTCTACCCACTTCACTCTTCTTCCCCTAGTGGATTATTCCGAAGTCAATCTCAGACATCATATCATTTCAATCACAAATATTTCAGTATGTTATCTCTAAATACCCAAAGGTACTGTTTGTTGAAAGATACATATCGAATATATGACCAGCCTCCTGCATAAGTTCCTGTACTGGTGGGTCAGATGCCTGCTACAAGGAATCTTCCTAAAGATTCTTCCAGTAAGCCACCTATTAGACACAGGAATTATAATACATTCAGTCATTCTGTTACAGTTCCTTACAAGTTAAACCACTAAGGAGGGCTCTCAAATGAGAAAATCAAGAAGAAAAGGACTTAATAGTTAGTTTTCATTGTAATAGGGTCACTGATTGAGTATGGTCTTACAGACCTCTCAGGAAGGAGAGGGAGAAAAGCCACACACACTCTCTCCTCCTCTCAGAGCTGACTGATTTTCATCTGATACAAGTTATTTGGTGTATGACAACAACACAGTAACAGTATATAAGTATCATTATACAGAAAGTAATGCATATACCTTCATGTTTTATAAAACAAATGCAATAAAACTGGCTGAATGCAGAAAATTTTTATTCAACTGTCCTTACCTTTTGTTGGACTGAGATTCTGATCTATAAATCCTCTTAATTCTGTATTTGTGGAACTCAAACCAACCTGAATAAAATAGTTTTAAAAGTTAAAAAGAAGATCTAAAGTATTATATGATCACTTAACAAGCTATTTTATACCTTCCACCAGAGGTCCATATCAAATGTTCATATAGCCACACAAAAATGAATTAATTAACAACTATAGGAGAAGGATTTAAAAGGAAGTGTTGCCATATTACTTGAAATGGGGAAAATATGAATGGTTCAGATAAAGTGAAATTAATAATGTGGTACTTATGAGCAGAACTTATGTCTACAGATTTGGCTAACTTTTTTTAAAAAAACAAGTCCTGTGGCAGCCACGATGTCCCCGAAGTTTCTCACCCTCATCACTGCCCTTAATCTTTCTGTTCAAAATCGCTGCCTACATGCTTTCAACATTGTGATCTGGAACGGATCAGACAAAGACCGTTACGAGTGGGACTTGTTTCATGACGAGCTGGAAGGCTTTTGTGACTGGGATCTGGAGCGGAGAGGAGCGGCGCAGTGCCGCCTGTGAACGGCGGCTGCCCCAGGCGGCGTGTGGCAGGCGCTGCGGGTGCTGTCGGAGTCAGTTTTACCCAGGGCCTGTCTTCTCAATCCCTTGCCTTTCCCCAAGGAATAAGCTGTTTTCTCTGTTTAAAGCAGTTACCAAAAATAGTAACAACACAACTCAGAGGTGAAGTTCACTGGCTCAAGGCCAGTGTTTAGGTTCCTACTCTGGCTCATCGAGCCTGCCATGCGTGAGGCTGTGGTCAAGTCCCACAAGCTCTCTCTACTTCTGTCCCCTCATCTGCAAATTGCAGGGTGCTAGAAGTACTTACCAATGCAGGTGGTTAGAAACATTAAGTAAGACAATTCGTGCAAAGCATATGGCGCCGTGCTTGGCACAGAATACTCAACGCATGTTAACCTCCATTGTTAGTGCGGTACTTGAGGGACTCCCTACAGCAAGTGCGTTTATGGGCTCACCTTCAGACAATTTACCCCACTCAATGTGCTGTCTACCAGACTCTTTGGAATCAGAAGTGAATACAGTAGTATCATCAAACACAGTTTTACAATTTAGTATAGAGTCGGGAGTGGGGAACTCTTTTTGGAAAACTTGACAAAAAGCAAGCATCCAATAAATGGTTCTACTATTACTATCATATTATTGTTTTAATCCTTGTAGATTTGTAATCCTCAAACATCAATGCTAATTTGGTGCCTTAAATATCCTTTCAAAGCACTATCACACAAACAGGATTTCAAAGCACACAAAGCTTTATAACTTTATATATGCACACTTGTCTTATGTTTTTAAACTACCTACTGCTTTCACATTATATATTCTACATAAGCACTCATTTGTACCTCACAATTTCATAATGTAAAGGCTATTCACTTCCTTATTTGGTAATTCAACTGCTCTAGCAATAGTTGTTTTTTTTTTAAGACAGATTATCAGAAATATTTGTAAATATCATTCATATCATGGAAAAGTAATTCTGATGCACACCTATTGTTAGCATCTAATATTAAATTTTTATGACACAAGCTGAGATGAAGACATCTAAAATACAGGGATTTTTGCCCTGACCAGGTGGCTCAGACAGTTGGAGCGTTGTTCCATACTCATACATCAAAAAGGTTGTGCGTGCGATTCCCATTCAGGGGACATACCTAGGTTGTGGGTTCAATCCCCGGTCAGGGTGCATACAGGAGGCAACCGATCGGTGTTTCTCTCTCACACTGATGTTTCTTTCTCTCTCTGACTCTCTCCCCCTTGCCCTCCACCTCTCTCTAAAATCAATAAACATATCCCCGGGCAAGGATCAGATAAATAAATAAAACATAGCTTTTCAATTCTACGTAGACTATGGTGTAGACACTTAATTCTGTCTAGCTTCTCACAAGTATTCTGTTAGAAGTAAAACCTCTGCAACAAAATTTGCAAACTACCACTACATGGATCTCCACAAATGCTCATGAGTGCTAATGGTAAGTGTTCAATTTGCAAATGCCAAGAGTTTACTGTGGCATCACTAACATGCCTCTATTTTTTTAAACTCTTCTGCTATAAAAAGAAGAGGAAGAACACTGACAAAACTTCTGTTGGTGTTCTACTGTAAAAAGAAGGCTAAGACAGCCTCTAACATATTCCATGCTTAACACACCGGGACTATTTAGTGCATGTGTTACAACAACCCCAAAAGCATCAGTTTATACCTTTTTGTTATTATACAAAGACAACGGCAAAAACCTCAACTAAAACCACACATTCACAGCCGAGAGTTCACAGTTACTGGGTTACTGTTATTTTCAAACACCTGCTCTTAATGTCCAACTTCTGCAGAGTGAAGCAGCAAACAAATTTAGAAACTCTTTTAGCAGTTGCACATCTGCACCTTAATAATCAACAAATTATACTCAACAAAGATAAAAGTCAACTGTGAGTCAATATTGTCTGCTAATTCTGGTCTCACAGATGAAGGGAAGGTGTTTGTATTTAAAGCTTATGTAAATACGACCAAAATTTATTTAATTAAAACTTCAAAATGTACCAATTTCTGCTTTCATAAACACTTTACAGTTTAAAGAGTCAGAGAAAAATTAGATTGTTTGAGAGTAGAAAAAGTTGCTAGGAAAGGCATTTAAAAGCATTAGTTATTCTTTCCTTATTTTATTTAAAAAGGATCTTTCTATAATGTTTCACAGAGCAAGAGAAAAAAGTGAACTCATTTTATGCAAAATTTTTCATCTAATGAGGTCCTGAGAAAAGGTTTCTATCTGGATATTCAAACACTGTGTTGCATACTACGAGCAGTCTTAGCTGTCTATCGAATAAAAAACATCCAAGCCCAATGTCTAAGGCTCAAACCATATTCCCCAATAACAGCATTATAATTTCACTAATATATAACACTTTAGATAAACATAACTAAAAGGAAACAAAATCCAGAGCTCTACCATTCACAAGCGAGGTGATCTTGGAACAGTAGCTGAAAAATAGGGATAATACACGGGTACAAAAAACTCAGAGAGTGCCTAGAAATTAAAACTTACGTGAACATGTGTTCACATAAGTGAAACCCAAGTACTCAGTACTCAAGTGTGGACTGTCATTCTATGGCAGTGGTTTTTGACACTTTAACACTGACTAGACAATTT
This sequence comes from Anoura caudifer, assembly GCA_004027475.1. Lineage (NCBI taxonomy): Eukaryota > Metazoa > Chordata > Mammalia > Chiroptera > Phyllostomidae > Anoura > Anoura caudifer. The sequence goes on along the minus strand of PVKU01000356.1, from coordinate 227,032 downwards.
ATAAAAGAGAAATGCCAAGGACTTATAAACATACAGAATACAGTTTGACCCAATTAGCAATGTAATCAGAGAAATGTAGTAAGTCACATACCACTTTTTGCTGATTAGATTGGCAAAGACTAAAAGGAATAAATGAAAATGGGATTCTGATACACCACTGGTGAATATATAAACTGAAATGCAATTTAGCAACATGAACCAAAATCCCCCAAGAAAGCACATACCCTTAGAGCCAAGAATTTCATAAGACTATGTATGACTCATGGAAATAAGCCTAAAAGTAAGCAAACATTTAAAAAAAATTAAGAAAAAAATGGAAATAACTTAATGGCTACTATTAGAAAACCAGTGTAATGTCTATCTAATAGATAACACAAAACTGCCATTTAAATGACGTGGCACAATTATCAAGACATTCATCAGCAAAATGGGAAACAAAACAAGATGTCAATAACAATATATGCATATGTTTAAGGATAACTCCTTAAGAGCAGGCAATCTCTTCCATATCAAAGAATCACTTTTCAGTGACATGTGACACAATTGATCAACCCCTCCTTCTTGAAACACCTTCCCCTCTTACTTTTCTGGGCATCCCTTCAGTCTCCTCAGTCCTCAGGTATTCTCTGCCCATGCATGTACTACATAATCTCATATAGTCCCTCTGATTTAAAGAAATTTAATAGGAAAAGACTCAAAAATGTCTATATCCAGCCCTGAGCTTTCCCGAGCTCCAGTCATTTACTGAACTGCCTAGCCAATATCTCTATCGGGATGTTTTTAGGTCCCTCAAATTTAATACATTCAAAACAATTTTGGAGTCTGCCACAAAATCCTGCACTACCCCAAGAGGTCCTCTTTACCGAGTAATGCAAGCCAAATACTGAGAAGTCTTCCTTACCTTCTCCCCTGTCCCTGCATCCTAATTAGTAAGTTCTGGTGGCTGTCCCTTTAAATACATCCTAGATGCAGCCACTTCTCCCCATCTGCAATATATCATTACATAGTCCCAGTGCCAGTCACCACACTCTGTTGTCTGAACTACCAAGAAACTTCCCAAACAAGTCCCTGCTTCTACCACACCCCTCCTCAGTCTATTTGCTCAGTAGCCAGAATAACCTTTTAAACTTTTAAGTCAGGTCACACAACTATCTTCAAGACTTCCAAGAACTCCTCACTGACATTTAAAATCATATCCCTCACCCTAGTCTTCAAAGCTCCACACGATCTGGCTCCTGTCACTCTCTCTTGCTCAGTCTGTTCCACCTATAAGCTGATCATCTTCCTTTTCCATGACAGCCACACTTTCCCCTGCCTCTACGCAGAATGCTCTTTCCCCAGATACATATATGGCTGGCTCCTTCTAGGATTGAGACTTAAGATCACTGCTCTGCCTACATGACATTTCCTCTTAAAAAGGACTCTTCTGGACACCAAGTTGAAAGAGTACCCCCTCATCCCTACCACTCTCTCTCTCCTTTTATCCTCTTTTTTTCCCCATAACATTTATCATTACCTGACATTATATATTTATTTCTCATGTTTTTTAATTATATTTTATTTATTATGCTATTACAGTTGTCCCAATTCTTCCCACTTTGCTCCCCTCCACCCAGGACCCCCCACTCCCTCAGACAATCCCCACACCATGTTCACGTCCATGGGTGATGCATATAGGTCCTTTGGCTGCTCCATTCCCCATACTGCACTTTACATCCCCATGGCTATTCTGTAACTATCCATTTGTACTTCTTAATCCCCTCACCTCTTTGTCCATTCTCCATCAACCCCTTTCCATCTGGCAAACACCAAAACGTTCTCCGTATCTATGATCCTGTCTCTGTTCTTGTTTGCTTGTTTTTTAGATTCAATTGTTGATACATATGTATTTATTGCATTTTATTGTTCATACTTTTGATCTTCTTCTTTTCCTTAAATAAGTCCCTTTAACATTTCATTTAATAATGGTTTGGTGATGATGAACTCTTTTAGTTTTTTCTTGTCTGGGGAGCTCTTTTCCTGCCCTTTGATTATAAATGACAGCTTTGCTGGGTAGAGCAGTCTTGGATATAGGTCCCTGCTTTGCATCACTTTGAATATTTCCTGACAATCCCTTCTAGCCTGCAAAGTTTCTTTTGAGAAATCAACTGACAGTCTTATGGGAACTCTCCTGTAGATAACTACCTGCTTTTCTCTTGCTACTTTTAAGATTTTCTCTTTAACCCTGGCTGGTATAGCTCAGTGGATTGAGCACAGGCCTGTGAAGCAAAGGGTCACTAGTTGGATTCCCAGTCAGAGCACATGCCTGGGTTGCAGGCCAGGTCCCCAGTAGGGGACACATGACAAGAAATTACACATTGATATTTCTCTCCTTCTGTTTCTCCCTCTCTTCCCTTCTCTCTAAAAATAAATACAATCTTTTTTTAAAAAGATTCTCTCTTTATCTTTATCCTTTGGCATTTAAATTATGATGTGTCTTGGAATGGGCATCTTTGCATCCATCTTGTTTGGGACTCTCAGTGCTTCCTTGATTGCCATGTCTAATTCCTTCACCGATTCAGGGAAGTGTTCTTTCATTATATTTTTCAAATAGATTTCCAGTCTCTTGCTCTTTCTCTTCTCCTTCTGACACCCCTATGATGCGGATGTTGGAATGCTTGAAGTTGTGCCAGGGGCTGCTGACACTATCCTTGTTTTTTTTATTCTTTTTTCTTCTTATTGTTCTGATTGGCTGTTTTTTGCCTCCTTATGTTCCATATCATCGATTTGATTCTTGGCTTCACCCACTCTACTGTTGTTTCCCTAAATTGCTCTTTGTTTCAATTAGTGTATCCTTCGTTTCTGACTGGATCTTTTTTATGCTGTTGAGGTCTTCACCAAGTTCTCTGAGCATCCTTATAACCAGTGTTTTGAGCTCTGCATCTAGTAGATTACTTATCTCCATTTTGTTTAGTTTTTTTTTTTTCTGGCATTTTGATCTGTCCTTTCATTTGGGCCATATTTCTTTGTCTCTTCATTTTGGCAGCCTCCCTGTGTTTGTTTCTATGTGTTAGGTAGAGCTGCTATGACTCCCTGTCTTGGTAGCGTGGTCTAATGTAGTAAGTGTCCTGTAGGGTCCAGTGGTACAGCCTCCCCTATCACCTAAGCTGGGTACTCAAGGTGCACTCTCTGTGTAAGCTGAGCACACCCTGCTCTTGTAGTTGAGCCTTTATTGCTGTTGGCAGGTCAATGGGAGGGATTTACCCAGGCCGGTCAGCTGCAAGGACTGGTTGTGACCACTGACCACCAACCTCTACCCTCTGTGGAGGATCAGCTGTGCAGGGGCAGGGTGGTAGTGCTCAGATGTGGCTTATCATACTGCCCACTGGGTGTGCAGGCTCTGGGTTTCCCTGGTGGTGCAGCTAAGATCAGCCCCATCTGTGTTTTGCCTGGGGCCACCCTTCCTGAGCTATAGAGCAATCTGAGATGGCTGCTACTTATGCTGGGTTTGGAGATTCCCAGGGGAAGCCAAACTGTGAATCTATGTTGGCCGCTGCTAGTGCTAGGCCTGAGGCCACTTTGTAAGAGGTATGAGGGCTGGGGGCTCACTAAGGCCAGCTATTGCTTGTTTGAAGGGATTTAGGAAGCTGCAAAGCGTGAGCCAACTCCAGCCATTCATATGGAAAATCCACTTTTAACAACTGTAAATTGGGTGGGAGGGAGCCTCATGGGATCATTAGTACAGGACAAACATTTCAGCCAAGTTGATGGAGTCTCAGATAGGGCACCTGCCTGCTGGCTCTGTGGCTGTGCCCACCTTTCTCTGGGAGAAAACTGTCCCCCAGCTCTCACCTTGATGCCAGACACTTCAGTTTCTCCCTGTGCGCCATTGGTACCTTTCAAGCTGCTACCCCAGGGCTGGATCTCAGAGGGAGTGGGTCTGAGTAAGTTTATTTGTGGCTTCCCTAAGGGGAACTGCTTGGGACTCTAGCATTTTGTTCCACTGCCTCAATCCCTGCTGGTGGTTGCAGCCAAAGTTGTGGGGACTTATCTTCCTGGCACTGGAACCCTGGCTGGGGGGCCTATTGTGGGGCTGCCTCTTCACTCCTGAGATATCCCTCCCAAATTTTTAACCACCACACGTGGATAAAACATGTCGGTCATTGTTTTCTTCCAAATATATACACAACATATAGTGGTATAATTAGCACTGGTAGTTTCAGATGCTTTATGTTACTTTCGGGAAACAACTTTTAATCATCAAACTGTACACATGACTAGGAAGATTGTATTTGATTCAAGGTACATTTTAAGCCAAAATTTACTTTTGCTATTTAAGTGTTAACCATCTTGTTGCTCAGGATAACTTTCACATCCTCTTTCTTTCTAAAGGAGAGAAAATCAAGGTAATATCCTGTAAGAAAATTCCCAATACAAAGACTAAAATTTCACTTCTTTTCCCTAAATGACACTTTAATAAATATATACAAGAGTCTTAGATTAAAGTAAACTATTCCTGGTAATTTATCCCAACAAAATGAACTAAATGTTAATGAAGCAAAATATATATCTGCTTATAACCACTAGTGCCTGCTAAAAGCAAGATTAATAATAGCAAAACAGAGATAAGCTTAAGAGTTTATTTCTTAATGCCATTCTTTAGATGTATAACAGCAGTATTTAGAACTATTTGGCTCATAAGGAGAACTTTCACTCAATATAACGTTTGCCTCTCCTGACAACAACTAATCAAACCGCGAGTGGCTGTCAGACTTGAGCACAGCCAAGTCCTTCCCAAGGAGCCTGACATTGGGGCTGAGGAGGACAGACAGAATCTGTCAGGCTGCTCTGGCCCTCCCTTCACACTCGGAACAGGCTGGTTCTACGACACATGGACTGAGATGCTGGCTGGGGAGCTGAGGAAGATTTGCAGAGAGACAGAGTAATGAGGCAGATGCACAGAGAAAAGCAGAAGTGACTAATGGAAACGAAATACTGCCTCAATTCCTGGGAGAGTTCAAGTTCCTGGAGACATCCTTGTATTTTTAGGGTAAATTCCCTTTTTGTTTAAGATAGTCTAAGGTAGTTTCTGTAAACTGCAAAGATTCCAACATAATAATCCTGGCATAATCCTTCACCATTAACTGGAAACAAGCCCACTGATACAGAGTAACAGTAAGTGTAACTTCAAAGAAGGTAGATCCAGAAATGACAGTTTTGAACAACAACAAAAAATGAGTAACTTTCTCAAAACATCTAAGGTCTAATGTGATGTCAAGAATCAATGTCATGGAGGGGAGCAAGGTTCTTCTGAACAACATCTGAGTACACACATTTCCCAGAGTAAAACCAAAAAAAAACCACACACAAAAAACTGAACCAAAGAAAACAGTAAGGGCAAGAAACTCTCCAGCAAGTACCAGAACAGAGTTATTACAGTACCCGACAAAGGAGGGGGGGCGGGACTTTCTGGAGACAGCAGTGGTGCAGCTGTTGAGAAGGAGCCCTTTAGCAGCAATTTTGAAGAATGCTGCCATGCCCGTTAGCGTGCTGCGTTCAATAGGATTGAAGTTTACTGTCTCATTCTTTGTGTAAACAAAAACAATTATGAATTAATACCAGTAAATTGAATTTGATTAATCTGAGTGGTAAAAAAAAGACCTGAGGGAGAAAGTACAACTCACTTTAAAAACATATTAAAAAATGTACAAATACTTACATTTTTTGCCGTCATGTCAAATTGTATTCGATTTAAAATTCTCTAAAGCCATTAAAAAAAGAAAATAAAATGTTTTGTCTTCAATAATTCTTTAAAATACATCCTGTTAAAAAAGGAGAAAAGAAGGAATAGTAATGTAATAATAATAATAATAGGCAACATTTATGTCATATATACTATGTGACATGCATTGCTCCTTAAGTGAATTATCTAAGTTAGTCCTCAGAACAAAACTATAAGATATGTCCCATTTTAATCCTCATTTCCCAGATAAAAATTGGGGTTTAGAGAGGTTAAATACTTTGACTAAATCAACTCAGCTAACAAGTGACAGAGTCTGGGGTTTGAAACATTATATTATGCTGCTTTAGATAACCCACTGAAGGAGACATCAGGGCTTCTTGGATAAACAGCCAATTCCAGGGCTGGGGCAGGAAATGTGTGAGATAAACCTAGAACACATTACTGTACCTAAAGTAAGGAAGGGCTCAAGAAACGATGGCGTCATATCAAACGTATACAGAAAGCAGCTTAAAGGGCCTACAACTGGACAATAAACACTGAAGTACATATTGATAGTAACAAATATAACAGACTATAAACCCCTGAATAAAATAATATTCCAGGAGACCATACTGATAAGAACAAATAATGAGGAAGAAGGGAAAGGTCTTCTTATAATACAATGCCAACTAATAGGTTTACAGTTGTTTGTATGGAAAACATAATAATTAATAAATAATACAAGAAGAAACTGTGTTTTGTGTACTCAAAACTGTAAACCTACTTTTTTGCCACTCCCTGTATAAAGGAATGATGTAGACAACTTCCAATTTATGGTTTTCTATAAAGGTTTAGGCTAGAATCATTGATAGATACTAAAACTAGTGGATGAGAATTGGTGAGAAAAATTATATTTATATACTTTTGAAACATCTCCCTGCAAAATACATATTAATTCAAATTTTACAGTGAAGAAACCTGAGACACATCACTTGAACCGAAGTGATCAGAGCCGCCAAAGATCACTGACAACAAGACAAACCGACACCTGCATCTCTGCAAGCGCAGAGGTGGGTGAAATGCCATTTCTGAGGTTTTCTGCCCAAAATGCATAATATAATTACTTTTAAAAATCAGAGAAGTGAGAAACACTCTGTAAAATAATTTAGACTTCTTCTAAAATGTTGATGTCATTAGAGATGAAAAAAGCCTGAAAAACATCCTAAATTTTAAGAGACTAAAGTCACATGAGAATTAAATTCAACCTATGCTCCTGGACTGGCCTTAGACCATAAAAGTAACTGCTTTAAAGAACATTATTGGGACAATTGGACAAATGGAAATATGGTCCACAGATTGTATAGTAGCATTGTTTTAATGTTGTATTTCCAGCTGCTGATCACAGTTAGGTATGACAAATATCTCAAGGTCTGGGCTGTTCTTATTAAAAGTTATTCTTGCTAAATGTCTAGATGTTAAAGTGCAGCCCAGTATTCTGCAGATGCAGCTGTGAACAGGATGAGCTTGACAGGAACTCAATGGAATAAAGCAGCCCACAGCAAAGAAATCAACATGTATAAGCATCGGCTAAGCCTCTTTGGGGAGACAGAGGTTTGGATGTGAGTCCCATCTCTACTTGCTGCAAGTAAATAAAACCTTGAAACAACCACATCTCATTCTTGAATGGAAAACCACAAGTGGTGAACCCCTTGAGTTCAGTGACAGTATTATGGATTTCTTAAGTGAGTGTCCTGTCCTTAGAAAAATACACCAAAATATTAGGAGTGAAAGGGTGTGTGACAGCAGCACCTTACTTTCAAATGATGAAAAGAATGTTACACACACACACACACACACACACACGGAATGATAAAGCATATATGGTGAAATGCTGACAACTGGTAAATCTGGGAAAAGGGTATTCAAGAGTTCACTACCCTATTTTTACAACTTTTCCCTTATTTTAAAATTATTTCAAAATTAAAACATTAATAAGACAACTTCAGGGTAAAGTTGATTTTTGCTTTGCGACCGTAGCTGCAGATTGGTTCACAACATCTATCATGACCTCATAGGAAAATCAAGGTCCTACAGTGGAACTGTTTGACACTCGTCAATTGTTTGATATCTCCTCTTCAGTATTATAAGTGAAATAAATAATAAAGCACTCATTCCTAAGATCCCATTCACCAAATTACACGACATATTAAAACTAGGAATTTAAGGCTAAAACATAAGTAGTTCATTTTGAAGATTACTATCTTAACCAAGCTTGATATAACAGATCTACATAGAACTCTATACCTGAGATCACATTTACAAAATTTGTCCACATTCAAAATCACAAATGATGTAATAACAAATTTCAAAGAGGCAATATTATCCAGTTTATGGTCTTTAACGACAATCAATTAAATTAGGAATCAGCCAATTTTTTAAAAGTTAAAATCAGATATTTAGAAGATAAAAATATATTATTGCTCAAACAACCCATGAATTAAAGAAGGAAATTTGAAATATTTAGAACTGAACAACAATGAAAATAAGAAAACCTATAAAGTGCAGCTTAAATACTAACTCAGAAGTACATTTATATTTCTTTCCATTCATTAAGCAACCAACTTAAGTATAAAAAGATCAGTGGGAACTCAAAAGAAGAAGAAAACAAGAACTAATGAAATAGAAACAAATCAAAACAACAACTGGTTCTAAGCACCTTGCCTGAAGCGCCCTATATAATAAATAAAGCAGCAGTGTTGGCAGCGTGGAAAGTGCACGGTTTCTTTTTCAAACTTAGGCTCAGCCTCAGCTCTGACACTTATTAGCTGGTGTGACCCTGACCAAGTGACTGAACCTCCATGAGCTTCAGTGTCCTCATCTGGAAAAGAGGCATACTGAGTTTTTTAGGGTTATGTTAGGAGTAAGTCTGATACAGTAGAAGTGAAAAAACTCCACCAATTAATGTGCCAAATGCCCTGCGGCTTATAAACACTAAACATTCCTAACCACAAAAAAAATCAATTTTAAATATTTTCAAGATTACCTCATGAATGACTGAAATGTATTTATAACAAAGATAATAAGGTCTTTTCCATCCAAAGAACCTAGGACAATAGGTCTTTTCAATCCAAAGTACCTGTTGTATTTCAGAAACTTGCTACATCCATCTAAAGCAGATATTGTTGCCTACCCGAAATCATTTCCTCTTTTTCCTTAGGAGAAGGTGAAGATGGCAATGTGTCCAACTAAAATTACTACATTCTCAATCTCCCTCTCAGACAGGCTGACTATATGATGTAATTCCAGCCAATGAAATATAAGCAGACACTGATGGGCGGAGCTACCAGATTCGCTTACTCTTTTTGCCCTTTTCCCTATTTCTTCATGTCCAGGGTATGGTTGCAACGGCAACAGAAGCTTGTCTCCATGCATCTGCTTCATTACTATATTTAGTATTCAATCTTATATTTCCTAAGGACTGTATTATCGAGTGGCACATGGCACGTGCTGCTCTTGCAAATAAAACAAATTAACAGTATTACTATTTCAGCACACTATAATAGGCTATACCAATAAAAATACTGTGTAGCCACATGAATGAGCTTGACCAAAGAAAATTTTGTTTAGTACTTCCTTTGTATCTTCTTGCCAGGACTAGCACAGATTGGAACCTCTAAATGTTACCTAAATGAAAAATGTTTGAAAGAGCAAAAGTACATGAGTTTCTTGAGCAAATTTACCTTAAGGTCTCTGTGCCTCAATTTCTTCATCTGCGAAACAGTAATAGTATATCTACTTAACTAAATGAATCGAGGCATGAAAAATGATTAAGATACTGCCTCGCACAAGGTTAGCACTCAACCAATGTTAGGGAAAAAAGCAGTTCACTATCTCTCATGACAAATTAAAGTTTCTTACTTATAAGTAAATAATACAGAATTCATACATAGTGTAAGTGAAAAATACCACACCATAAATCCAATTTAAAACAGAAAAAAAATGGTTTTAATTGTTAAGAAAAACTTCTAAAATTAACAGGATTAGGTTGTAAATTCATTCATTAATTTATTTATTCATCCAGCAAACACTGAGTGCCCACTATGCATAAGGCACTAATGTAGGTATGGGAGATATCCTAGTGAATGAGAGAAACAGCATAAACCTTCAAATGTAATTTAAATTCACAGTAAGATAAATATTACGAAAGGAAATAGGATTGCGACAGAGATGTGTTTCAGTCAATTAAAAATGAAGAAGTATGTTGTACTGGGCTTGAGTGAGACTTTATGACCCTTTAATTTAAAAATATACATGTCTGAAATACATATATATCTCTAAGTATTTTTAAAGCTTTTGTCCTTCTTTTACATTGTCTTTAAGCTACAAATTGTTTGAAATATGACTTAAATCGAGTGTCTAGAAAGTAAATAAACATAGCAAGCACCAAGTGCTTCAAGAAATTGTCATTCTCAAAGATAAGCCGGTCATGTGCCCCGAAGCGTTATGTTTTACCCAGAGTCAACAACTGTACACTTCTTCCTGTCACCAAGTTTTCTGTTGGTTAAAAAAAATAAATCGGATTTCTCCTTCCACCTTCATGAACACATTATATCAAGCTCAAAGAGTCAATCTCTGTGACCTCACCATCTGCCACGATCTCTTGTCAGTTTCAGACAATGTAACTCCCACAGATGGTCTCAAAATGCAAGCCCTTTTCCTTTCCAATCACAAGTCAGCATCTCTGGCCACAAAGCCTTTTAAAGTGGTACAACCGTAATCCAAATACAAAGAAGAAAAAGGCAAATATAATTATAAATAAATTTGTAGAATTAACATCATTGAAACAGAATGTGTAGACTTTCTAATGCTGCTGAAGAAAATGCTACTAAAATTAAATCTCAACAAAGGCAGTATATATTTTTGTTTTTATTTTTAAATTATATTTTAGTGATGATGCTATTATGGTTGTCCCAATTTTTCCCCCTTTGCCTTCCTCTACCACGCACCCCCCACAGACAATCCCCACATCATTATTCATGTCCATGAGTCATGTGTATAAGTTCTTTGGCTACTCCATTCCCCACACTGTACTTTACATCCCTGTGGCTATTCTGTGACTACCTATTTGTACAGCTTAATCCTCTCACCTCTTCATCCATTCTCCCCCATCCCCCCTCCATCTGGCAACCATCAAAACATGCTCCATATCCATGATTTTGTCCCTGTTCTTCTTGTTTGTTTAGTTTGGTTTTAGAATCAATTGTTGATATGTACTTATTGCCATTTTATTGTTATAGTTTTTATCTTCTTTTTCTTAAATAAATCCCTTTAACATTTCATTTAGTAATGGTTTGGTGGTGATGAATTCCTTCAGTTTTTTCTTGTCTGGGAAGCTCTTTGCCTGCCCTTCGATTATAAATGATGCCTTTGCTGGGTAGAGCCGTCTTGGCTGTAGGTCCCCGCTTTGCATCATCACTTGGAATATTTCTTGACAATCCCTTCTAACCTGCAAAGTTTCTTTTGAGAAATCCGCTGAGAGTCTTATTGGAACTCCCCTGAGGTTCCAAAAACTTAACAGCTTTTCTCTTGCTGCTTTTAAGATTCTCTCTTTATCGTTAACCTTTAGCATTTTAATAGTGATGTGTCTTGGGGTAGGCCTCTTTGCATCCATCCTGTTTCGGATGCTCTGTGCTTCCTTAACTTGCATGTCTAATTCCTTCACCAATTTAGGGAAGTGTTCTTTCATTATTTTTTTTCAAATAGATTTCCAGTTTCTTGCTCTTCCTCTTTTCTTGGTACTCCTATAATGCAAATGTTGGAATGCTTGAAGTTGTGCCAGGGGCTGCTGACACTATCCTTGTTTTTTGGATTCTTTTTTCTTCTTGTTCCAATTGGCTGTTTTTTGCTTCCTTATGTTCCAAATCATTGATTTGATTCTTCCACTCTACTGTTTCATCCACTCTACTGTTGCTTCCCTGTAAATTGTTCTGTATTTCAGTTAGTGAAACCTTCATTTCTGACTGGGTATTTTTATGCTGTTGAGATCCTCATTAAGTTCCTTGAGCATCCTTACAACTAGTGTTTTGAACTCTGCATCTGATAGATTGCTTATCCCCATTTCATTTAGTTCTTTTTCTGGCATTTTGATCTGTCCTTTCATTTGGGCCATATTTCTTTGTCTCTTCATTTTGGCAGCCTCCCTGTGTTTGTTTCTATGTATTAGGTAGAGCTGCTATGACTCCTCGTCTTGGTAGCATGGCCTAACGTAGTAGGTGTCCTGTAGGGTCCAGTGGCACGGCCTCCCCATCACCCAAGTAGAGTACTTGAGGTGTACCCCTTTGTGTGAGCTGAGTACACCCTCCTCTTGTTTCCTGTTGTCAGGTCAATGGGAAGGATTTACCCAGGCCAGTCAACTGCAAGGGATGGCTGTGACCACTGACCACCAATCTGCACCCTCTGTGGCAGATAGCTGTCCACTGGGTGTGCAGGGTCTGGGATTTCCTGGGTGGTGTAGGCCAAGGTCAGCCCCTACCTGTGTTTTGTCCTGGGCCACCCTGTATGAACTATAAAGCAATCTGAGATGGCTGCTACTTGTGCTCAGCTTAGAGATTTCCAGGCAAAGCCAAGCTATGGATCTAGGCTGGCCGCTGCTAGTGCTGGGCCTGGGGCCACTGAGCAAGAGGTTCAGGGGCTGAGGGTTTACTGAGGCCAGCTGTTGCTTATTTGATAGTATTTAGAAAGTTGTGAAGCATGAGCCCAGAGAAGCCATTCATATGGAAAAGTCACTGTTAACAGTTTGGGTGTGCCTGTAAGTTGGGTGGTACAGAGTCTCAGGGAATCTTCAGGGCATGGCAAACTGTTATCCAGACTGATGGAGTCTCAGATATGGCACCCACATGCTGGCCCTGTGGCTCTGAGGGGATTAGGGCACAGAAAAGGGACAATGGCCTCTGCCCCTTATTGTCTGGGAGAAAGCTGCCCCCCAGCTCCCACCTTGATGCCACATACTTCAGTTCCTCCCTGTGTGCTACTGGTGCCTTTAAAGCTGCTACCCCAGTGCTGGAGCTCAGAGGGATTGAGTCTGAGTAAGTTCGTGAGTAGGTTCTCCAAGGGAAACTTCTTGGGACTCCAGAAGTTTCTTCACTTACTCAGTTCCTGTGTGTTTCTCAGCCAGAAGTTGTGGGGACTTATCTTCCTGGCACTGGATCCTTGGGCTGGAGGTGCCTAGTGTGGGACTGGGACTCCTTGTTCCCAAGACATCCCCCCTTAATTATCACCCACTACATGTGGTTGTAGGACCAGCCCGTTCTGTGCCTTCCCCCATCACTCTGGATAGATGTGATTTCTTTAATTCCATAGTTGTCAGACTTCCATCCAACTCGACTTCTGATGGTTCTGAATGATGGTTGTTCTATATTTTAGTTGTAATTTTGATGCGTTTGTGTGAGGAGGCGAACCATGTTTACTCATGCTGTCATCTTGACCACAAGTCCAAAGGCTTATTTATATGGGAAACATTATTAATTTTAAATACATGTTTCAAAGTTTGGGAAACATACCTACTTAGGTACTTTCCTATGTGTTTCATGTGTATGGTCTCACATAATTTGTACCAGAAGTCTATGAGGTAGATACACTATTCACATTTTATAGAGGAGAATCTGAGCTTTACGGGCAAAGTAATCTGCCCAATTAACCAACTATGTAAATGGCAATGACAGAATATCAACCCAGGAATTAGCAGACATGCTCTTATGTATTGTGCTAAATTCCAAAATATATCTGAGTTCAGATATAATAACTATATCCTCAAAGTATAAGAAAATGTGTAATTATTACAATAAACCATATAGAAGAATAACATTATACCAAAAGAAGTCTTCAGCATTTCATATGGGACAACTTATATAGCACTGGATCAGGTTTTAACTTTTTAAATTTATTTTAAAATTTTAATTTCACTTAAAAACCTTTTTTGAAAGTTCATTTTTTAATTAATTTCTGTATTAAATTGAAATTTTCTTTATTTCTGAGTAGGTAGTAAACTTCCTCACTTTTTTTTCACACCTTCACAGGAGCCCTTTACATCTTTATACCGTAATTTATTGAACTAGTCCCCTGCTGGTGAACACTTAGAATTCCGATTTCTGAACTGGTGACAGTATCCCATTTTCATGACTCAATCCTTCACGTTCAATCCGGTTTCTGACTCCCTCTCCAGCTCTGGACTGAACCACTTTCCCACACCCTTCTCTGATCAGTTCCACTGGCTTTCTGTCAGTGCCCCAAACACATGCTCCTCCTGCCTCAGGGCCTCTGCACGGGCTGTTCCCTCTGCCCGGAACTTTCACCAGAGGCTAATTCCTGCTTTATCAGAGCTCTTCTTAAACACCACTGCCTCAAAGGTCTCTTCTGAATGCTCTCCCACTTCCTCCTTTCATATGCACATTGGGTTGTCATTACCTATTTGTCTGTACAATTATCAGAACGTGGTCTATCTCTAGCAACTACAGTGTAAGTTCCGTGAGGGCTGGAACCCTATCTATTGGGATGGCAAAAAAGCCTGTTAAGTTTTTCCCATAAAGTAAAAAGGCACAGTTTTCATTTTCACCAATAACTTTATTGACTTGGATATTTTGAGTATGCTGGCTATCTCCTGCATGATATAATGTAGATTGTTCTCAATTAATGTCTCAACTTGATCACAATAAACTTCAACTGGTCTACCTGACCGTGGAGCATCATCCAGTGAGAAATCTCCAGCATGAAATTTTGCTAACCACTTTTGACACGTTCAATCAGTCACAGCACCTTCTCCACACAGGGCACAAATCTTTTTTTATATTTCAGTTGTGTTTTTACTTTTCTTGAAATAATAAAATGTAATATGCCAAAAATGTTGGCTATTTTCTTCCATCCTCAATACTAAAATGGCTACACAGAAATTCACCAATTATGATGTTTTATTTATTTATTTATTCATTTAAATAGAAGAGAGGGAGAGAAACATCAATGCGTGGTTGCCTCTCGTGTGCCCCTCACTGGGGACCTGGCCCACAACCCAGGCATGTGCCCTGACTGGGAATCGAACCAATGACCCTTCTATTCATAGGCGAGTGGTCAATCCACTAAGCCCCACCAGCCAGGGCACGAGACAGTAAAATTTTAAAAACATTTTTTTATTTCAAGATCTAAAATGCTCTCTAAAAACACTTTTATGTACTAACTGCTGCTTTTCCATGGAACTACTGATATTTTACATTTAAAAAAGTAATTGCTTTTATGTTCATTGCTCACTTTTTGATTCATTTTTAAAAAGATTTTGTTTATTTAGTTTTAGAGAGGGAGAAGGGAGAAAGAAAGAGAGGGGGTGAGACATCAATGTGTGGTTGCCTCTCATGTGGGCCCTACTGGGGACCTGGCCTGCAACCCAAGCACCTGACCTGACTGGGAATTGAACCAGCCACCTTTTGGTTCACAGACTGACACTCAAACCACTGAGCCACACCAGCCAGGGCCATTGTTCACTTTTTTAAATTGAAAAATAATTTCCCAAACTCTCTACAATGTTAAAAATTGGTTAATACTACAAGCAATTAATGATAACTTAATTTTTTTTCTTTTATTGATTCTAGAGAGAGGGGAAGGGAAGGAGAGAGGGAGAGAAACATGAATGGGAGAGAGAAACAGCGGATCAGTTGCTTCTTGCACTCACCCCAACTGGGGACAGAACCCGCAACTCAGGCATGTGCCCTGACCAGAAATTGAATCAGTGACATTTAGTTTGCAGGACAATGACCCACCAACACAGCCACACGGGCCAGGGCCAATGACAACCAGTCTCCTACATAAGAACAGTGAAATAAAGAATCATGGTGCCTCAGCAGTACTCATTTGTTTTCTTATTCAATACTCACTGACTGCCCACTGCACGTCAAACACGAGGCTGAGCATTAAAGACACAGTGAGAAATAACGGCAGTCCCCAGTTCACTAAGGCGGCAGGCATTGGGCTGCCACCGCCATGTTTGGCTGTTTGGTGGTAGGGAGGCTCATGCAAACAGCTGCACGGCAAGTAGCAGAAGATAAATTTTGATTTGCCTGATATGCAAATATCAACCATGATGTGGTTTTTATTCTGGGAACAATCCCATTTCCTGTGGGGACAGCTACTTTTCCTATCCTAATTCAAAAGGAGTGCCAATATGGCAACTCCCAGAATTTGTCACGCATGGGAAACCAAGTGCCATCTTCAAAATCTCAGGTCTTACCCCTAGAGAAGGAAGCCAACACCCCTTTGGAGCCATGAATATTGCCCGAACTCCATCTGTTGCTCAGACTGGAATTTCAGTGGCAGTGCTGGACGGTCTCGCTCGGCAGGCAGATGCCTGCAGGCGGTGCCGCCATCCCCCCAGCTGACTCATTCACGCAGCTCCCACAGAGGAAGTCAGACGACTACAACCTGGCTCCACCATTTGCTGTCTCCCAGGCCCAGATGACACCAAGTCCACCCAAAATATTCATTCTAATGTGAATGAAATAATTTTTAATAGATTCTGAAATTTGTCATGTTTTGAAGATAAATGACTCCATTTAAAAATGAAGTCAAAAGGATTGTGAAACTTAAGTTTAAAAGACTTAGTGACTGTGAAGCTTAATTAAATCTCAATAAAAATTTAAAAACATTAAAAAATGAAAATATGTTCCTCATTAATGACTTTTCCCCCTTACGCTTCAAATATTATTCAGAGACAAAACATTTTATTTTGGCTATGATTCATTTCTTTTTACTTAAAAATAAAGCATTCTCACAAACAAAAAAAGGAAGGCAGGTATTAAACAATGAATTTCAAAATTAACTACTTAATGACAATTACTATATGTGCTACTACAGAGACAAAAAAAGATGCAAAAGAAGCATGAAACATAATAGACTGAGACTCAGGTGATCTTAGAGATTTCTCTAAGGAAGTAAAGTCTGAGCGGAGCTCAACAAAGTAAACCACTGGCAAGTAAAGAGGGGGACATCACAACCAGAGGGAGAGGCCGGCAGGGGTGAGGAAGAAGAGCATATGAGAAATACCAGGAAATGAAGGAAGATCTAGGTACCTGAAAATAAAGGGCAAGAGGGGGTGCTTCTGAGAGATGAGGTTGGAAGCCAGGCAGAGCAGGACATTACTTTTCCCTAAAATAAGATCAGTGGGCCCTGGCTAGTGTAGCTCAGTGGATTGAGCGTGGGCTGCGAACCAAAGGGTCGTGGTTCGATTCCCAGTCAGGGCACATGCCTGGGATGTGGGCCAGGTCCCCAGTGGGGGCCATGTGAGAGGCAACCCCACGTTGATGTTTCTCTCCCTCTCTTTCTCCTTCCCTTCCCCCTCTCTAAAAATAAAGAAATAAAATATTTAAAAAATAAAAAATAAAATAAGATCAGTGGGAAGCCTTGAACAGATTTTAAGTAGAGAGGTGAACACCTGAACTAGAGAAAGACTGAATTGTGTTCACTAAAGAATAAGTAAAAATTATTTGCATTCTAATCCTTTAAAAGCCAAAATTATCAGCTACATTCTGCAATTCTTTAGTAACTGAAATATTCATTTCTTGACTATATCAGATAAGTTTATATCAGTATTTATAATCTATTTACCTAAAAACAAACTTAATTCATTGCAACAACACTCAATAGGAATAAACAACAACAACAAAAAGTTTCTAGCTCTTAAATTAGCTTTCACAAAACCCGTACACTAGTCAGTAACTCAAGTCCTCGGGCCTCTCCTTCAGCTCAATGATTTTATTTAATATAAATTCTAATTTAATTTACTTATCCTGATGTTCAGGAGTGAAGCCAATTAAACTCAGTAGAAAGGGAGGGAAGGGGCCTGCACTGTTACAAACGAGTACACTGACAACTGTCAGCCTGGTACTGAAGTAAAATTAGACACAGAATTATATTCCACCAAGTAAACCACTGAAACAGAATTCCTCCCCCATTCCCTGGCAGACCTGGAGTAATAATGACATTTTCCTATACCTGCTTCCACAATAAAACCTAAGGGATACTTTCGTTTCAAATACTTTCATAGATTAAAACATGTATTATTTGTTTTTCATTGCTGAAAACAAAAGTTTAACAGAGAAAACATAGTTCTGTTCTGTCCAAAGAAGCAACATTAGAATCTAAGAGATCACCCAAATTTAGAACAAAAACCACATTTCAGGATCCTGCCTAGCACCTAACAAAAGGCTCTTTTGTCCGACAGCACAGGCCAAGTTTTACACCATCCACTGACTTTTGCACATTGACTACATGGGTTACATCACCTGTTGCACACATGCTCTTTAGCAAAATTTCATTCCCAAATAAACAAGGCTTCAGATTAAAAATACAGATGTTGAGACTTATGCTCACTTGATCCATCAAAACAGGCTAAATGAGTTTTTTAAATATCGTTTGGGTATTAAGCCCTGGCTGGTATGTCTCAGTGGACTGAGTGCTGGCCTGAGAACCAAAGGGTTGCTGGTTCGGCTCCCAGTCAGGGCACATGCCTGGGTTGCAGGCCAGGTCCTGAGTTTGGGGTGTGTGAGAGGCAACCACACACATGTTTCTCTCCCTCCCTATCTCCCTCCTTTCCTCTGTCTCTAAAAATTAATACATAAAATCTTTTTAAAAATATATCATTTGGGTGTTAATATAAACTTACAGAAAAAGTACTATACAAAGAACTATGTGAGCATAAAACATTCAATTTATCCATGAGTCAAAGAAGAAGATAAAAATGGGACAATTAAAATGAAGCAATCTGTGAAGAAAACAGCATAATTATTTCTAATGCTCATTTAGAATACCGCTGTAGTTACACATGTACCTAATCTATATTAAAATGAAAATGAAATCAAATGAAATAATTTTATAATCAGCATCATCGTAAAAGCTATTTACTACAGTTAATTCCCAAAATAACCCTCCATTATACAGGTGAGAAAACTGAAACAGAGAGCTTAAGTAACTTGCCCAAGGTCACTTAGGACCAAAATTTACAATAAAGTTTAAGTTAACAAGATGTTACTTTATACATATTCCATAACATAAAAGGAAGAGTTCTAAGCTGTTTTCATTTTAAAGTAGTGTAAGATTTTAAACATTATATTAAAGGAAGTTTATATTACTTGTAAATGTTGAACAATATAAATTATTGTACGTATACTTTAAAATTATCTTAGCCCTGACCAGTGTGGCTCAGTGGGTTGGGTGTCATCCTGAAAAGCGAATTCCCGGTCAGGGCACATGCCTGGGTTGCAGGATTTGTCCCCAGTCGGGGCACGTGCAAGTGGCAACCAATTAAAGTTTCTCTCTCATATTAATGTTTCTGTCCCTCTTTTTCTTACTCTCTAAAAATAAATAAATAAAATCTTAAAAAAATAAAATAAAATTATCTTAAAAAGACTTCCAGAAAAATAGCAGAGTCTAAGAACATTTGTCTTATTTAAATGAGTACCCTAGCCACTTAAATGTAAAGGTTAAGTGATAGTTCTTTTAAATTTATTTGTTAAGCCCTGGCTGGTGTGGCTTAGTGGACTGAGTGTTGGTCTGTGAACCAGAGGGTTGGCGGTTCAATTCCCAGTCAGGGCACATGCCTGGGTTGTGGGCCAGGTCTCTAGTGGGGGGGGAGTGCTCAAGAGGCAACCACACATTGGTGTCTCTCCCCCTCTCTTTCTCTCTCCCTTCCCCTCTCTTTAAAAATAAATAAAACCTTTAAAAAATTATGTTAATACATTAACACTTGTAAAAAAATTTTTATTTTTAAGTAATTTTTTAAAAAAGAGAGGCAAGCCAGAAAGTGCAAAGGTGAACAATGAAACATCATCCCACTACTCCCCCACCCACCCCATTGACACCTCTGCATGTGCATTCGCAGGACTGACGCTTCTTATGCATCGGCCCCAGGTTTCTTCGAGCATACCCAGGTGAGTACTGCAAAAGCATTCTCATTTTCTCATCTTTGAAAAAGCTTAACATTTAGTTTTGTATCTTGTTTTTTTATACTTAACAACATAGCACTGAGATCCTGCCAAGTTAGTACAAATAGAATATCTTCATTCCTCTTTACAGCTGTCTAATATTCTGTTTGTTATCTGACTATACCATTATTTAACCAGTTCTCTCTTGTCAGAATTTGGGTTTCCAATCTTTTGCTATTATAAACAATGCTTCAGTGACTACCCTTATACATACATAATTGTACATGTGAAATTGTTTGACTTAATGATGTATGTATTTTTAGAAATACTGCTATATTGTCTACAGCTGCTGAAGAATTAGCACTCCAACCAGTCATACAGAAAAGGAACTATTTCTACACAGCCTCCCCAGTGCAGTATGCTTCTTAAGGGTCTTCATTCAACATGTTTTTAAAATGGCATTTGCCTGAAATTTTATCTTTTTCTTTTCCAGAGTGTGACTATTATTACTTGCATACTTTTTCATTTGAACTTTGCAATATGCACCTCCTGTTCCAGAGGAGGGAGGGGGAACAAAAACAAAACTCCTGTCAGTGACTTTCTTGGATCATATCAATCCTCCCTAAGTTAACTTAATTTATGAGTTTCACATGTTCAAAATGTTGAGTCTTCTTATCTAAGAACAAAGTATACATTCTCATTTATTCAAATTCACTTCTAAGTCCTTCAGGGGTATTGAAAATTTTGTCCTTATATAGGTGTTATGGATTGAATTGTGTCCCTCAAAAAGACATGTTCAAGTCCTAAACCTGTGAATGTGACCTTATTGGGAAATTGGGTCTTTGCAGATATCATCAAGTTAAGGTAAGGCCATACTGAAACGAGGGTATGCCCTAACCCAGTAGGACTGGTGTTCTTACTGGAAGAGAAAAGATAAACATAAAGACACAAGGGAAGTCGGCCATAAGATGACAGGTGGAGGCTGGGATTGGATTGTGCTGCGGTAAATCAGGAAATGCCTGGGATCACTAGAAGCTGAAAGAGGCAAGAAAAGATCCTCCCCTGAAGGCCTCCGAGGGAGATGGTCCTGACAATGCCTTGATGTTGGACTAGGAACTGCTGGACCAGCTGCCAGCAGCCTCCCAGAAAAGATGCTCCTAGGGGGAATCAGGTACATAGAGAACAGACCATACCTCTGGGAGATGAAGCAATAAATGGAAAGACAGAAAACGTAAAGTAAAGCTCCTGAGGAAACAAAATAAAAAGACCTACCAATCCTTTACCCCTCTCCCTCACCATTGGTACCACCAATTCATAGAAGAAATGAAACAGAAGAGGGAGGAGCGACAGAACTCTCAAATTAGGAACTCCGCCCACAAACTGAACAGACGCAACAACAAAAGCAGACTATGTACATACAAAAGTGCTGCACAAAGACAAAAACATACAAACGAAAGCTTTACTGTTGATGGTTTTCTTCCCCAAAACCAACCATGAAGTCGGAAAAAACTGTAACACACACCTCAAACTGAATTAAATATTCTCAATCAACAATTTGCAGACATGGAAAAAAAACACTCTGGGTCAGAAATATCAAAACTGAGAACCAAAGTGGACAAAAAAAGAAATTAAATAAAACTGAGCTACACAAAGAAATAAAAGGTAAAATCGTATGCGAAATATACACTAAATTATAAGGCACACAGGGACAAGAGACTTCAATAAAATCTTAAAGGAGGGGAAGCCACAACCGTAGCCTGAGGAGCCTCTCTCAGGGGGGTTCCTGCTCTAGGGGGATCAACAGCGAATTCCTACAAACCTAGATGAGAGGCCTTCTCAGTGGGACTGGGACGCTACCAGATGGCGCGGGGAAGAGCGCGTCGTTCAGTCCTAACTTTGTAGAGGCGGTTAGGCTTTTCATGGCAAGCCAGGTAGGCTCCCCAGGGACACAGCGCAGGCGTACTCTGGGGCAGCTCCCGAGCATCCTTTGCGGCCGCCCACGCCCTCCTCCTTCACCACAGTCTTCTGTACACCGTGCGCAGCAGGCCGCTCCACACCCGCTGGTGAGGACCAGATAAAGCGCTCCGGTGCTCAGAGCAGAGGCTGGAGTGGCGCGGCGGTGGGGCGCACAAGGGGGGACGAAATAAGTACGCAGGCTCTCCCTGCAGGTGCGTGCAGCGCAGCGTCTGGCGTACAACTTCCCGACCCAGCGTGGGCGCACGGGGCCGCAAGAAGGCCACAGATGAGCAGCATCTGTTGAACGCCAGGCCCGGAGCCTGGTCCTACAAGGATGTCCATGACAGGATGGAGCTGGCTGGATTTCTGTGTCCCTACCTGACTCGGAGTTGTCATCCACTAAACTGTCTGTGGAGAGCAACCATTACTGTCACACCCAGAAGGGTCCTGGCAGTCACTACGACCCCAAGAAGCAGCGGGCCTGTCGCCAGCTGTCTCTGGCTGCTGCCATCTGCCTGGTGTTCATGACTGGGGAAATCACTGGTGGATACCTAGCACCTAGCTTGGCAAACATGCAGCCCATCTACTCACTGGCTTTGACAGCATGCTCAGCAGCCTATTCTCCTTCTGGATGTCCTCCTGGCCAGTCACCAAGACCATGAACTCAAGTGACAGCAAGCTTAGATCCTGGGAACCCTGCTCTCTGTGCTGTCCATCTGTGTCATGACTGGGGTACTGGTGTACCAGGCAGTGGAGCAGCTGATCTCTGAGGACTATGGATTGGGGAGAGGACTGTGCTGATAACTGTGGGCTGCGCTGTGGCCATGAACATCATAACGGGGTTGACTCTTCAGCAGTCTGGCCACTGGCATAGCCCTGACACCAGCCAGCAGCAGGAGAACCCCAGTGTCCGAGCTGCCTTTATCCACATGATAGGAGGCTTGCTGCAGAGCCTGGGCATCCTGGTGGTGGCCTATATTTTACACTTCAAGTCCAAGTACAAGTACGTAGCCCCCATCTGCACCTTCCTCTTCTCCATCCTGGTCCTGGGGACAGCCTCAACCATCCTGAGACACATGACCCTGGTGGTAATGAAGGGACACCCCTAAGGGCGTGGACTTCACAACTGTTCAGGACTTGTTGCTGTCGGAGGAGGGGGGGAAGCCTTGCACAGCCTGCGTACCTGGGCTCTGACTGGGGCCCAGCTCACGCTGTCTGCACACATCACTGTCGCTGACAGCCAGCCCCCACCTACAGGGCAAGTTCCACTTCCACACCACCACCATCCAGACCGAGGACTACTCTGAGGGCAGGAAGGACTGTCAGGCATGCCAGGAATTCTCACACTGACTGCCTGGCCAGGTGCCAACTGCAGCATGGACAGGACCTGCAAATGGAAGGCCGAGTGTCCCCCAGGCCCCGCCAGGACTCTGTTTACCTTGGCTGCATGACAAACCAGATCCCTCTCCTGACCTTAGCTCCATGGTCAGTGTGGAGGAGCCTTGCCCACACCAGAAACCAGGGTCTTCCCCTTCCTCCCCCATTTGACTATAGCCAGCCCCAGGATGGGGACTCAGCCAGTACAAAGCCAGTATGACCCGACTCCTCCTGCTCCTGGGTCCGTTCCTGGTTGGGCTGGATTTGGGCCTGACCCTCAGCCAGTGCTCTTACCACCAGCTTCAGGGAAAGGCGGTGAGGCACAGTAAGGGGGGCTGAAGGGCAAAGCTGCCTCATTTTCCTCTTTCAGTCTGTCAGGCCTTTGCTTTAAGAATCTGTAAAGAACCCTGGGGGCAGAGCCCCCTCCCTCTGCCTCTAACAAATATTTGATTTAAGGGGGCCATGGAGTTTGGGGAGTTGTGAGACAGGCTAGTGAGCTAAAACAAGTGCAATAGGGAAACTGAGACAGTTAAAAGGTTAAGCCATTTACAACCATCTAGTAAATCACAAAATCCTATCTTCCCTAGTGTATCAGTTTGAGATCCTCCCCTAAGCCCTCCCCTAAACTTCCAGTCCTTAAAACCCGCAAGATGGAGCTGGCTGGTGTGGCTCAGTTGGTTGGAATGTAGTACCATATACCAAAAGGTTGGGGGTTTGATTCCAGGCCAGGGCACATACCTAGGTTGTGGGTTCAATCCAATTGACATTTCTCTCTCACATCGATGGTTCTCTCTCTTTCCCCCTTCTTCTCTCTCTAAAATCAATAAACATATTTTAAAAGTTAAAAAACAACCAAAAATTTAAAGGATAGTGAAGAAAAGCAGGAAAACAATAAAGAGAATGAAAATGAAATAAAGAATCTATATTTTGAAAAGGCCTACCAGCTACTTAGGAAAATTGACCCAGAATGATAAACTGTGACATATATCCTAGAAGGATTGTTTATGAAGAAGAAGAAAAAAACATGGGGCATTCCAACAGAAAGATAAAATATTTCACAAAGGCAAGGGAATTATACAGCATCAGATTTCTCAAAAATAACATATAAGCACGACAAAGGTTGAACAGAATTTTCAAGAACTTTAGAAAATGTAAACCAAGGATATTATACCCTGCCAAGCTGTACCTCAAGTTTCAAGGACATCAAAAAAGAGTTTTGATATGAGTATTGGTGATGATTTTTTTGGATTTGACACCAAAAGCAAAGACAACAAAAATAAAAATAAACAAGTAAGACTACATCAAACTAAAAAGCTTCTGCACATGTCCCAATATGCCAAAGTTGTGGGTTCAATTCCCAGTCAGGGCACATACAAGAATCAACCAATGAATGCATAAATAAGTGGAGCAACAAATCAATGTTTCTCTTCCTCCCTCCATACTTTCTTCCCTCCCCTTCCTCTCTAAAATCAATAAATAAAAAAAATTAAAAAGTGTCTTCAGAGAAAAGGAAACCATAAATAACATGAAAAGGCAACCTACTGAATGGAGGAAAATATTTACTATTCATATATTTGATAATGAGTTAATATCCAAAACATATTTTTAAAAACTCATAGAACCGAACAGCAAAAACTCCACAAACAATCCTATTAAAAATGGACAGAGAAACTGAACAGACATTTTTCCAAAGAAAGCATACAAATGTACAACAGGTACATGAAAAGGTGCTCGACATCAATAATCATCAGGGAAATGAAAATCAAAACCAAATGAGATATCGTCTCACACCTGTCAGAATGGCTGTCATCAAAAAGCGAAGAGCTAACAAGTGTTAGTGAGGATGTGGAGAAAAGGGAAGTCTTGTGCACTGTTGGAAAGAATGTCAACTGGTGTGGCCACTATGGAAAACAGTATAAAGTTTTCTCAAAACCTTAAAAATAGAGCTGCCATACAATCCGGCATTTCCACTTCTGGGAATAGATCTGAAAGAAACAAACTCACTATACCGAAAAAGACAGCTGTGCCCCCATATTCACTGCAGCATCTACAATAACCAAGACATGGAGAGACAACCTAAGCGTACTGAAGGTGACCGGATGAAGAACATGTCATATATATTCACATATGCATGAAAAACCACAGACCCAAAATGGTGTCACTCATGCTAAAAAGCCCATGACACCAAACGAAGATTTAATTAACTGATCTAATAGTCTAATAGCAGTATCGACCTTTCACATAAATGTAATCTTTTTTCCCTTTTTATTTATTGGGGTGACACTTGTTAACAAAAGTAGTTTTCAGGTGCCATTCTGTAACACATTATCCCCAGAAATACAATCCTAGTCAACCAGTCTGGAATTTCCTGGTCACACCAGTAATCTGTCACAAAGGCCCTCTCCAACCCCACAGAAAGGAGAGGCAATCTGTATGAATTGCCTCTTCCCATTCTCTTCTCCCCAAAAAGGATGTCCAGGCCCCAAACTAACCCTTTCCTTTGCTAACAGCTTCCTTGTCCCACCCTTTTCCTTATAAAAACCTGCCCTTTGTCCATCCCCTCAGAGAACCCTTCTAGTTGTTAGATAGGATGCTGGCCAATTCATGAATCACAAATAAAGCCAATTCGATCTTCAAGTTTACTTGGTTGAATTTTTTTTTTAACACATACATGTTTAAAAACATATACACAAAATGGAATGTTATCCAGCCATAAGAAGGAAACCCTGCCATTTCCAATAACATGGTGGTCCTTGAAGGTATTATGCTCAATGAAATAAATCAGAGAAAGACAAATACTACATGATCTCACTTACGTACGGAATCTAAAAAAATTGAACCGAGAAACAGCAGATTGATGGTTGCTAGAGGTGGGGGGAGGGAATTGCATGAAAGCAGTCAAAAGGTACAAGCTTCCAAAAATAAGGTACAGCATGGGGATGTAATGTACATCATGGTGACTAGTTAGTATTTTATATTTTATATATTACATATATTAAAGTTGCTAAGGGAGTTAAATGTTTTTAAATATGTCAGGTGATGGATGTTTAGCTAATTGTGGTCATCATTTCACAATATACACATGTATAAAACCAGGATATTATATACCTTAAACTCACACAATGTTGTGTGTCAATTTTATCAATAAAACTAAAAAAAAAAAAACCCTCTACCCACTTTGAATATGGCAAAACTCAAGGGAATACTATGGGTGTTGTGCCCTTTCTGAGGACTCCATTACAGGATGAGCTTCATCCAACCACAATATGCTGGGATGATTCTGCAAGAGGACTGAGAACATTGTGTGTGTTGAATGGTAAAGGTAAAACTCAAACAAAACTGGGGTCATGGAGGGAAGAATAATACGTAAACATTACATGTTCTCACAAAGTAGACAGAATACAGCTAAAAATTGGAAGGAAAGAGGAGAGAAAAGGAGGAAAGTAGAGTAAGACCACTGATTGTTATACAGGTGGGAGTCAAAGGGTAGCATTTTTTAAAATTTTGCTTATTTATTTTTAGAGATGGGGAAGGGAGGGAGAAAGAGAGGGAGAGAAACATCTATGTGAGGTAGAAACATCCATCAGTCGCCTCTCCTACACGACCTGACTGGGGACCAAACCGGAAACCAAGGTATGTGGGAATTCCCTGACGGAATCAAACCGGTAACCCTTTGCTTTGTGGGGTGGTGCTCAACCAACTGAGCTACATCGGTCAGGCAGGATACCATTTAAAACTGACCAAATGTTACCCTGGCTGGTGTAGCTCAGCGGATTGCGCACGGGCCTGTGAAGCAAAGGGTCACCAGTTCGATTCTTGGTCAGGGCACATGCCTGGGTTGCAGGCCAGGTCCCTAGTAGGGGACACATGAGAAGCATCCACACATTGATGTTTCTCTCCCACTCTTTCCCCTTCCCTTCCCCTCTCTAAAAATAAATAAAATCTTTAAAAAAATATAAATAAATAAAAACTGACCAAATGTTACGAAAAATCGTACCATTAGAATAACAATAATTCCCAAATATCAAAAGAGATGCTTAAAAGAGCAAAGAGAACATATAGAGAAATACAGTAACTATAACCTAAGACACACCATAATGACAAATAGTATGTCCCACTGTAAGTACATAATATACCGTATTTATGTCATATGGGGGTTGATCAACTTAATAGACGGTACTTATACAACTGGTTATCCATCTGAAAAAATATACAGAATATACCAACTGTCTTAAATGCGTTCCTTTGAAAAAGAGAGGGAATAGCATGCAGGAAGTTTCCCAGGGAACACTCCTAGGAGACATGCCTGTGAGTGAGTACGGGAGGCAGAATTGGGAATGGAGAGCAACTGGCCCAATGAGGTCACAACTGGGGCCTCAGCTGACAATACATGGAGCTCTGGAGCTGGGATGCTCTTCAGAGTAGTCCAAAATGGAGCCTAGTTGGGTAGATTTTATATCCCTGCAGCACTCAGTTCTCACAGCACTCCTCTGGGAGGGAGCATAACCTTGGGCGGAACAGTGTCCTGGGCCAAGGGCAAGTCCCAGTAAGGGATTCAGCTACGAGGCGTCAGCCTGAGTGCATGGAGAATGCATATTCAGTTCTGAAGGGAAGGTCTGGGCAGAGTACCCGAGTACCCGCTACAATTAGAGCAATGAAAATTAAGTAATTGATTTTCACCACTTCACTGTACATCTGAAAATGGTGTGAATGGTATTGAATGTAAACTGTGGTTGAAAAGTAAAACTAAATTAAATAAAAAAAAATTGAGTAACATGCCACAACATGGATGAACCTTAAAAATGTAATACTAGGTTAAAAATATTTATATACACACATATATACACAACATGATTATATTTACATAAAGTTATGGCATGTAAAATAATATATATTGTTTAGAGATGTACAATGGAAAGTAAAAATATAAGAAGCACATGGGAGCCCTGGCTGCTGTGGTTCAGTGGATTGAGCACTAGCTTGTGAACCAAAAGGTCGCTGGTTTGATTCCCTGTCAGGACACATGTCTGGGTCGCAGGCCGGGTCCCCAGTTAGGACATGCAAGAGGCAACTGATTGATGTTTCTCTCCCTCTCTTTCTCCCTTCCCTCACTCTGAAAATAAATAAGGTTTTAAATAGTTATTTTAAAAAAAAAAGAAGCACATGGGAATTATAGATACCAAATTTCGTTTCTCCATGTGAAAGAAGGAAAGCATTAAAGTTGGGGAAGAAAGAAGGCTTCAGCTACCTATTGGACTGTATAATCAGGTTAAATATACTTACTTATTTGTACATCCCAGCTATAATAAACACTTAAGTCAAAAAAAAAAGAAAGAAAGAAAAACAAATCTAAGACTCATCTGTTAAAACAATAAGCTGATAAACTACTAGCAAACTTAATAAGGAAAAAAAAAAGAAGAAAGCCCATGAAAATACACAGCACAAATACACAGCATATGAAAAGATAAAGGAGAAAAACACCACAGAGCCAAAAGAAATAAAAAGTCATAAAAGCTATTTTGTTCAGCTTGGGGCAAATAAATTGAGAACTGGATAAAATGGATAATTTTCCAGAAAAATATGTTACCAAAACTCCTCCAGAGGAAACAGAAAATCTAAGCTGACAAGTTATTACAGAAAAAATAAAGCTGTAAAAGAGCTTTACAGCTTTATTTGGCCCCAAATAAATATGGCCCCATCTAAATAGCAACTGGGGCCATAGTCTCTCACAGACAAGTGCTATCAAAAAGAAAAAAAATCATTATTTAACAGTTAAATTTTTAAAATAATTATTCATTTTCACTAGTAATGCTTTCTAATCAAATGCTAAAACACACTTTTAAAGGACAAGATTTTAAATGTATCCATTATAAAAATAGTCTTGCTAAATTCTTGTTATAAATGTTTAATGAAAGAGAAAACAGTGATTTTTTTTCCTCCAGCAGTTTCCTAATTTTACCCTTGGCTCTTCATTTTTGCAAGCAGTCATTAGTTAGGAGCACAGATGGCTCATCTGTCTTTACAAGACGGCAGAGGCATGGCGAGTGGGGGAAAGATGTGTCATATCTCAGAGCTTGTAAAAGTTCTCCTACTTACATCAGTTTTCTTAGGAAAACAGGAAGCAAGGTCACTTGTAAGTAAGAACTAGGGAGAAGATGTCAGAGGCTCAAAGAGAGAGATTTGAAATGGTACTCTGAGGGGTGTGGGGAAGTTAAGGGACCAAGCAAACTTGAAATAAGCTTTGGGTAGCGTGTAGAGTAATACAAACACTGACACCAAGTACTGCTTAGACGAGACCCGGAACGCGGCCTTATCAGGAGTGGTGTCTGTGTGAGGCAGGAGGCGAGGAGATAAAAAAGACCCAAGTAGAAAAGAGCCATAGCAAAAAGGCACCAGATACTAAAAACATGCATTTTGTATAAATACTCAATGAATTTTGAGGGGAATACTCAATGAATCAGACAAAAGAGCTACATGGTTTTCTCTTAAAAAGACTGAATTTTATTTTTAAATCTGGTAGAACTAGTTTATTCTTTATATGCATGAATTGCTTTGATAAAAATAAAATTTGCAAATAGTATTTGAAAAATTAAAAAGGAGTAGGATAAGGGAGAAAAGAAAGTGTGTGCCAATTTGTATACACACATGCAGATATGTTATATGTTTAGCTGTTTGAATAAATAATGTGTTCTTTTAAAAACAGAAAATGATGAATGTTTAATGAGATTATACTCATATTTTATGAAGAATGCATATAGAATTTTACCAAATGCCCTTGCAGCATCTATAGATATACTTTTCACAAAGCATTTATTAAAGAAACTGTCCTATTAAAGAAAAAAGCAAGAACACCTATTATTATCACTCAGCATTATTATTTAATATTGTTCTGCAAATACCAGCCAAAGTAATTAAGCAAAAAATAATAACATAAGAATATAAATTGGAACCGAAGAGGTAAAACTATCATCGTTTACAAATGATTAGGACTGTTTACCAAGAAGCCTCACGAGACTCACCTGGCAAGCTCTTTCGAACAAGGAGGGAATTGAGTGACATGGCTGATAAAACTCATACTCAGAAATTAGTAGCTTTCTTATATATTAAGGCTGTCATCTAATAATAACTAGTTAGAAGAAATCATAGAAAAATCACCCTATTTACAGTAGCAATGACAACAAAAGAAAATTAGGAAGAAACTCAGTGAAAAATATATAGGAGTAAAAAAAATTTTTTTAAAAAGCCAAATTCTTGAACGAACTACAAAATCCTAACAATATCAACTGCCCCCAAATTAATCTACATATAACGTGTCACAAAATTAATAATATCTTTTCCTTCTACTTAGGCCAATTGATTCAAAAATTAATATGGAATGTAAGACCTGAAACTATAAAACTCCAAGAAGAAAACATAGGCAGATAGTTGCATGAGAGTGAATTTGGCAATGAGTTTTTGGATGTGACACCAAAAGTTCAGGCAACTAAAGGAAAAAAAAACAGACAAATGGGCTGCGTGAATATTTGACTTTTGTGCATGAGGACACTGCACATAAAGTACAATGGCAAGGCACAGAACAGAAGAAAATATTTTAAATGATATATCTGAGAAGGGATCAAAATTTAAAACATTTAGAGAACTCTTAAAATTCAACAACAAAATTCCAATGAGCACTCCAATTCAAATATGGGTAAAGAATTTGATAAACATCTCGCCAAAGAAAATTGTAAATGGCCAATGAGCACATGAAAAGATGTTCAACATCATAAATATTGGGGAAATGCAATCAAAACCACAGTGACACAGTGCCTCCCACGCTTTAGGATGGCTACTATCAAAAAAAAAAAACAAAACCACAACAGAAAACGAGTGTTGGTGAGGATGTGGAGAAACTGCAACCCTGGTGCAGTGCTGGTGGGAACGTAAGATGGTAGAGCTACTATGGAAAACAGTATGGCGGTGCCTCAGAAAGTTAAAGCTTAAAAATACAATTACCATATCATCCAGCAATTACACCCCTGGGTACATACTCAAAGGAAGTGAAGCCAGGGTCTCAGAGAGATCCTTGTCCACCCATGTTCACGGCAGCATGGTTCACAATGGCTGAAACATGAAAGTAGCCCAAGTGCCCATCGACTGATGAGTGGATAAGCAAAGTGTTGTCTATACACATCATGGAACAGTATTCAGCCTTAACATGAATTAAATTCTGACATGTGCGACATGTGTGAACCTTGGGGACAGTATAAGTGATATAAGCCAGCCATGAAAAGGGCAAATGCTGTGTGATTCTACTTATATGAGGTACTTAGAGTGGTCCCAAGCACAGAGACAGAAAGTAGAGCAGAATGGTAGTTGCCAGGGACTGGGGGACGGAACGGGAGTGGGGGTTACTCTTTAGCGGGGAGAGGCTCAGTCCCACAGGACAAAAAGCCCCGCAGGATAGCATGGCGGTGACGGTTGCACAACATTATGAGGGTACTTAATACCACTGAATTTTACACTTAAAAAGTGATCGATTTTATGTGTAATTATTACAATACAAAAATTTTCTTTAATGGACAGGAAATAAAGTAGGGGAAGAGCAAGAAAAAAAGTTTATGTGGAAAAATAAGCAAGAATAGCCACACAAATTCTGGAAACATAAAGTATTAGCCCCACCTAATTATTTAAATAAGTTATAAAGTTACAATAATTAAAGTATTATACGTGCTACATGAAAAGGCATATAGCTTGATGCACTACAAAAACAAGCCCAAGAACAGTCCCAAATCCATAACAAAATTTAGTAAGTATCAAAGTCCAATCAGTGGGGTCTAATTGGCTTGGGCGGGTTGTTCCAATAAGCGGCACTGAGCACTCTGAGTAACCATCTGAAAAAAAAATTAATCGGAGCCACATTTTACTCCTCATTCAAAATAAACTTCAGGTGGATGCAAACAATTCAATGTAATTTTTTAGGTTACTGGAAGAAAACATGGGAATTAGACTTTTTAATCTCTGTGTGTAGAAAACTTTTCCAAATCCAAACCCAGAAGTCATCAAAGGGAAAACACTGATATTAGTACTGATCAGTGCATATACATACGTATGTACTTTTTCTTTCATTTAAAGAAAACACCTCAGCCCTGGCTGGTGTAGCTCAGTGGACTGAGCGCGGGCCTGTGAACCAAAGGATCATGGTTCCATTCCCAGTTAGGGCACATGCCTGGGTTGCAGGCCAGTTCCTGGCAGGGGATGCATGAGAGGCAAACACACATTGATATTTCTCTCCCTCTCTCCTTCCCTTCCCCTCTAAAGATAAATAAATAAAATCTTAAAAAAAAAAAAAGAAAGAAAACACCTCAATGCACATCATAAAAATCAACTGGAAAAAAAAGCATTTGCAACTCACATTCTCAGATAAAATTTCAGTTAACAGTTTTTCAAAAGCCAGAAGATGGCGGTATTACTTTATTACAGTCTCCCTGGTACCAATGTCTAAGCCTCATCCTTTGTCAGTAGGAACCTATTTTTCCTCTTTGTGTCTCTTGTTGCCCTTCTCCATTCCCTCCTATATTTACCTCTCCTTCTACTTCTCACCCATGATATAAAATTTTAGTTTTCCCTTTCCATTAGTGGCAAGGGAAGAGAGAAGAAATCCTGAATTTATAACAATACTAGTTTTAATGGATATAATTAAAAAGCGTAAGATTCTCTTTGTTAAATATGAACACTGGTTTATATCCATCCTCTCCTGAAACAACACTAAAATGATGCTAAAGGGCTAAAAAAGAATAAACTCATCAAAAAAACATATATATAAAGAAAGGAGACAACAGCTGATGAGGGAGATAAATATAATACTTTCTGAAGTCAGATAGAGGATTGCTGAGTGGTAGGTAGTTGGCTTGGTAAAACCACGCATGTGAGGGTAGGTAAGGGTGTAAAACCAGTTAAGAAGGAAGCACAACAGAAAGGCTCAAGAATCTGAAGATACGAGTCAGGTTGGTCTGAAAATAGGAACAGTGGCTAAATGTTTGTAAGGAACAGTTTTCACCCAGAAGCCTTACCACATAGCCAAGAAAGTGCTCCTCCTGTACACCAGCAAGAGACAAGTATTTTACTTTCTTAACACACTAAACTAGACAGGATGTGTGAACCAAGTACACACAGGGGTTGTCTATCACACCATACAGCAGAGAGATTAAATAAAGATTCACACACTGAGCAGTGGACTCCCACCTTTGTTCCTCAAATCAGCTTCCAGAACACAGGCCAGTCAAACAGGGGGCTAGGACATTCCTCCATGGGAAACCTGACCCAAGAGAAAAGACCTACAACCACTCAATCACCTTGTGTTAAGATTTTCAGTTAAAGAAACAAACTCACAGATACAGAGAACAGATTGATGGTTGCCAGATGGGAAGCGGGTTAGGGAACTGGGTGAAAAGGTAAAGAGATTAAGAAGTACCAATTGGCAGTCACAAAATAGTCTCGGGGATGTAAAATACAGCCTAGGGAATACAGTCAATATATTGTAATCACTATGTATGGTGTCAGGTGGGTATGGAACTTAACAAGAGGAATAATTTCATAAGTTATATAAATGTCTAACCACTATGCTGTACTCCTGAAACTAATAGTATTGAATGTCAAATCTAATTGAAATTTTTTTAACTAAAAAAAAAAAAGACCTAGTCAACAACTCCCCATGGACAAAGTTTTTACTCAGCTGTTTACTGCCTTACTCTTTAATCTGAACAGATGGCCCAAGTTTATGGAACAATTGAGGAAAGTCTCAATTATGAAATGAAGAGACCAAACTTACAAAACAGGAGTAGACCAAATTAATAAATAAAATAGAAGGATGAAAAGAAAGAAAAAAAAAGGAAGAGGGAGAGAAATCATCCACAGAGTAGAACAAAATGGTTTTGAAAAATTGAAAAAAATTATACACCAATCTAGAAGGTCCAACTAAAAAGGAATTCCAGAAGACAAAGAGTCAAAAAAAAAAGGAAGAAAATGATACCAAAAAATGACATTTTTGTTTTTGACAATATAGTGAACTAAATGTGTAAACTTTATCTTAACAAAACATCTACAAATGCTGAATAAATTAAAATAAATACTCTCTCAAATGCTAAATTCACAAGAAAACAAAATTTTCTGCTGCCAGGGAGCAATCTGTCAATAACAACAAAAATATAACCAAACTTTTGGCTTTTAATGGCTTTAAAGTGACAAGAGACAAGACCTTGGGAACCGCGTTAAGTAATAAACAACTGGAGTTGCAGCTCCCACCTCCTTTCACACATTCTTAGTGAAAAAATGAACTAAAGATGTGTGTGGGTTGGGGGGCGTATCAACCACCATCAAAGAAAAGACAAGAAAATGTCTCTATTTAGCTCTAGACTCTGGAAGTTAGAGGGAAAAAAGGATCTTCTGAAAATCCTCAGATTCAGCACCCTGCCTCATATGGCTCACTGGATTGAGTGCTGGCCTTCAAACCGAAAGGTTGCTGGTTCAATCCCTGGTCAGGGCACCTGCCTGGGCTTTGGGCCAGGTCCCCAGCTGGGGTGTGTGAGAAGCAATCAGCCGATGAATCTTTCAGACATTGCTGTTTCTCTCTCTTCCTTTCTCCCTCACTTCCCCTCTCTAAAAGTAAATAAAATCTTTAAAAAAAATCCCCAATTCAGATATCACAATGACCTCCAATAAAAAAACAAAACAACACAACAAAAAACCCCTCACCCAGACACAGTAAAACACTAAAAATAAAGAGATCTTAAGAGCAGAGAGTAACACCAAAGATACAAGGAACAAATAAAAAAAAGTAGACAAATAGGACTTCAAATTCAATGTCATTAAGTTTCTTCCTGTGTTTTCTTCTTCGCTCTTAAAGTTTAGGGCCTCGATTCACTGAGTTAATTTTTGTATATGGTATAAAGTAAGGTCCAGCTTCATTCTTTTTCATGTGGATATCCGTCCAGTTTCCCCAACATCATTTGCTAAAAAGAGTGTCCTTCCCCCTTGGCACTCTCATCGGAAATCATTTGCCACATATGCAAGGGTTTATTCTATTCTATTCTATTCCACTGGGCTGTTATATTCCACTGAGTTATATGTCTGTCTTTATGCTGATATCACACAGTTTGATTAAAGTAGCTTTATAATAAGGGCTGAAATTGGGAAGTGTGAGTCCTCCAACTTTGTTCACTCTCAACATTGTTTCGGCTGCTTGGGGTCCCCTGAGATGCTATATGGATTTTAGGATGAATTATTCTATTTCTGCAACAACAACAAAAAAATCATTGGGATTTTGATACAGATTTCACTGAATCTGGATATTACTTTGTGTAACATCGACATGTTAACAATATTGATGATTTCAATCCATGAACACAAACTGAACATTTATTTGTGTCTCCTTTAATTCCTGTCAGCAATGTTTTGTAGTTGCCAGTGTACAAGTATTGCCTCCTTAGTGAAGTTTATCCCTAAGTATTTTATTCTTTTTCATGATATCCTAAATGGAATTGTTTTCTTAATTTCCTTTTCAGATTATTCTCTATGTTAGTGAATTGAAGTACAACTGATTTTTGTGCTGACTTTTTTATCCTGCAACTTTGCTAAATTTGTTTATTAGTTCTAAAAGATTTGTGTCCCTGGCCAGTGTGGCTCAGTTGGTTGGAGCATTGGAGCACCATCCTATAAACTGAAAGGCTGCAGGTTTGATCCTGGGAGGGCACAAACCTAGGCTGTGGATTCACTCCCCAGTCAGGGCACCTAAAAGAGGTGACTGATGTTTCTCTCTCACGTGGATATTTCTCTCTCTCTCCCTCTCTCTCATTCCCTCCTCCCCTCTCTCAAATCATGTCCTTGGGTAAGGATAAAAAAAATAATAAAATAAAATAAATAAATAAAAGATTTATGTATGTAGAGTTTTTAGGATTTTTACACATCAGTCTTCTCTGTAAACAGAGATAATTTTGGTTCTTTCCAATTTATATGTCTTTTATTTATTTTTCTTGCCTAATTGCTCTGGCTAAGGTTTCTGGTACTGTGTTAAATAGAAGTAGTGAATGTGGACATCCTTGTACTGTTCCTGAATTTAGAATAAAAGCTTTCAGCTTTTCACCACTGAATATAATGGTGAAAATAATGGGCTTTTCATATATGGCCTCCATTATGTTGAAGTAGTTTCCTTCTACTCCTAGTTTGGTGAGTGTTTTTATCATGAAAGGGCATTGAATTTTGTCAAAGGCTTTTCTGCATCAATTGAAAAGATGGACTTTTTAATAAGTGGTGCTGGGTTCATTATGAAAAAGATAAAATCAGATCCATATCTCACACCACACAAAAAGAATAAATTCCAAGTGATTAGAGATCTAAATGTAAAAAAAAAAAAAAATGAAACCAGGCAGCCATCAACCTAACCAAGTGATGAATATGAATATCACAATGACAAAATGTAACAATGTGATGAACCCCTTGATACAATGCCCTGTGAAAACACAAAGACACAATGTTCTTTTCTGTGTGTGATATTTTTACTAAAAAGCCATAACCGCAGTCCAATCAGCTACGACAAAGGAAAAACTCAAATAGGGACGTTCTGAAAAACATTTCGTCAGCACTCTTCAGAAGTGTCAAGGTCACACAACAAAGAAAGACTGGAGGCTGTTAGTGAATAGAGAGGGCTAAGGAGGGATAATAATGAAATGCGATGTGGGAAACTGAATATTATCCTGGAACAGAAAACTGTCATTAGTGGATAAATTGGTGACATTCCAAAAAGGTCTGGAGTTCAGCCAATAATATTGTACCAATGTTAATTTCTTGCTCTCCATAATCACACTGTAGTTATGTAAAATGTTAACATTAGGGAAAATGGGCTGAAGGATATAATTAAACTCTGTACAACTTTTACAAATTTCCTAAAAATCTAAGAAAAAGTCTAAAATTAGTTCGAAATAGAAAGCTTTCTAAAAACGAAATGAAGCAATAATTGTGTCATTAGCCAACAATTATATCGTTAAGTTTCTAAAAGTAGATACCGTTAAAGGTGGTTTTGCCAATCCATGCTGTTAGAAGTCAAAATAGTTCCCTCGGGGAAGAGAGGGTCACCTTGAAAGGGACTAGGGTGCTAGTAATGGTCTGTTTCTGGATCTAGGTGCTGGTTACACAGATGTTATTTAGTGAGTAAAAATTAAGTGCAATTTTTAAAAGAATCATTTTTCAATTAAAAACATTTTTAAAACATAGTTTTACCTCTGGAGAGTGGGACTGAAAATATCACGAAGGCTTTTACTCTAGAAAATTCTGAAATTGGTAATAGTTGAATATTAACACAATAAGTCAGAAAAGCAAATGAGATCCTTAAGCCCAAAAGAATCCGGAAAAACACAACTGGCCGGCCTACTTGATTTCCTCATCCTTAGCACCTGCTCTTTTTACTCCTCTTCAGGAAACGCGGGATTCATGCAAGATGACCAAGGGCTAAGACTGAGAGTAGGGAGTGTCTTAATTGGGAATATCAGATACAGTAAGGTTCACATACATTAAGCACAAGAAAACGTAAATTGTCAGAGCTTACAATATTGAACATAAAATTTTAGCAAAGACTGGTTACTTAGAACATATGTAGACTATGCAAAATTCATCAAAGCTGCTTAGTCACAACATGAAAAATTGATAGTGGGCTGAGAATTACTCTACCCTTGAGGTAGTTAAGATGATAAAAAAATGAGAAAAAGTTTTACATAAATTAGTAACGCTAATTAAGATAATAGTCCTCTGTTTTCACTCGAGGCCAATCTGAGTCAAATTGCTTTTTTCCAAGGTGAAACACTGGAGCAAATTTTACACAAAAGGGAAGTAGCAAATAAGTCAGAAACGCTTGCTACTGAGATAGACAGCCAGTTGAGCTCTGTTGCATGGTTTGCTGGAATGCTTCAACGTACTGGTATATCCAGGATTAAAGGTGAGGAGAAAAAAATCCTTTTGTGCTATATTTTCTTTTTGATGATAACATATGTACCATCATTCTTATTTTCAAATACTTATTTTCTTGTTGCATATTCAACTTAGCAGACATAGCCACACCCCTGTTGATAACATCATCATCAGCCACAGCATTTTTTATTGAAATACATGGTGTTCCTGCTCTGTGACTAACAATAAGCGCCACTATTATTTACTACTATACATATATATACATATACATATATATATTTATCTTTTTTAGAGAGAGAGAGACATCAATTTGTTGTTCCATTTATTTATCCAGTCACTGGTTGATTCTTGCATGTGCCCTGTCCGGCAATTGAACCCACGACATTGGTGTATCAGGGCAACATTCTAACCAACTGAACTATCAGCCAGGGCTGTTATTATCTGTTTATCCTTCTTTGTTTTTGTTTTTTTGTTTGTTTTTTGGGGGAACACTTTTAGCCTTTTTCTCTTCTTTCAGCACAACTTTAAGATTTGACATCGTTTATTTTCTTTTAGCTTACATATGTATATTTAATTTTTCGAACAAGTCAAAAGGACAGGTAAGCATATAATGTATACCTTACAATAAAATTAAAATACTTGTTACAAACAAGTTAGGTTAACATCTTGAGTATATATTTGTTTCTATTCACAGTAAACCAGTCAGTGCATAATAGATTCACACAGTGAGCTCATAGCCAGGATTTAACTAGTTAACTGAAACACAGCTGAATTTAAAATACCACATACATTACCCAGAAATGATCTATTTTTGAAGTTATAGTAAACAGGACCCCTAGTGAAAGGAGGATCAATCAAAAACTAAGGCTAATTTTCAAATCACTCACATATTTCAGTGAATTCACAACACTCTAGCTGGAACAAAAACTACACTAGGAAGACCTAACTAAGAAGACACTCTGAAGGTTCTGGGTTCTTGCATGAATGCTGGAGGCCTGAGACAGCACCTCCCGGTCACACAGACTCATGCTGGAGCTCCAGCTCCGCCACTGCTGTCCTTCACAGTTAAAGCAACTTGTGTCCCTAACTACAAAATGAAAAGCCATAAATCCTGTCTTACATACTTTGGGGAGGATTACTTGATACCCTTATCACATCGTAGGTGTTTGATGAAGAAAGCCATTAGGAATCCACAATGAATATGAAGTACTCAGATTATGGATCTTCATCTTGTGACTTAATCCTGGCAAATGTTTTTTGGGGGTGCTTTGTTTTTACATTTTGTGGGTTACAGAAGAACAGCTTTATAAAAAGATTTCCACTTTTTTCAATGAGCTGCTTATATACAAGAACCTCTTTATGTTCTTTACTTACTATGATCTCTCTCATCTTGGAATTTCTGTTACAGGGAAGAAGGGTTTTGTATATAGTGACCCCTTTCTAAAAAGTATTTTCTTTAGCATTAGTTTCATATGCTTTAGATTAGTGTTTTAGTATCTTGAAATTTATTCTTCTTTTATGTCAAGAGAGGAAATCCAACTGTCTTGAATTCTTTATCCAGAGCGTAACTTCAGCTTAGAAAACTAGTAACTCAGAAGTGATCTTTCTCAAAGCTGTAGCATGTGAAAGTCCAGATCATCCCAAGAATACTATCAACTCTGATACAGAAACAATAAAATAATTTGATTTAGGAAGAGAGAATACTATTTTTAGTTTTCAGAGAGAGCCCATTAATTAAAACATTTAGCCGCTTTTACATTGTAATTAACTAGTTTACTAATTAACAAGCCTTTGCTCAAAATTGCCAAGGTCATTGAAGAAGTTTTTACTGCTAACAGACCGAAAATCATTCTGATATGAATTAGAAAATAATCCAACATCTGCTAACACCTAAATCAATATTGGTACCCGCTAATGGAAATGTGTATTATAGCATTTTCTAGGTTTAAAATAACTTACTGACAGTACTGAACTATTACAGTATTGAGTTTTTCTTCGGGATGTTTTCACATAATTTGTTTCCACAGTAACCCTGCTCAGGGTTGCCTTCCACAGTTCCAGCTTTGAGCTGAAGCCTCAAAAAAGCACAACACCTCTATACAGACCATGAATTTCTTATATTTTAAATCTAAACAGCTGCATCTACTCCAGTTATCTTAAAGCTTCACTAAACATTTCACTTTAAAAAGAAAAAAAGCAAAGACCTCTGATTAATGAATAGCATTTTGGTAACTTTACTGAAATGAGATGATTCTCTTTGCCTTGTTTCTCCAATTTTACAATTACAAAATGAGCTTAATAAGTTATCTTAATTGTCTGACATATTATCTGTCCGAAGTTTTTATTATGACAGCACAAATATTTTGAGAGATTGAAAAGGCTCAGGCTCCTTTTTCCATATAATAATCAAGAAATTCATATTGTAATTGGTTTTTTAATTTTTTATGTATTGATTTTTAGACAAAGGGAGGAAGGGAGAGAGTGAGAGAAAGAGAAATATCGATCTATTGTTCTACTTATTTATGCATTCATTGGTTGATTCTTGTATGTTCCCTGACTGGAGATTGAACTTGCAACCATGGTTGACTGAGCTACCTGGCCAGAGATATAATTGATCTTTATTAGGTAAGAATTTAAGCTGTCCTGCCCTGGCTGGTGTGGCTCAGTGGATTGAGCATGGGCTGTGAACCAAAGGGTCGCTAGTTCGATTCCCAGTCAGGGCACAGGCCAGGTCCCTAGTTGGGGCCATGTGAGAGGCAACCGCACATTGATGTTTCTTTCCCGCTCTTTCTCCCTCCCTTCCCCTCTCTCTAAAAATCAATAAAATCCTTTAAAAAAAAAAAGAATTTAAGCTGTCCTTATCCACCTCTTTCTTAACCAAAATAATTCTCTTATGAACGTCTGTATTTGAAAACCACCCGTTTTAAAGCTTTTCAAATAAGCTTTTCAAGATCTAAAATAGTTAAGTACTTATGGATAACTTTCTAAAATAATTTTTCTGACCACTATTGTTGATTTCCACAAATTACTTTCTTTCAAGATCTATGTTGAGTGATTATTTTTACAACAACTGTGATATAGTACATTTTGGAGGGCATGAACTTCATGGAAAAATTGTAGGCGGAATGTTAACATCAGCAGTTATTCTACTGCTTTTCATTTATGATGGAATTTTTCACAGAGATTTTCATTCATTCTTAGAATGCCTGCATAGGTAATGTATTCTGTTCTCTTCAATTACTCGCTTGTTCAACTTAAAAATACATACATAATCACTATGCTCAAAAATTTTTCCTACTTGTAAATACTTTAGAACTAAAAATGTATCAATTAGTGCAGAATTATTTATCTGACAGGTTTTCCAAACTCTGTTAACCTAGAAATCATTTTACCGATTGCCATTTGTTAGTTGTATATGTTCTCATCATCATTCCCATCATCTTTCTCTCACCCTCACCTTCAGAGAGCACTGAGCAAACCCTTCCCTTTTACATGTAGTTTTAAAGCACACCACAATTTCGAAGATGCTATGAATGAAAACTTTAACGGACTGTTTTTTTTTCAGTTAAGTTTTATTCATCTCATGCAAGAAATACATAGAATTTTTAATGAAAGTAACTTTTAAATAATTTTAATGTAATTTAAAGAAAATTTTACAGTGGAGTACATTGGTTTTTTAATTATCCACTCTCATGTGGAATGGACTGTAAAAGAGAAGTTAGTGCTTCAAGTTTTGATTAAACATTTTATTTTAGCAGTTTTGAAATACATATTATTTTTCCATATTTATAGGTTGGTTATTTTACAAGTTGATTTTACTTAAATAAAACTAAATTAGTCACTTTAACTCATTCTTCAACAACATATTTGTTATAAAAAGAATCTGTTTAATAAACTTTATGCTTTTGAATAATTTATTTAAAAAAAAGACTTTTAGCCTCTCCAAACTATTTTCCCCTGCACTTACAATTCTCTAAGTGCTGAGGCTATGTCATACCCCTTCGTCAACTCTGATACAGTGCCTGTAACACAGTGAGCCCTCCGTACCTGTCTGCTGACTCACACAAGACCAGGTGGTGAGGAGTCACTATCTCTCCACGCCTACTATCTGACTGATAGCTCATAACCTCCCTTAAGAACAAGGAAGGTAAAGGGGGCAGGAGGACTTGAATTTACAAGGATGATAAACAGAAAACAGAATAAAGGAGTTGGAAAGTACTCAAAAATAAAAATCTAATTACCTCATTACAGATCATTCCAATGGGGAGGAAAGACATTAAGAGATACATGCATTTTAAAAACAAAGATGACTATAGGCCTGGCTGGTGTGGCTCAGTGGACTGAGCGCTTGACTGCCAAGCAAATGGTCACCGGTTCAATTCCCAGTCAGGGTACATGCCTGGGGTCTGGGCAGTCCCCCAGTAGGGGGCGTGTGAAAGACAACCACACATTGATGTTTCCCTCCCTCTCGTTCTCCCTCCCTTCCCCTCTGTCTACAAATAAAATAAATAAAATCCTAAATTTAAAAAAAAGAGAATTATCACCTGGCTGGTGTGGCTCGCTGGATTAAGCACCGGCCTGTGGAACGAAATGTCGCTGGTTGGATTCCTGGTCAGGGCACATGCCTGGGTTGTGGGCCGGGTTCCCAAATGGGGATGTGCAAGAGGCAACCAATTAATGTGTCTCTCACACATCAATGTTTCTCTCTCTCTTTCTCCCTCACTTCTCCCTCTCTAAAAATAAATAAATAAAATCCTAAAAAAAGAATTATCTTAAACAAACAAGCAAAAAAATAAAAACAAAGAAGACTCTGGCTGCAATGCTTAAGAATCGGAGACGGAAAAAGACGAAGAAGGACTGGAGGCCCAGCCTGCTGTTAATGGTAACAACAGTAGGAATGGAGAAAAATGGATGTGGATTACTCTTTGCTTCAAGAATCTCTACCAAGAAAACTCCTCTTCAGATTGGATGAGTGAAACAGACATTGGTATCCTGCCCCAAAATGGATATTCGATAAATTTAATCAGTGAATTAATGGACACCAATGCTCACTATGGATGAGAAAATTTAAGAGACTCCCTAACTCCTCTAAGAAAATCTTCAGGAAGTAACAGAGCTCTAGGTGAAACTTCTATGCAGCTGCTGGCAATTGTTCAGAAACTATAGAGAATAAGAGAAGTTGTTAGAA
Source organism: Anoura caudifer (assembly GCA_004027475.1). NCBI lineage: Eukaryota > Metazoa > Chordata > Mammalia > Chiroptera > Phyllostomidae > Anoura > Anoura caudifer. Next base: position 183,915 of record PVKU01000356.1, on the reverse strand, counting down.
GACTGAAACAGGAAAATACAGTACTGTTTTTCAAAAAAAGAGAAAAGGGATACTCCCAACATATGATCAGTAAAGTTAAATGTAACTCTAGGCAAGATTCTAAAATCATTACTGAGAAAAGTTTGTGAGCACAGAAAAAATAATAGCAAACATATGCTCCTGGAAACCAGTGCAGTTTCATGTCATTGCAGTTTCAGTGACAGACTAATGCACTTTTCCTGGCAATTTTTGAATTGATAGGATTTTAAAATTGGACTATAGAAAAGTGTCTGGGACTTCCGGCCAAGATGGAGGCATACATGGACATACTATGCCTCCTCGCACAGACAAAATTAAGGACAAGAAAGATTTAGAAACAAGAAAACAACCAGAACTGACAGAAAATTGAACTGCACAGAAGTCCGACAACCATTCATCAGGACCGGTAAGAGGGGCAGAGTCACAGCAGGAAAAAGTGGAGGTTGGGAGACCCAGGCGCGCAGGCAGTGGCTGGCAGACCCCAGGAGCGCAGGCGGTGCCTAGTGGACCCTGGGCACAGGGTGGCAACAGGCAGGCCCAGTGAGGCTGCACAAGGCAGCTGGCTGACCAGGCAGTCCCACATTCGCGCAGATAATCCAGGTGAAAACGGGGAGCGAGACAGATCTCACAACCCAGGGAGCCAGTGCTAGGAAATAATACCTAAAAACATTGACTGAAAACACTTGTGGGGGTTGAAGTGCCAGGAGAACTTCCCAGCCTCACAGGAGAGTTTGTTGGAGAGACCCACAGGGTCCTAGAACGTACACAAGCCCACCCACATGGAGATCAGCACCAGAAGGGCCCAATTTGCTTGGGGAAAGCGGTGGAAGGGACTGGAATCCGAGAGAGAGAGGAGCAAGTGCCATTGTTCCCTCTCAGACCCCGCCTCCACATACAGCCTTACAACCCAGCAACTGCGCTGCCCCGCCTGGGGAACATCTAAGGTTCCACTCCTCACTATGTAACAGCCTCGACCAGACAAAAAAAAAAAAAAAGACAACACAAAAATGGCTCAAACGGGAGAACAGATCAAAGCCCCAGAGCCAATTCATCCTAGAGACCAAGAGATAGCCAACTTTTCAGATGCACAGTTCAAAGCACTGATGATCAGGATGCTCACAGAACTGGATGGTTTTGGTAGCAAATTAGATGAACAAATGAAGGCTACAATAAATGAAATGAAGGAAAACGCACAGGGAACTAATAGTGATGGGAGGAAAACTGGACTAAAATCAATGGAGTGGACCAGAAGGAAGAAAGGAAGAAATAAACAAACATTAAAGAATGAAGAAACAAGGATTCAAAAAAAATTGAGGAGAAGCTTAGAAACCTCCAGGACATCTTTAAACATCCCAACATCCGAATTATAGGGGTACCAGAAGGGGAAGAGGAAGAGCAACAAGTGGAAAACTTATTTGAACAAATAATAAAGGAGAAATTCCCCAATCTGGCAAAGGAAATAGTCTTCCAGGAAGTCCAGGAAGCTCAGGGAGTCCCAAAGAAGGTGGACCCGAGGAGGAATACACCAAGGCACATCATCATTACATTAGCCAAGATTAAAATGAAGGAGAGAATTCTAGAAGCAGCAAGGGATAAAGGCAGAGTCACCTACAAAGGAGTTCCCATCAGACTGTCAGCTGACTTCTCAAAAGAGACCTTCCAGGCAAGAAGGGGCTGGAAAGAAGTATTCCAACTCCTGAAAGTCAAGGACCTACATCCAAGATTGCTCAATCCAGCAAAGCTGTCATTTAGAATGGAAGGGCAGATGAAGCCCTTCTCAGATAAGGTCAAGTTAAAGGAGTTCATCATCACCAACCCCTTATTATATGAAATGTTAAAGGGACGTATCTAAGAAAAAGAAGATAAAAAATATGAACGGTAAAAAGACAGTAAACTCACAGTTATTAACAACCACACCTAAGACAAAAGCAAATTAAGCAAACACCTAGAACAGGAAGAGAAACACAGAAATGGAGATCACATGGAGGGTTAGCAACAGGGGAGTGGGAGGAGGAGAGAGGGGGAAAGGTACAGAGAATAAGTAGCATAGATGGTGGGTAGAAAATAGACAGGGGGAGGGCAAGAATAGTGTGTGAAATGTAGAAGCTAAAGAACTTATGACACATGGACATGAACTAAAGGGGGGAATGCAGGTGGGAGGGGGTGTGCAGGTTGGAGGGGAATGATGGGGGAGAAATGTGACAACTGTAATAGCATAACCAATAAAATATATTTTAAAAAGATAAGTGTCGGTTTTAGTAAGGCAATTGTTATAGTTCCTTTTTTATATATTCCTTGTTTTGATGGATAATAATAAATTAGCTGTATTTCTAACTGGCTGAAAACTTGAACCAAAGAATGTGTTTTTAAAAAATTATATTTTATTGATTATGCTATTACAATTATCTCAATCTTTCCCCCTTTGTCCTCCTCCACCCAGCCCCACACATTCATACAGGCAATCCCCACACTATTGTCCATGTCCATGGGTTATGTATACATGTTCTTTGGTTACTTTATTTCCTATACTGTATTATACATCCCCATGACTATTCTGTAACTACCAATTTCTACATCTTAATCCCTTCACCTTTTCCACCTAATTCCCCACCCCCCCTCCCATCTGGCAACCATCAAAATGTTCTCTGTCCCTATGATTATGTTTCTGTTCTGCTTGTTTTCTTTTTTAAGATTTTATTTATTTATTTTTACAGAGAGACGAAGGGAGGGAGAAAGAGAGGGAGAGAAACATCAATGTGTGGTTGCCTCTAGCACACCCCTCACTAGGGACCTGGCCCACAACCCAGACATGTGCCCTGAGTGGGAATCGAACTGTGATCCCCTGGTTCACAGGCCCGCGCTCAATCCACTGAGCCACACCAGCCAGGGCAGGAAGCTCATTTTTAAAAAAAAATTGTATTTATTTTTAGAGAGAGGGGAAGGGAAGAAGAAAGAGAGGGAGAAACATTGATTGGTTGCCTCACACTGCCAACTTACCCTGCAACCCAGGCATGTGCCCTGGGAATCGAACCTGTGATTTTCCAGTTAACAAGCTGGGGCTCAATCCACTGAGCCACACCAGTCAGGGTTTACTTGGGAAACTCTTTATCTGCCCTTCAATTCCAAATGACAGTTTTGCTGAGTAGAGTAATCCTGGGTGTAGGTCCTTGCCTTTCATGACTTTGAATACTTCTTTCCAGCCCCTTCTTGCCTGTAAGGTTTCTTTTGAGAAATCGGCTGATAGTCCAATGGGAATTCCTTTGTAGGTAATTCTCTCCTTTTTTCTTACTGCTTTTAAGATTCTCTCCTTATCTGTAATCTTGCATAATGTCATTATGATGTGCCTTGGTGTGTGTTTCCTTGGATCCAACTTCTTTAAAGAGACTCTGAGCTTTCTGGACTTCCTAGAAATCTATTTCCTTTGCCAGATTGGGGAAGTTCTCCATTATTTTTTCAAGTAATTTTTCAGTTTCTTGCTCTTTCCCTTCTCCTTCTGGCATCCTTATAATTCAGATGTTGGAACATTTAAAGTTGTCCCAGAGGTTCCTAAGCCTCTTCTCATTTTTTTGAATTCTTGTTTCTTCATTCTGTTCTGGTTGAATGATTTTTCCCTTCTGATCCAAACCATTGACTTGAGTCTTAGTTTCCTTCCTGCCGCTGTTGGTTCCCTGTACATTTCCCTTTATTTCACTTTCATAGCCTTCATTTTTTCCTCTATTTTGCAACCACACTCAACTAATTCTGTGAGCATCCTGATTACCAGTGTTTTGAACTGTGCATCTGATAGATTAGCTATCTCTTTGCTGCTTAGTTATATTTTTTCTGGAGCTTTGGTCTGTTCTTTCATTTGGGCCATTTTTTTTTTGTCTTGGCACACCTGTTATGTAATAAGGGGCGGAGCCTTAGGTATTCACCAGGGCGGGACAACTGGTCCCTGCATTGTGGAGCTATATGTGGAGAAGCAGTCAGAGAGGGGACAATGCCGCTTGCTCTGCTCTCCACTGGCTTTCAGTCACTCCCACCACTACCCACAATCAAACTGGACCCTTCTGGTGCTGATTCCCAGGTGGGCGAGTTTGTGTACGTTCTAGGACCCTGTGGGTCTCTCCAACAGACTTTTTTGTGAGGCTGGGAGTTTCTTCTGCTGCCACCTCAACTCCCATAGGTGTTTTCAGTCAGAGGCTTTGAGGCTTTATTTCCCTGTGCTGGAACCCTGGTTTGTGTGATGTGTCTCCTTCCCCAGTTGTTCCTCCTGGCCTATGTACACTCAAATGTGCAACTGCCTGCTCTGCCAGCTACCGCCTTGTCGGGTCCACCAGCTGCCACCTTGCCCACCCGGGTCCTCTAGCTGCTGCCTTGCCATGAGTCCTCTCTGCCCGTCTCTGCCCCTCCTTCCAGTCTCAATAAATGTTTCTTCTTTAACTTCTTGGTTATCCAACTTCCATACAGTTTGATTTTTCTGTCAGTTCTGGTTACTTTTTGTTTTTAAATTTGTTGTTCTTCTTCTTTTGGTTGTGCGAGGAGGCACAGTGTGTCTATCTACGCCTCCATCTTGGCTGGAAGTCTCCTTGAGCATCCTTATAAATAGTGTTTTAAACTCTGCATCTAGTAGCATGCTTGTCTCCATTTTGTTTAGCTTTTTCTGGAGTTTTGTTCAGTTATTTCATCTGGGCTGTGTTTCTTTGTCTCCTCATTTTGGCTGCCTCCCTGTGTTTGTTTCTATGTATCAGGTAGAGCTGCTGTGCCTCCCAGGCTTGTTCGAGTGGCCTGATGTAATAGATGTCCCGTGGGGTCCAGTGGCACGGCCTCCCCATCACCCAAGCTGGATACTTGAGGTGCGCCCACTTTGTGAGCTATGTTCACTCTCCTATTGTGTTTGTGCCTTGATTGCTTGTTGGCCCATCCAAGGTCAGCCACCAAATGTGTTCTGTCTGGGGTCACACATCATAAGCTACAAAGTGATCTGCAGATGGCTGCTACTTGTGCTGTGCTTGGAGGTGCCCAGGTGAGGTCATGCTGTACCAGGGGTGTCCAAACTTTTGGCATCTCTAGGCCACACTGGAAGAAGAACAGTTGTCGTGTACCCACATTAAATACACAAACACTGATTAAAATTAATGAGCAAAAATAAAAGGTTTTAAGTAAATTTACGATTTTTGTATTAGGTCGCATTCATAGCCATCCTGGGCTACAGGTTGGACACCCTTGCGTGTAAAGTAAGGCTAGCCATTGCTAGTGCCAGGCCTGGGATGACTTAGTGAGAGGTACACCGCTCACTGAAGTCAGATCTGCTTACTTGAGAGAATTTAGGAAAATCTGAAGCATGGGCCAAGACAGGTCATTCATTTGGGAAAGCAACTGGCAACAGCTTGGGTGAGCCCGAAAGGAGGGTTGGGGCAGGGCCTTGGGGAATCACCAGGGTGGGCCAAACAGAGTGAGCCCCGTTGATGGAATCTCAGACATGGCGCCCCCCTGTAGGATCGGTGGTTCTGCGGTGGGAGGGCTCAGAAAGGGAACCGTGGCCTCTACAATGCAGACAGAGCACTTCTGTCTGGGAGAAAGCTGCCTCCCAGCTCTCACCCTGATGCCAGACAATTCAGTTCCTCCACAGATGTCTGGCACCTTTCAAGCTGCTGCCCCCATAATGGAGCTCAGAGCGAGTGAGTCTGTATAAGTTTTTCATGGGCCCTTTAAGAGATGAACTGCCAGGGAATCCAGCAGTTTTTGTCTTTCATAGCCTCAATCCTCACTGGATTTTATAACCAGAAGTTATGGTGACTTCTCTTCCTTAGACTGGAACTGTGGGCTGGGGGGCCTGATATGGGGCTAGGACCCTTCACTCCTGAGATATCCCTCCCAATTTTTATCTGCCACATGTGGGTGTGGGACCAGCCCATTCCACATCTCCGCCACTCCTACCAGTCTCAGTGCAGTTTCTTCTTTAATTTTGTAGTTGTAGGACTTCCATTCAGCTTGATTTCTGATGGTTCCAAATGATGGCTGTTCTATAGTTTAATTGCAATTTTGATGTGGTTGTGTGAGGCAAGCCATGTTTACCTACTTCACCATCTTCGAGTGCTTTTTTTTTTAAATTACAGATTTATTTGTTTTTAGAGAGATGGAAAGGAAGGGAGGGAGAAGGGGAGAGATACGTTAATCGGTTGCCTCCTGCACGCTCCCAACTGGGGATCTGGCCTGCAACCCAGGCATGTGCCCTGACTGGGATCGAACTGGTGACCTTTTGGTTCACAGACCAGTACTGAGACACACCAGGAAGGGTGAGTTGTTTTGTTTTTGTTTTTGTTTTTTATCCATGTTAAAAGAGGTCTTTAGCTCTTATTCCTGCCTAGTTAACATTTTAATAGATTTGCATGAAGACAATGTCAGCATTATCAAATTTATAGTTTATTAAATTAAATCTATGGACAGATAAATAAGCCTTTTTATTGAATGACCAAATCAGGATTTTGTTTTTAAGTTGTGAACAAAAAAGGGTTTCTACAACAAGTTACCTCAGAAGGTGATCTGACCACAAATTCCAAAATGGGCAGGTCTTGGTATGTAGTCACCTCCCAGGCATGTAACTTTTTTAGTAAAAAGTTTATCTCTGACTTAAGCAAGCCCTGTCCCTTGCTTCTATGCATGGAGGTTAATACCTTTTTGAAATGCCTGTTTTCAGATCCTTCAAAGAACCACCCTCAAGAAAGCACATAATGTTTTAAACTATTTTGTAATCTAATCCCCATCATGCTTTCTTCCACCTTCATGTTATCTTCCCTTCCTTCCCTCCTTAGTTCCAAAACCATAAAAGAAGCTGCAAATGGCCATTCTGGGAAGTATTTTTCTATGTCTTGAGATCTTACTTCTAGACTTATCCTCTGTTTGGCTCAAATGAATTATTATAAAAATTCTCTACAGATTTGGGCAGTTTTACCTCAACAAAGTCAACACACCAGAACCAATCCAAGAAGATAAAATTTAATACAGATAAATGTAAAGTCTTACAAAAAAAAATTCTATCAAAGAATTGGTAGAGCATGAGTTAAAAATTGAAAGAGCATAGACAAAACAGCTCAAGAATTTTAGCTGATTACAAAATTGATAATAAAAGGTAACATGCATAGCACGCAAATGTCAGGGACCATTCTAAATGCTTTACATGTAAGTGTTCATTTATTCTTTTAACAACCGTGTGAGATAGATGTTATTAAAAACCCCATTTTATGGATGAGAAATCTGAGGCCCAAAATGGGTACATAATTTATTCAAGGTCACCCAACTAATAAACTGTAGAGTCAGAATTTAAAAGCAAGCAGGACAGTCCCGTAGTTCTTCTTAACTAGGACATTATTATGAATTAACAGTGTGATGTGACTGCAAAGAAGTATTGACGTAAAAACATCCAAACATGTAGAGAATTTTTATGAGTTCATCTGAGCCAAACTGACAACATATGCTGGGGGAGAAGATCTCAAATGATCCAGAGAATAACAATTTTGCAGCTTCTTTTATGCATTTGAAATTAAGGAGGGAATGTAAGGAAGATTACATGTTGGTGGGAGAAAGCAAGGCAGGGATAGGATTATAGGACAGGTAAGATTATATGCTCTTGAGGGTTAATACTCCCTTCTAGGAATATTACTTCTGGCATTTCAAAGGTGTGTTAACCTAGATGCACAACAACAATGGCCAAAACTGGCATAAAATTTTTCACTAAAGAAGTTATAGGTCTGGGGCATGACTACCCACCATGACCTGCCCAGTGAGGAGTCAAAGGTCAGATCATTCTGTGAGGTTACCTTCCACAGACCCCTTTTTTCATTCATACTAGCAAGTCTACTCAATCTTTTTTTAAAAAGTTTTTTAAAATCCTCATCCCAAAATGTTTATTGATTTTATTTTTGTTTAGGATTTCATTTATTTTTAGAGAGAGAGAGAAACACCAATGTGTGAGATACATTGATTGGTTGCCTCTTGCACGCCCCCAGCTGGGGATCTGGCCCACAACCCAGGCATGTGCTCTGACTGGGAACTGAACTGGTGACCTTTCAGTTCACAGGCCAGCACTTAACCTACTGAACTACACCCGTCAAGGCTGTTTATTGATTTTAGAGAGAGAGAAAGGGAAAAAGAGGGGGGGAAACATCGATCAGTTGCCTCCCACAGGCACCCTAACCAGGGATCAAAACCAGAACCTAGGTACGTGCCCTGAAACCGCAACCTAACTATGCACCCTGACCAGGGATCGAACCCACAACCTTTTGGGGTATGGGACAACACTCCAACCCACTGAGCCACCAGGCTAGGGAGAGTCTACTCTTAATCTTAAAGGGCATGCTTTAAAATCTTCTCTACTGGTTAATACCTAATTTTGGGAACCATACTTAATCAAAACAACAAAATTATTGGAATTTAAAGACTAAGAGGGTTATGTCTAGAGAAGAAATGAATTAGTAGAATATAAGTATCTTCAAATATCTGAAAACACACATACAGAGGAGAGTACTAGAACAAGTGAAAATGTAACTTCTATTTGGTAAAAGAAATAATCTTAGTCTATATGCTGCCGAAGCGAGCTAAAAGAAATAATTTTATAAAGATCAGAATTGTCCAAAAATCTTCACCTTAAAATTATGAGACTATTAATCTTCTCTCCAGAAAAAAAATATGCAAATACATATAATTTTGCATTAAATTTGCAAGGGTGCAAAGTCTACTTTTAAATCTACTCATGCCCCACCCCTAGAGTCGTGTATCCCAGAGTAAAATGGAAAGGTAAAGGATAAAGAGAAGTATATTTAATAATCTTTAGCAACTTACTCATGAGTTCGCACACATCCACTTGAACTTGTACTTCTGCTTGTTCTCAGTAGTGCCCATGAGAAACTGTATCCGGGGAGCAGCAGGCAGCAGCAGTCTGCCCCAGGTTCACCCCGATCTTGTCACCGGGACCCCTGGCCTATCTCTCTCTCTTTTTTTTAAAGTATTTTATTTATTTATTTTTAGAGAGGGGGGAAAGGAGGAAGAGAGTCAGAGAAACATCAGTGTGTGGTTGCCTTTGACATGGCCCCCACTGGGGATCTGGCCCACAACCCAGGCATGTGCCCTGACTGGGAATCAAACAGATGACCCTTTGGTTCATAGGCCGCGCTCAACCCACTGAGCTACACCATCCAGGGCTATGGCCTGTTTCTTTTTCTCTACCTAAATAAAACTTGCTTCCAACTCTCAAAATAATATTGTAATAATAATCTTCAAAATCTAATGCACTTTAAAATTCTGTGATCTAAAAATACTCTCAACTGTATGCTTTCTAGTTTCTTCTGAGATTCATTATGATAAATATTGCAATAACAGTTTAAATATGACAAAGTCAAAAAAAGTCAAGTTTGCCAAGTGACAATATAAACTATGAGTAAATTCAAAATAGTAAGGCTTATTTTTCAACCTTCAAAAGAAATATGTCTACGTTTAAAGAGAAAAAATAAAATGCTAATGTACCATTCAATATCTAATATTTAATGCCCAAATTAGAAATTTCCCTCCTCTGCTTTTAAAATTTCATCTTAAATTCTCCCTTTCCACCCATTGTTCCTGGTTAACTGTTAAGACTGACAGACCAAGAAACAAAGGGCTACAAGTCACAATACTTAGGTTCTAACTCCTACCTTTGAATTTAATTTTGGCTTAGTCCACCGCCTCATCATGTTCTAAAAACTTCCATATATCTAAAAGGGCTTTAAAATGGTGAGGTGCTATGTAAATATAAACAGCTCGTGTAATTATCAACAGCAAGAAAACAAAGCCAGTCTTTTCTATCAAGTTAAAAAAAAAGCAAATATATATTCACATTTCAAATTCCTAATTATAAAAAGCAATCTTTGACTCCTTCAGGCATATTTTAATGTATGATTTTCATCCACAAATACTTTCCACATTAAGAATAAACATATCTGGTACCCTGGCTGGTGTCTGTGGCTGAGTGGACTGAGTGAACCAAAGGATCACTGGTTAGATGCCCAGTCAGGGCACATGCCCAGGTTGCCAGCCATGTCCCCAGTAGAGGGTGCATGAGAGGCAACCACACACTGATGTTTCTCTCCCTCTCTTTCTCCCTCCCTTCCTCTCTCTCTAAAAATAAAGAACATCTTAAAAAAAAAAGATTGCTTTGCATTTTTCAGCATTTATAAAAAAATAATAAACATATTGTACAGTCAACCTCAAGTTATATTGAGAGGACATAGCTCAGACAGTTAAGAATTTTGGCTACAGAGGAAAAACTTGAAGGTGCCAGTAAACTACACAGTTACATGGAAGGAAAGTTACATTACCACAAAATGGTCATAAAGTACTATTGCTTGAAAAATCCACTTCCTCTCCTAAACCACTAGAAATGAAGAGAACTAAAGAGTTAAGAGTTTAATAATCCTTGGGCCTTCATTAACAAACATAAATGCCACATTGCTGAAACTGCAGCTGTCCTGCCAGAACAGCACTGCAGACGCCATGCCTGCCCTTACACTAGACTCAAGATCCAGGCACAAGATGTTCCAACAAATCACATGCACCAGGAGCCCGCACACAAGCCTGACAGAATCCAGGTTCTAGGCATTTGATTTTTCTCTTTGGTGCTACTTCAAAGTGGACACTGCTATTAAAGATTTATTCTAGTCATGGGACAGTGAGAAAGGTTTAGCTAAATTATAGGCTAGCCAATGAAATGGAAAAGCAACATGCACTATCAGATCAACTAAATTATTTTATTTTTTAATTATTTTTTATTGATTATACTATTACAGCTGTCCCAACCTTTCCCCCTTTGCTCCCCTCCACCCAGCACCCCCCACTCCCTCAGGCGATCCTCCCACCATTGTTCATGTACCTGGGTCATGAGTATATGTTCTTTGGCTACTCCATTTCCTATACTGTACTTTACATCCCCATGGCTATTCTGTAACTATCTATTTGTGCTTCTTAATCCTCTCAATTCTTCACTCATTCCCCCACCAACCCCTCCCATCTGGCAACCTTCAAAAAGTTCTCCGTATCCATGATTCTGTCTCTGTTCTTCTTGTTTGCTTGATACATATGTATTCATATTGTTGATAGATATGTATTTATTGCCATTTTACTGTTCATATTTTTTATCTTCTTTTTCTTAAATAAGTCCCTTTAACATTTTGTATAATAATGGTTTGGTGATGGTGAACTCCTTTCAGCTGAATTATTTTATATTTAATTTTGAACAGACAGTTCATGATTACACCATGTAGAGAACAGATAATAACTTCAACTATATTTATCAAGTGAAGATAATTTCAAGCTATTAAGAGAAAAGTGGTCCAGGAAATATTAAGCTGTAGAAATCAAACAAAAAAACCCCCACAAAACCCACTATAGTTTGGGGGAGAAGGGGAAAGGAAGAGAATGAGCTACTGACTTACTAAAAATAGAGTGAGTAAGTGGGATAGGGAGTCTGAGCCCTCTGAGATAGAATGAGGAAGAGGAAAGTATTCAAATGCTTAAAGAGAGCTTCAGTAGTAAATATGGAAAGGGATGAGCCTGTTAACTGTTTCAAGAGAAAAGAGAAGCTTACAAGGAACTTTCCTTAACCAACATTCATGGTAGTCAATGATAAAAATGCCGAACTGGTTCACGGCAGTTAATATGCTGTGAGTTTTGCTCCACATGCGTTCCACAGATTTGTCCATTACTCCTCACAACAGCCCGAATGGGCAGTTACTACTATTTTACAGATGCAGAAACTGAGACCACACACAATGCAAGTTAACACAGGCTGGCTGAGCGCTCATCCACTTAGCTAAACTGACTCTCTGCGAGAGCTTACAAAAAACCTTTGTATTTTCTATGGAGAGGGGCCATGGCTCTCTGGAATTTCTCACAGGAGTCTAGGCCCAAAAAAGTGAGCCTAGACTTGGAGCAAAGTTCCTTTATGGAGGTTATGAGATTCTTCCAAGAGCACAAAGCTTTGTAACTCTGAAAAACACCTAGTAGAGACAGATGGAGACGTGTGGATCTTGAAAGGAGGAAAACACAGAAAACGAGACTTAGAAGCCATTCTTCCCCCATGAAGAGACAGGGAGTAGAAAGCAGCCTTTCCCCTCCTGCACCAGGTTGACTCAGGAACGTTGCCTCCCCCTAATCTGCAGTGTGGGGGCGGGGGGCGAGGGGGGGGGCGAGGGAGGGGAAGGCTTTCCTCCAGACAATCAAGGGTTACTTGACCAGGTCTGGAAGGATGCGTGGTTACAAACAGATATGACTCGGGATGACAGGCCGCCCCCCACCACCCCCCCAGGCTCAGGGAGGGAAACATGCCCAGGAGCAAGCTGGACCGGGTCTAAAGGCCCTCGACACGAGGGCCCCGCGCCCTCCCCACCAGACCTTACCCCCACAAGGCTGCAGAAGACCTGGTGGGCAGGCAACGCTGTTCTTCCGAGCCTGGGGCACCCGTGCTTGGCTGGGGCCCAATCGCGGCAGACTCACTCTCGGGCAGGGGTCGGAGATCTGCGGCCTGTCCAGTCAAGGCCCTGGTGTTCGAGGCCCCAGGACGCGGACTGTGCGCGCGCCCTCGAGGCTGCCCAAAGAGGAAGGGTCAGGGCACGCCCGGCCTGCCGAGCAGTGGCAGCCGCCCCAGGCACAATCGCAAGCGGCTTCGTCCGCCCGCACCCGGCCCAGCCACTGTCCCGCTTCCCGGGCGCGAGCTTTGGCGGTGGAGCAGCACAGTGAGCACCGATTGGCCTGCGGATGAATAACGTCAAGCGCTTCCCCCCTCGGATTGGCCCAGTCGGCGGTGCGTGCAAGGAGTAAACAAACCCCGCCCCCAGACTTCCCAAAGAGAGGAGGGGGCCCTGCGAGGCGAAGGGGCGGGGCCGCGAGGTGAAGGGGCGGGGTCCGGAGGTGAACCGGTGTTCTGCTACAGCCTGGGTCGGAGATTCCCAAGAAGTCCTGGCAATGCCCCTGCCACCTGGCTTCCCAGCCGCCTGCAAGGCGGGTTGCAGGCCTGAGGCCTACAATTAAGAGATCAGCCCTTGGCATTCTCCCTTCTTCCAGGCTTGACTTTTCCATCCGCCCCCATCCCTAGGGCCCGAAACAGGAAAACCCCATCTCTTTAGAAAGAGGGTAACTAGGCGGTTACATCTTGGTCCCCAGGCCTTTGATGCGTCTCCCCCTGGGAGCAGCTAGAAGCCGAACGGAAACAAGTGGCTGTGAGAACACGTGTGGGGCGTCCTGTGATTATTCAGACAATGGATTAGAGCTCACTTGGGGATGTGGGTTCTTGAACAGGCGAGTAAGATCCAAACCAGGCAAGTTACCATGTCGTGTGGAAGGTGAACAGAAAATTGCGATAAGTAACCCCAATACCTGTCCGTTAGTTCAATATTAAAATATGTGTCTACTAATTCTGTGCATCCTGATAGGAAAAAATGTAAGCAGAGAAGGTGTTTGAGGGATGGTTTGTGTTAAATAGGGTGCTCAGAGAAGGCGCAGAAAAGGTGTTATTTAGGTAAATACCTAAAGAGGGTGAGGGAGTCTTAGAAAGCACCTGTGAACCTTTCTCTGGGGTGGGACGGAGAGACAATTCCTGCATCATTGTATGTAAATAGTTCCTAGGAGTTCAAGAATGCCAAATGCAGCACTCCCCCACTGATTCTAAAATGATTGATTACCTTACATTGTCCAGGTAGAATTGTCCAGTAGGATTTATTTAGTTTCCACAGAAATTTTATTAAGGTTTTGTGGTAACAAATACTTTTCACACACTCTAGGAACAAAGATACACAAGTGAGCAAAACAGACAAAACCTCTACCCTCAAGGAACTCAATCTAGCAATGGAGATGGATTGTAAACCACCTCAGTACAAGTGTAAGCAACCACAATAGACGTAGACACAGCACTTGAGCCAATAGGGGGTGGGGGGTGAGGGGTGTTATTACGGAGCTATGACTTTCTCAGAATCTCTTTGTCTACAAAGAAAATTTAGTACTAAATTTTGGAGTAAGGGTATGGCTATCAGGGATTCTCTGACCTCTCACGAGTTTCTAAGGTGACAGTCTAAAGATAATATTCAGTTGAACCATATGAAATTGCTAATAGTTGGCAATTTTCATTCGACTCAGTCTCTTATAGAGTTAACATGAGGATTTTGCTATGTAATGCATATAATAAGTGTTCAATAAATGATGGCAACTATTATGATAATTTGATATTTCTTTTGAAAAAATGATTTAAAAGCCAATGTTTTATAACACCTTCCAACAATATGCACAAAGTAAAATGGGCAGTGAAAGTTCCAAATTTTTATTTTGATCTAGCTGTGTTTGATTTGATCTAGATGTTTTCCAGTTTGATCTAGCTGTGAATTTCCATGACCTAATCAGAGCATGCTGTAAAAGACACTAAATGTTAGTTTCACAGCAGGCCAAGAATTTTAGAATAAGAAACAGCTTGGTTTTGAAGTCAAAAACTGAAACTACTCCAGAACAGAATAAATTGTCAAGTTGCTTCAGGGAGGAAAATTTATGTAAATTTTTCAGTCCCACTCACAGTTCCAATTTAGCAATTTGCACAATAGTCAGCTTTCTCTCTTCCTTCTTATTTCCCCATTAAGGGATCTTATTTCCTTTGAATAGAAAAAGAAAGCTCCCTCCATCTCCAGTGCCAGAGAGTAGATGTTTGAAACATGACAGAACACTTATTGATTCAGCAAACACTTATTGTATGGCAAGAACAGTGCAAGGCATTGGAAATACAAACATAAATGTCCAAAGAACTCTGTTCTTGGGTGGTGTTCTTTGTGCTTGGAACAATCTGCCAGTTCACCCACATCTCACTGACATGTGCTTTCACATAAGCTTAAACAACACTTTCTCCAGAAAAGCATCCTCTGACTCTCCATCGAGAGCTCTTTTCCCATTAAATCTTGTTTGCCTTTCTAACATTCATCAAGCTTGTAGTTACTCATTTGGTATCTGTATCCTGTGAGACTGCAAGCTCCTTGAGATCCGGAGCCAGGTCATCCTGTTTACTATCCTCAGTGCTTATGAGAAGTTCTGTAAGTTTTTACTGAATGGATGAAAGTGCCACAGCCCAGCACAGCTGGAGAGAGGCATAAAGAAAGTCTCTACTTGTAAATGCGCAGGCCTACAAAGAGAGGGTCATGAAGAAGCAGATCTGTTGTAGTTAAACCTGAGGGATTTCCACATGCTGCCCCTCTCCTAGGCCTGAATGCTGCTCTCTATAGATGAAGCTCTTGGATTCCTGCACCTGTCAAACTTTAATGTGCACCGCAGTCACTTAGAGATCTTATTCAAATTCAGACTCATTTCCAACAAGCTCCCAACTGGTGCTGGTGCTGCTTCTCCACAGTTTGAGTGACAAGGTCCTTACTAGCACCTTTATTTAATGGCACACTTAGAATTTTTTTTTTTTACTTTTTAAATTAAATTCATTGGGGTGACATTGATTAATAAAATTATATAGGTTTCAAGTGTAAAATTCTATAATACATCATTGGTGTGTTGCATCGTATGTTTACCACCCAAAGTCAAACCTCTTTCTGTCACCATTTGTTTGACCCCCTGTACCCTTAGTCCCCCCCCCGTCCCTTTCCCTCTGCTGAGCACCACACTGTCGTCTGTGTCTATGAGTTTTTGTCTGTGTGTTTGTTTTGTTTGTTCATAAGTTGCTTTTAGTTTTATATGTCATGTATGAATGAAATTATATGGTTAGTGGCATCTTTTTTATCACACAAACAAAACAATCTGTAGTTATCTAAACAGTTATATATGTGACTTAAAAAAAAAGCCTCCAGTTTTCACACCTAATTTATCCAGTGACTGAAGAAATAAATAATACTTGAAAAGAAAACTCTGTGTAATCAAGGCCTGGTTTTCCAAAGACATCCCTGCTGTGTGCAGTTGAGTCACATCAATAGGGCAGAGAAGAATCAAAGCCTGGGAACTTCCTCGGCAAGGGACTCTCCTTCTCAGTTCATCTCAGGAATGACTTGGTCAGAGCCGTGAAAAGGGTTCACAGTCACTCTTAATAAAAGCAACCTCGACACACAGACTTCCGGCCAAGATGGAGGCGTAGGCGGACGCACTGTGCCTCCTCTCACAACCAAAATTAAGGACAACAAAAGTTTAGAAACAAAAAAAATAGAACAGATAGAAAATTGAATTGTATGGAAGTCCAACAACCATTCACCCAGACCAGTAAAGGGGTGGAGTCAGCAGCCGGAGAAAGGGGTTTCGGCAGGAAAGGCAGTGGCGGGTGGTACCCGATGCGAAGGCGGCGGTTGGCACACCCCAGGCGTACAGGCAGCAGTTACCAGGCACGGGGAGGAAACGAGCAGACTCAGCAAGGCGCACAAGGTGGCTGATCGTGGTCACACATTCGTGTGCAGATAAACCAAGCGAAAATGGGCAGCAAGACAGACTGTGCAAACCAGGGCCCCAGCGTAGGGAAATAAAGCCTAAAAGCACTGATTGAAAACACTTGTGGGGGTTGAAGTGCTGCGAGAGACTCCCAGCCTCACAGGAGAGTTTGTTGGAGAGACCCACAGGGTCCTAGGACATAAACAAGCCCACCCACATGGAGATCAGCACCAAAAGGGCCCAATTTGCTTGGGGAAAGCAGCGAAAGGGACTGGAACTGGAGAAAGCGTGGAGCAAGCGCCATTGTTCCATCTTGGACCCCACCCCCACATACAGCATCACAACCCAGCAACTGGGTTGCCCCGCCCTGGTGAACACATAAGGCTCCAGCCCTCACTACATAACAGCTGCAACCAGACCAAAACAAAACAAAACAAAACAAAAACAAAAATGGCTCAAACGGGAGAACAGATGAAAGCCCCAGAGCCAATTCATCTAAGTGACCAAGAGATAGCCAACCTATCAGATGCACAGTTCAAAGCACTGGTGATCAGGATGCTCACAGAATTGGTTGATTTTGGTCACAAATTAGACGAACAAATGAAGACTACAATAAGTGAAATGAAGGAAAATGCCCAGGGAACCAATAGTGATGGGAGGAAAATTGGAAATGAAATCAATGGAGTGGACCAGAAGGAAGAAAGAAACAAACAAACAGAAAAGAATGAAGAAACAAGGATTCAAAAAAATGAGGAGAGGCTTAGGAACATCCAGGACATCTTTAAACATCCCAACATCTGAATTATAGGGGTACCAGAAGGGGAAGAGGAAGAGCAACAAGTGGAAAACTTATTTGAACAAATAATAAAGGAGAAATTCCCCAATCTGGCAAAGGAAATAGACTTCCAGGAAGTCCAGGAAGCTCAGGGAGTCCCAAAGAAGGTGGACCCAAGGAGGAACACACCAAGGCACATCATAATTACATTAGCCAAGATTAAAATGAAGGAGAGAATTCTAGAAGCAGCAAGGGATAAAGGCAGAGTCACCTACAAAGGAGTTCCCATCAGACTGTCAGCTGATTTCTCCAAAGAGACCTTCCAGGCAAGAAGGGGCTGGAAAGAAGTATTCTAAGTCATGAAAGTCAAGGACCTACATCCAAGATTGCTCAATCCAGCGAAGCTGTCATTTAGAATGGAAGGGAAGATAAAGTGCTTCTCAGATAAGGTCAAGTTAAAGGAGTTCATCATCACCAAGCCCTTATTATATGAAACGTTAAAGGGACTTATCTAAGAAAAAGAAGATAAAAAAATATGACAGTAAAAAGACAGCATACTCACAGATATTAACAACCACACCTAAAACAAAAGCGGACTAAGCAAACAGCTAGACCAGGAGCAGGAACACAGAAATGGAGATCACATGGAGGGTTAGCAACAGGGGAGTGCGAGGAGGAGAGAGGGGGAAAAGGTACAGAGAATAAGTAGCATAGACGGCAGGTAGAAAATAGACAGGGGGAGGGCAAGAATAGTGTGGGAAATGTAGAAGCCAAAGAACTTATGGCACATGAACATGAACTAAAGGGGGGAATGTGGGTGGGAGGGGGTGTGCAGGGTGGAGGGGAATGATGGGGGAGAAATGGGACAACTGTAATAGCATAATCAATAAAATATATTAAAAAAGAAATAAAATAAAAGCAACCACTTCTTAATGTCAAATCTAAAATCCTTTCTATGATAAAATATTTTATTTATCCTGAGAATATAAAGTAAATGTATATGGAATGGGTAATGAATAAACATTCAAGTACCAGCTTAAGAAATAGAATACTAAAGCTGCTGGGGCCCGGTGTGTTCTTCCCAATGTGCCCCTCTGCCTTGCCCTCCCCAAATAACCATGTCCTAAATTATAATTTCCTCAGATTTCTTTATAACTTTAACACATATGTATGTAACTTCAAGCAATATATTGCTTAGTTTTGCATGTTTTTGTACTACATATAATAAAACTTTACTATTCACCTGCAAATTATTTTATTTTTTTCATTGCTTTTTTTTTTTCTTTTTAAAGACAGAGAGAGAAAGAGAGAGAGGGGTTAGAAAGAGGGAGAAAGAAAGGGAGAGAAACATCAATGTCGGGGAGAAACATTGATTAGTTGCCTTTCATAGGCACTCCAACCGGGGACCAAACCTGAAACCTAGGCATGTGCCCAGACTGGGAATCAAACCTGCAACCTTTAGGTTCTCAGGATGATGTCCAACCAACTGAGCCACACTAGCCAGGGCTGCAAATTATTTTCTTTGCTCAACAGTTTGAGAGAATCATCTGTCTTGATGGATATAGTTCATTTATTATCACTGATGTAAAAATAACAAATCCACATAGTCCATTCTCTTATTGGTAAACATTTGGGGGCTTTTTTGTTTGTTTGTTTCTAGCCCACTGTTAGGAATATTCTTGTATACCTCTCCTTTGTATATGTGAAGGTCCATAGGATCTTAGTCATGTACGGTGGTGGAATCAAAATATTTAACAGCTGGTAATTACACAATCTTTGCTTGTTTTCCTTCCCCACTGCCACTGAGACAACTTCTTACGTGCAAGTAGTTCACTTGGGAAAATGATTTCAATGAACAAGAGTAGGTGCTAGACAGAGCGAAGCATGCAGGAGGAAGAGCCAAACCAAGGACATGTTACTGAAATGATTGCTGCTGGAGACCGCTGCGGCTTCATGGTGCAGGAGATGCTCCAAGGAGCTGGGAAGAGCACACCTCAGCTATCGGCCACTCGAGCAATAGAAGAGGCTGCATTTACATACTGGTTCTCATTCTCATTGTTTAAAAGTCACACCACAGGGTATCAACTCTCTCGCACTTCCAGGTCTGAACAAGGGTGAAAATGACAGAGTGGGTTCCAATGAGTATTCCAAGCGGGAGACAGAGAAATGTCAGCTCAGACAACAGGAGCTATTGAAAGGGAAGATGCTGTCAGGTGACACCTGAGCTTCTGATTACTATAACAACTGGAATAAAGAGGTGGGCCAAGAGGATGTAAAGTGGAGCAAGAGGCGACCCACACTGATATAAATAATTGAATAATAAATGGAGGATAAGAGACAGCTTTTCCTTGCAGTAGAATGCCAGGGAATAAATGTGAAGAAAGAATATTAAAAAATCGCCATCATTAGGCAAATAGTACAGGAATGATTGCTGCAGGCAAGAAGCACTCATGGATGCGAAAACTAGGGAGTAAAAGTGTGATGGAAAACAAGATATTTATATGGCCTAAAAATGTCTCCTTGTTATTAACCAGAAAGTAGAAAATAGTGACCTTAAGGTGGAATAACCAGCAGACACCACATGAATCAAGGGCTCGAAGTTAACATCATCAATACGAAGACATATGGTGCGTCTTTCCAACAGGCACAGAGAAGACCACAACATCACTTCTTTGGTTTTCTCACAAAAATTCAGAACCTTAACCTAATCACACGAAAATGTCAGGCCAACCCATATTGCGGGACATTCTGTAAAAGAACTGCCAGTATTCTTTAAAAATGCCAGAGTCCTAAAAGAAAGACTGAGGAACTGTCACGGATCAGGGACAACTAAGGAGGTATGAAAATCAAAAGCAATTTGGGATTCTGATTGACTCCTAGACTGGAAAAAGGCCACTAGTTGGAAAACTAACAAAATTTATATTAGGTCTATAGATTAGTTAATACTATTGTACAAATGTGGATTTCCTGGTTTCAGTAATTATATTGTGGTGGTGTAAGATATCAATTAGGAGAAGCTGGATGAAGGGGAATTTCTAAATACTATTTTTATAATTTTTCTGTAAGTCTAAAATTATTTCAAAATAAAAAAATTTAAAAACTAACTACAGGGAAATCTTATTGAAACACAGATTCTGCCCTGGCTGATGTGGCTTAGTGGATTGAGTGCTGGTCTGTGAACCAAAAGGCTGCCAGTTTGATTCCCGGTCAGGGCATGTGCCTGGTTTGTGGGCCAGGCCCCCAGATGGGCTCGTGCAAGAGGCAACTGATCAATGTTTCTCTCACACACTGATGTTTCTTTCCCTCTCTTTCTCCCTTCCTTACCCTCACTCTAAAAATAAATAAATAAAATAAAAAAAAATCCAACAACACAGATTCTGATTCAGAAGCTCTGGAATGAGGCCTGAAATACTGCTTTTTTGAAAAGCACTCCAATGGCAGTGAGGCTACTGGTCCCAACAACATATTTGAGTAGCAAGACCCTTTTTCCTCCCATTGTAGTGAGGTGAAATTGACATACAATAAACTAAGCAGACTTAAAATGAAAAAAATTGATGAGTTTTGACATATGCATATATCCATGAAATCATCATCAC
The DNA here is from genome assembly GCA_004027475.1 of Anoura caudifer. NCBI lineage: Eukaryota > Metazoa > Chordata > Mammalia > Chiroptera > Phyllostomidae > Anoura > Anoura caudifer. The sequence continues at coordinate 163,128 of PVKU01000356.1, read as the reverse complement.
AATCAAGATAATGTATTTATTGAGAAACAACTCTACATGGCTCTCTCATTTCTGTTTGTCTTGCAAGTAGAGGCTGTGAGGCCTTTCTTATAAAATAGAGATAGTATCTTCCTCCAGAGTAGAAGGCAGTTTTGTTTACCACCCAACATAATAAAAATAATGTCCTCTGTAGCAAACATTGGGCAGGTTAACTTGCAGTCCACTACAAAAGACTCAGGTTTCCTAAGCTTGAGATTTCTCAGCTGTACCACAAACTCACTGTGTGCACAGCATCAACCTGGACTGCTCCAGGTAGGAGTTGAGAGGCCCGACCCACTGTGTGCACAGAATCAACCTAGACTGCTCCATCCAGGTAGCAGTTGAGAGGCAAGGGGAACCAAGGCAAGTGTGAAGATCCTAATGTTCACTATGCCATGAATAACCACCTCCTTCATCTCTGGCCCAGGAGTCTCATATCTTCTGCCAGGGTCCATGGAACTGTGAAAGGCTAACTTGTTAGCTTCCAAGAAGAGTAAACTTTCAGACTTTTGTGAGTTTTTTACAGTGTTTGGTGATGAAGCTGGGATGCTGACAGAGATAGGACTTGCTGAGAGAGACAGGACAAGGACTGGTTAGACGAAATGAGAATTCCCTAGGATTTGATAGCTAATATTCTTGCTCAAGTGGTGGTGGGGGGAGGAAGGGAACTTAGCAAATGTAATGTACGTGCCTTAAAATCTCTACCTTTAATCTCTAAAAGAGATTTTTTAAATCTATTTGTATTTATTTAGGAATAAATAAAATATTTATTTATTTTTAGAGAGAGGGGAAGGGAGGGAGAAAGAGAAACATCAATGTGTGGTTGACTCTCTTGCGCCCCTCACTGGGGACCTGCCTGCAACCCAGGCATGTGCCCTGACTGGGAATCAAACTGGTGACCCTCTGTTTCACAGGCTAGCACTCGATCCACTGAGCCACACCAGCCAAGGCAAAATCTCCACCTCTTAATAGGTTCTGCTTATTTTTCTAAATAGCAAAAAATCCAGTATTACTCCATATTATCCCCGCTTCTTTTTTTCCTACACTTGCTTTTACATAAGCCATGTTCTTTACAATATTGCTTTATAGGTAAATTTAAGGAAAGTCAGCTCCACAGTATCTCCTTCATGCCTCCCTTTTCATTGTCCTTCTCATTAGATTAATGTACTTTGAACTAAGATAAAAACCAAACACATCTCTCTCATCTAATAATTTGATGTTTATAGTCCTTCAAATTCCCTGCTATGGAATGATACTATGAGCTCAGAGATAGTAATAGGCTCCCCTACGGTTCAGGAATAGAATCCCAGGGTCTGCCTGGAGCCTCCACCACGTGGATGTGTCTATGTGCAAGCCCAAAGCAGTGACCAGAAAAACACCAGACAGAAATGGCTTTAATACACAATATGTATAGTTCAATCATTCACTGTTTCTTTGTAGTTTCCCAAACAATTTAGATCATAATTTTCAGAAGGAATTTTTAACAGCTGCAGGTTAATTCCATCATAGTCATATTTGAAAGTATCTTTCCAAGTTATTCTAAATCTTTCTTTCTAAATATTTATTTATTTTTAATCTTTCTAAATATTTAAAAAGATGGTATATTTTCACAACAAATGATATCATCTTTTCCCCACTACAAGGAGCAAGCCTTTCTGTGCTGTCCCCTCTTCTGCATGTTAAGTCGTTACTGTTTCCTGGGAACGCTGGGAGTGACTAAGTGCCTGATCACGGGAAAGTGGTGACCTGAACTTCTTATCATGAGATGGGTATAATGGGATCCACTGAACCACAAAACTGCATGGCAAAGAAATATAAGCTGATTCGGCATGCACGAATTTGGGCCCATGCCATTCTGAAAGACGTAAGTAAACTTCCTCGGCTGGGAGCTCAGACAATCATGGTTCTTTCTCCTGTTTTGCCTGTTTTACCTTCTGTTCCTCAGTTCACATCGACAGTCTCATGGGAGTTCCCTATGATCAGCTAACAGTAAAGGAAAAAGCCCAGGGCCGGATTTATAATTGGATTTTCATGGTTTGCCAGCGTTACACTATGATTCTGCTGTATGATTCATCATTGTAATCCTGCAGCAGTCTGTCTGCCCAAACAACTCTAGGACAATTCGGTTTACTGGCACAACATGCTCCTATTGCGAGAACTTTCTTGCTCTGAGTCCTATTCCAAACTGGCAGCCTTGGGGATTACCTAGTAAACAGGGCAGCACTGCCAGCCCCTCACATCCCTGAGTGAAATATGTTGCCTCCAAAATCCCAAGAGGCCCACCGAGATTGTCTCTTTCTTTGCTGCAGATAAAACAAAATGCAGCAACTTATCTCTCAGGACTATCCCACAAGCTCCAGAATTTGAGACCCTTAGATGCCCTGACCATTTTTGACAATGTCACTGAACTTTTACAGAATTTATATGCCACAGTTAATTGCCTTTTTAAAAAATTTTTTAATTATTGTTCTTGTACAGTTTTCTGTCTTTTACTCCCATCCCAGCCCACTGCCCTAACCCTCCCCACCTCCCTCCTATTTCCATCCCCCCTAGTTTTTGTCCATGTGTCTTTTCTACTCGTTGCTATAAACCCTTCCCCTTTTCCCCTGAAATTCCCTCCCCTCTCCCCTCTGGTGACTGTTAGCCTGTTCTCAATTTCAATGTCTTTAGTTATATTTTGCTTGTTTGTTTGTTTTGTTGATTAGGTTCCTATTAAAGGTGAGATCATACGGTATTTGTCTTTCACCACCTGGCTTATTTCACTTAGCATAATGCTCTCCAGTTCCATCCATGCTGTCACAAAGAATAGGAGTGCCTTCTTTCTTTCTGCTGCATAGAATTCCATTGTGTAAATGTACCATAGTTTCTTGATCCATTCATTTACTGATGGGCTAGTTGTCCCAATCTTTCCCCCTTTGCTCCCCTCCACTCAGCACCCCCAAGAGCCTCAGGCAATTCCCTCAACATTGCCCATGTCCATTTTTCATGGGTAGATTCTTTGGCTATTCACTTTCCTATACTGTACTTTACATCCCCATGGCTATTCTGTAACTACCTACTTGTATTTCTTAATCCCCTCACCTCTTCACCCATTCCCACGCACCCACCTCCTATCTGGCAACCATCAAAACTTTCTCTGCATCTATGATTCTGTCTCTGTTCTTGTTTGCTTAGTTTGTTTTTTAAATTCTATAGTTGATAGATATGCATTTTTTGCCATTTTATTGTTCATCGTTTTGATCTTCTTTTTCTAAAATAAGTCCCTTTAACATTTCATATAATAATATTTGGTAATGATGAGCTCCTTTAGTTTTTTTCTTGTCTGGGAAGCTCTACTTGCCTTTTGATTGTAAATGATAATTTGCTGGGTAGAGTAATCTGGGTTGTAGATTTCTGCTTTTCATGACTTTGAATACTTCTTGCCAGTCCCTTCTAGGCTGCAAAATTTCTTTTGAGAAATCAGCTGACAACCTTATGGCAACTCCCCTGTAGATAACTAACTTCTTTTCTCTTGCTGTTTTTAAGATTCTCTCTTTACCTTTAACCTTTGGCATTTTAATTATGATGAGTCTTGGAGTGAGCGTCTTTGCATCCATCTTGTTTGGGATGCTCTGTGCTTCCTGGACTTGCATGTCGATTTCCTTACCAAAATAGGGAAGGTTTTGTTCATTATTTTTTCAATTAGATTTCTAATTTCTTGCTCTTTCTCTTCTCCTTCTAGCATCCCTATTATGCCAATGTTGGACGTCTTGAAGTTGTCTCAGAGGCTGCTTACCCTCTTCTCATGTTTTTTGGATTCCTTTTTCTTCTTGTTGTTCTGATTTGTTGTTTTTTCGTTCATTATGTTCCAAATCATTGATTGATTCTTGGCTTCATCCATTCTACAGTTGTTTCCCTGTAAATTATTCTTTATTTCAATTAGTGAATCTTCTGTTTCTGACTGGATCTTTTTTATGCTGCTGAGGTCCTCACTAAGTTCCTTGAGCATCCTTATAAGCAGTGTTTTGAACTCTGCCATCTGATAGCTGCTTATATTCATTTCATTTAGCTCTTTTTCTGGAGTTTTGATCTGTCCTTTCGTTTTGGTCATGTTTCTTTGTCTCCTCATTTTGGCAGCCTGCCTATGTTTGTTTCTATGTATTAGGTAGATCTGCTTTGACTCTGTGTCTTGGTAGTGTGGCCTAATGTAGTAGGTGTCCTGCAGGGTCCAGTGGCACAGCCTCCCTTACCACCTAAACTGGGTACTCGAAGTGCGCCCTCTTTGTGGGCTGAGTACACCTTCCTTTTGTAGTTGAGCCTTGGTTGCTGTTGGCAGGTTAATGGGAAGGATTTACCCAGGCCAGTCAGCTACAAGGATTGGCTGTGACTGCTTAACCACTAACCTCTGACCTCTGTGAAGGATCAGCTGAGCAGGGGCAGGGTGAGAGGGCTCTGATGTGGTCTGTAGCTGTCCACTGGGTGCAAAGGCTCTGGGATTTCCCGTGTGGTGCAGAACAAGGTCAGCCCCCACCTGTGTTTTGCCTGGGTCACCCTGCCTGAGCTATAAAGCAATCTGAGATGCCTGCTACTTGTGCTGAGCTTGGAGATTCCCAGGCGAAGCCAAACTGTGAATCTAGGCTGGTTGCTGTTAGTGCTGTGCCTGGGTCTCACTGTAGCCAGCTGTTGCTTGTTTGATAGGATTTAGGAAATTGTGAAGCATGAACCAAGGCCAGCCATTCATATGGAAAAGCAGCTGGGGTGGGCCTCTAAGTTGGGTGAGGCAGAGTCTCCAGTGATCTACAAAGTGGGTCAAACAGTGTTAGCCAGGTTGATGGAGTCTCTGATATGCCACCAACTTACCAGCTCTTTGGGGGAAGGTGTTAAAAAGGGACAAGGGTCTCTGCTTGCCTTGATGCCTTCAGTTTCTCCCTGTATGCCACTGGTACCTTTCAAGCTGCTACCCAACTGCTGGAGCTCAGAGGGAGTAAATCTGGGTAGGTGAGTCCATGTATGGGTTCTTTAAGAGTAGCTGCTTGGGACTCCAGAAGTTTCTTCCATCAACTCAATCCCCTCTGGTTTTTGCAGCCAGAAGTTGTGGGGACTTATCTTCCTGACACTGGAACCCTGGGCTGGGGGCCTGGTGTGAGTCTGGGACTCCTCACTCCAGAGGTATCCCTTCCAAATTTTTATCCACTGCACATGGGTGTGGGACCAGCCCAGTCCATGTCTGTGCCCCTCCTACCAGTCTGGATGGATGTGGTTTCTTTACTTCCGTAGTTGTCAGACTTTCATTCAACTAAATTTCTGATGGTTCTGAGTGATGGTTGTTCTCTATTTTAGTTGTAATTTTGATGTGGTTGTGCAGAGGCGAGCCAAGTCTACCTATGCTGCCATCTTGACTGGAAGTCAATTGTCTCAGTAAGACATCTAGAGTGCTTCTAACATCTGCTCACCGGATCCCATTAGAAAGGTGTCATGAACCAACACAATGATCTGGGGTATATAAAGATGATCAAGTCACCCAGACTTTATTACAACAGAGAGGAGGAGAGTGGATATAGCACTAGGGCCAGATAGTAAAGGTAATCGTTAACCCTGCCATCTAAATGCAAATGTATAAAAAATTTTATTATCAATTGGAATAAAGCATCTGCTTGGATCAAACACCATCATACCACACTTTTCAGCTGCCTCAGGTCCACTGGTGGTCACCTGCACACAAGACCCTGGTGCCTGGAATCATAGTTAGAAATTTCATCGCCACATAATTCTACTTACCATAACCTTTTGTCATTCTCCATTGCCCACTGTCAAGCATTCCCTAAGCAGCAGCATGGTGGATCGCAGGGTCACCGGGGTCACTCCTGCAGCTGCAAGGTTGGCTTGCCATACTCCCACAGAATCAGCCTTCTGTAAGGATGCAGCGAGCCCAAGTGGATTCAGGCCAGATCACATCCTCACACTTATTGCGACAGTATGACACAGAACTGGAGGGACCACATGGCAAACTGCACAGCTGGTGGTGGTTTGATCTGTCATTAAAGAGCCAGCTCTAAGCTACAGCCAAGAAGTTTTACAGATTTACATGCGGGCTAAGAAGCTGTTTCTGACTAAATAAATTTTTCTTTTTGTTGAAAAAAGTCCTTTAAAATTTATTTTTAAATTTCTAACAAGTTCTATAAGTAGTAAGATTTCATATTATTTGTATATTTGCAAATATTCTTATGTGGTTTTTTTTGTCCTTAGTAGTTTAATTATATAGGTTCTATTGGGGCTACCACATACTATGACACCTCTGCATTTTGAAGGCATTACTCAATTTACTTCCTGTCATCTGTTTTGCTGATGAGAGAGCCAGTGTCAATTTTACTGTAACAAAATGAGACACATTCATTTTAGAAAAGTTGTCTCTTTCCTTGGTAGATAGCTATACAGTGTTTTTTTCTTTATCTCAGATTCATCTGTAGCTTCTCCACTGTATACAGCTTCTACCTGAGGACAAACTCTTTCAGTAATTGTTTCCATATGTTTCTTCCCATTATTTATTCTCTAATTTCTTTCAGGTACATATTAGACTTATTTTGAAATTGCCCAATATATTTTAAATATCTAATAGTTCTTTAAAAATATCTGTGTATGTGACTATGCTGCATTCTTTTTTTAAAGATTTTATTTATTTTTAGGGATGGGAAGGGAGGGAGATATAGAGGGAGAGAAAAATTTATGTGTGGTTGCCTCTAGTGCACCTCCTACTGGGGACCTGTCCCACAACCCAGGCATGTGCCCTGACTGGGAGTCGAAATGGTGACCCTTTGGTTTGCAAGCCAGTGCTCAATCCACTGAGCCACACCAGCCAGGGCTGACTATGCTGCATTTTGGTAAAATACTGTCTTTAAATTAATTTCCTTCAATTGTAAACAGTTTAAACTTAAAAAAACCTTACTATCATTAATTTATTGTAAAGGATATTTTATCATTATAAGTGATAACAATGCAGAGCCAGATGAAGAGGTGCATAGGGCAAAGTCTGAAGGCATCCCAAGCACAGAAGCTCCAGTTCCCAAGGAGCTGGGTAGAGCCACCCTCCTAGCTCATCCAGCCTGGAAGCTCCCCACACTCCATTGTTAGGAGACTTTTTGAAGGTTCCAGCACAATTGATTAAATCATTGGCCATTGGTGATGTGACCAGTTTAAATTTGATCCCAAAGTTTTGAGTTTTTCTTTTTAGTTATCTTTCCATATTTCTAAGTGTTCCATTTAAAAAATATCTAGTTGTATTTGATTTATTTCTGCCTGTTTTTGTTCTTTACTACAAGAAAATATCTTGTAAAAAAAAAAATCCTAGCTTTGTTGAGGTATAATTGATACACCATAAACTGCACATGTTAGACATCTGTATATACCCATGAAACTATCACAATTAAAAATGAACAGACCTGGCTGGTGTGGCTCAGTGGACTGAGTGCTGGTCTGCAAACCTAAAGGCTGCCAGTTTGATTCCCAGTCAGGGCACAAGCCTGGGTTGTGGGCTAGGTCCCCAGTTTGGTGCATGTGAGAGGCAAACAATCGATGCAAACACACATTGATGTTTCTCTCCCTCTCTTTCTCCTTCCCTTCCCCTCTCCCTAACAATAAATAAATAAAATCTTTTTCAAAAAACGAACATATCAGCACCTCCAAAAGTCTGCTGAATCCTCTCTTCCCTGCTGATCTAACCCTGTGTCCAGGCAATCACTGATTTGCTCTTTGTCATTGTTTACACTTCATACAATCTTTGTAGAAATGGCATCATGTAGAATCTACATGTTATCTGGCTTCTTTAACTCAGTCAATATTCATAGATGTCCTGTGGTCAATATTTCATCCCTTTTCATTGCCAAGTTTTCTGTGTATGGATACAGTGTAATTTGTTTATCTCTTTGTCCATTAATGGGTTTTTAGTAGTTTCCAGGTTTTTTTGGTTATTGCAAATAAAGCTATATGAAAAGTTATGTACAAATTTTTATATGGACATATTCTCTTATTTCTTTTGGATAAATAGGTAGGCATGAAATGCCTGGGTTCTCTGGTAGGTGTACATTTAACTTTCTAAAAAATTTTGTAATTATTTTCCAAAATGGTTGTACCATTTTGTATTTGCACCATTCATACTTGAGTCTTTCTCTCTGTAACTCTCTTTTTTTAATTGAGGTAGAATTCACATCACACACAACTGTTTCCAAGTGCACAACTTGGTGGTATTTACTGCGTTCACAATGTTGTGTGACCAACACCTCTCCGGTGTCAACACTTTTTGTCACCCCAAAACATCTAGTACCCATTACATAATCTTTCCTATCTCCCCTGACAGTCACTAATTTGCTTTCTACTCTTTGTATCTGCCTATTCTAGACATTTCATGTAAAAGAAATCACATGATATGTGACCTTTTTTTGTCTGGCTTCTTCACTTGGCATATTTTTGAAGTCTGTCCATGTCACACAGTATCAGTACTTCATTCCTTTTTATGACTAAATAATATTTCACTGTATATATATATGACAGTTTGTTTATCTGTTTATCCATTGACAAACATTTGAGTTGTTTTCAACTTTGGCTACTGTGAGGATTGCAGCTATGAACATTCATGAATAAGTAACTACCTGTTTTCAGTTTGGGGGGTATAGACCAAAGAGTAGAATTGTGCAGTAATATAGCAATTGCATGTTTACATTTTTTTTGTAGAATATTTTTATCCAGAAAAAATCCAACAAAGTGTTCCAACCTCACACTGGAGGGGTACGGGTAGGGGGAGGTGCCTGTCCATCTAGCCCTGTCCCTAGCCTATGTGGTTTTGGCGGCAATAAGGGGTGTGGGTAATGGTCCCCCCAGTGAAAATGGTGTATGTGTGTATGTTTGGGAAGGAGAGGGGTACAACCCAGTGGGGTGGGGGGTAGTAGGAAGGGAAACACAAGCATCAGAATTGGGAAGGCCACAGCAGGGAGGCTATTTCATCACGTATCTCGTTGATCATACCATGGTGATCATACCACCGTGGACACCTTCTTTGCCCATCAGTGGGACTAGTGTCTTGGTATTCACAGTGACAGCGATGTTAAAGGTGTGGGCCTCAACTGTGCTCTTGGCGCAAAGATCCATAAATTCCCCATCCTGTAGCAGTAAGTTCGGGATCACAGAACATTTCTGGCCCTCAAGTGTCGGGCCATTCATGAAAAAGCTTGACCAGTCTTTGCCAACCAGGCACTAACCTCAGCTGGCATGAAGCTGAGGAAGGTTTTCCTGGGGACCGCAGCCCAGCTAGAGGGCAAGGCCTTATAGCCGACAATGGCCGTGTCCTGACAGGTCAGGTCCCCAGGGGGTGTCAGTGAATGCATTCCAGCTGGCCAGGCTGTGCGGGGCGGGCGCAGGCTGGGCTCCGCTGCCTCTGGGTGGGGGGCAGGGCACGCGCTGCCATCCGGACTGTGGCTCTGCTAACTGTGCATGTTTAATTTTTTGAAAAACCTCTGAGGAATTTTCATATCTTTACTAACACTTCCCTTTTAAAAAAAATCATAGCTATCCCAGTAGGGGTGACGTAATATTTTGTTGTGGTTTTGATATGTTTCCTTAATGTCCACTTGATGTTGAACACCTTCTCATTTTGGCCATTTGCATGTCTCCTTTGGAGACTATTCCAGACCTTTGTCCATTTTTAATTTGGGTTGTCATTTTTTTTTTCTCAAGGGCTATGTTGTAAGAGTTCTTCAGATATTTTAGATACCAGACTGTTGTCAGGTATACGATTTGGAAATATATTTTCCCACATTCTGTAGATTGTTATTTGTGCTTTTGGTGTCAAATCTAAGAATCCATTGCCAAGTTTCTTGCTTTTATGTATGTTACTCTTTCCTTTATTTACTTGACCTACTTTTTAAAAGATTTTACTTATTTTATTCTCAGAGAGAAGAAGGAAGGGAGAAAGAGAGGGACAGAAACATCAAATGGTTGCCTCTCACACGCCCCCAACCAGGGACCCAGTCCCCCACTCAGGCCTGTGCCCTGACCCGGAATTGAACCAGCGACCTTTCTGTTCACAAGCTGATGCTCAGTCCACTGAGCCACATCAGCCAGGGCTCTACTTGACCTATTTAATTAAAGGATTTTGCATGTATTTCACCTGATGGTCGCCTAGTTTCAAGGCTGGCAAATGGAAGTTTTCATAGTTGTTTCTCCTCCACCTCTCAGTGTTGTTGCTGCATTCACGTAAGCACTCAGGCCTCCACTTTAGCAGTCGGTCTCCCGTGTACACCTGCGATCTCCAATATAGTGAGAAATGAGGGATCTTACAAATGTAGTCCAGGAGCCACAGACAGTAGCAATTTTGTTGAGATTTTTTATATCATTTTAAAAAATATTAAACTCTAACTGTAGCCACTATTTGTCAAAAATTAAAAATAGTACTACCACATGACCCAGCAATTCCATTCCTGGCTATTTATCTGAAGAACCCTAAAGCACTAATTTGAAAAGACATAGGTACCCCTTTGTTCATTGCAGCATTATTTACAATAGCCAAGAATATAGAGGCAAACTAAGTGTCCACTGATAGCTGAGTGGATAAAAATGTGATACATGTAGACAACAGAGCTCACTCATCCATAACAAGAATGAAATCTTGTCATTTGCAACAACATGGATGGCCCTAGGATGTTACGCTAAGTGAAATAAGTCAGACAGAGAAAGACAAATACTGTATGATTCACTTATGTGTGGAATCTAAAACACACAATAAATAAACAAACAAAACAGAAACAAACTTATAGATACAGAGAACTAATTGATGATTTCCACATGGGAGGGGCATTGGGGAAAAAGGTGAAGAGATTAAGAAGTAATGAAGAAAGTGCCAGTTATAAAATTAGTCAAGGGGGTACAAAGTACATCATAGGGAATATAGTCAATAATATTGTAATAACTCTGAATGGTGTTGGATAGGTACTAGACTTATGGGGAAGATTACAGATGTTGTACATCTGAAACTAATGTAATATTGTATGTCAACTGTAACTTTAAAACAAAAAATTATTTTATGCCGTGGCTGGTGTGACTCAGTGGATTGAGTGCCAGCCTGTGAACCAAAGAATCACGGGTTTGATTCCCAGTCAGGGCACATGCCTGGGTTCCATGCCAGGTCCCCAGTAGGGGGCATGCAAGAGGCTACCACACATCAATGTTTCTCTCCCTCTATATCTCCCTCCCTTCTCTCTATAAATATAAATAAAATTTATATTTATAGATAAATATATATTTATATTTTATATAATACAATTATATATATTATATATAATATATATTTCCCTTCTCCCTCTCTCTCTAAATATAAATAAATAAAATCTTTAAAAAAATAAAAAATTAAAGACTAGCAAGGAAAAAAAGGAAGACCAACCCATGGATTAAAAGATATAGCCACCAAATAGAGTGTGTGTGTGGAGTCGTATCTACATAATTTAAATCAGGCAGTCAGGGAATTTTGAACACGATGGGTAATTTATGATATTAAGGAAATATTGTTGACTTTTTGAGGTACCATAATAGGATGGTAGGGAAGTGATTTGTCTGTACTTATTTTTATTTTATTTGGGTATACTGGACATATAAGTTTCAGGTGTAGAACATAATGATTCAGTCTTTGTATATATTGTGACCTGATCACCACAATAAAGTCTAGTTAACATCCATCACCCTACAAGGTTACCACATTTTTTTCCTTATGATGAGAACTTTTAGGATTTACTCTTAGCAACATTACAACTCAACTATACAATACAGTATTATTAACCATAGTCACCCTGCTGTACATTACTTTCCATGATTTATTTATTTTATAACTGGAAGCTAGTACCTTTTAATCTCCTCACCCATGTTGCCTGTCCTACCCCTTTGGCAAGCGCCAATCAGCTCTCTGTATCCTGAGCTCCTTTTTGGTTTTTCATTTTTAGAGTTCATATATAAATGATATCATGTGGTATTTGTTTTTGTCTGAACTTATATCTCTTAGCATAATGCTCTCAAGATTCAATCATGTTGTTATAAATGGCAAGATTTCCTTCTTTTTGTGGTTGGATAATATTCCACTGAGTATATGCGGTCTGTCTTGAAAAAGTCCAGCCATTGTTAACATAACGAGAATGGGTTGCATGACATCAATGTAGCCTGGCAGCCAAGGAGAGTGCACATGTGTGAACAATACAGACTTCACTGTACTAGTCAGTGGGGGTGGTAGATACCACTGAGTGAGCATGTGGACTGTGTGGCCATTGCATTCAAAATGACTGAGCGAGTAGAGCAACAAATCTGCATCAAATTTTGTGTTAAGCTTGAACATTCCTCTCTGGAAACTATTTGGATGATTCAGAAGGCTGCAGCTATGGGCAACTGGTGATTGGCAGCTTCATCATGACAATGCACCTGTTCCCACATTACATCTCATGCAGAGATTTTTGGCAAAATGTCATCAAATCTCCCAGGTGACTCAGCCCCCTACAGCCAAGATTTGGTGCCCTGCAACTTCTGACTTTTCGCAAAACTAAAATCACCTTTGAAAGGGAAGAGATTTCAGACCATCGATGAGATTTAGGAAAATACGACCAGACAGCTGATGGTGATTGGGAGAACTGTATGAGGTTCCAAGGTGCCTACTTTGAAAGGTACTGAAGTGTCATTGTCCTGTGTACAATGTTTTCTGTATCTTCTTTAATAAAAGTCTCTATTTTTCATATTACATGGCTGGATACCTTCTGGGCAGGCCTTGTACATACTACATTTTCTTTATCCATTCACTCATTGATGGGAAGATGCATTGTTTACATATTTTGGCTTTTATAAATAATGCTGTATTGAACAAGGGGGTGCATATGTATCTTTTTAAGTTAGTGTTTTGTTTTCTTAAGATAAATACCAAGAAGTGGAATTGCTGGATCATAGAGTAGTTCCCTTTTCTTCACATCCTCACCAACACTTGTTAATTCACATTTCTTTTGTGTGTTTTTTTTTAAATAACAGGTGTGAGGTGATAGCTAACATTCTAAGGTGACATTACATTGCAGTTTTGATCTGCAGCACTCACCGGATTGAGAAAACTCTCACTCCAAACTACCACACCAAAGACAGAAGACAAAGGCTCTTTCAATTGATGTTTCAATTTGTAAACATTTAGATATTATTTCCTGCCCCCAAAACATCCTTTAAGACCCCATGAGAAGGGAAAGGGGATGTGACTGGAAGTAGGGAGAAATTTCTTTCACCAAAACTGCCCACAGAAAGCTTGCGCACCCTTGATGGACTCAGTCTGGGAAGAGCTGGCAAAGGAATAAAAGGCTGGCTGACAGGGAAGTATTGCTTGGCGAGCATTTCCAGCCTCTGCCTCATTCCCCATCTCTTGGTGATGGGGAAAGAGGAGAGAGGATGACAGTGTTTTACCAAACTGGCAAAATAAGCATACAGCATCCTCTCACTGTCTCCTAGGTTCCAGGCTCTGCAACATTATATAAGCTCTGCCTGAAGTAATGAACAGTTGAGGGCCAAATATCAGACTCCATAAAACCACTTGGGAATACTCACACAGTGAAAGGATCAGGTTGTAGAGAACAGTGGGCCCAGGGAAACCTTTGCCAGAAGAGAATATTGCACTAAATGTACAGTGAAGCACTCTTTTTTATGTGACGAAACTGAGGGCTAGAAGGACTTGCTCAGAGTCACACGGTAAGTAGGTCAGAATCTGGTCCGTCTGTATCCAGGGTTATGTTCTTCACCACCACGCTAGCTTGTCCATCGCGGTTCATCGATGGAATCACTATGTATCTCTGTTTTCCTTGAATAGTCTTTGTCCACAGCCATGCCTGTTACACTTGTTACTATTGCCCACTTTGACTCAAAAGCCACTCAGTTTAGACAGTACTCTGGTCACTCCATATGGACCACTGGGTCAGAGCTGCCCAGGAAACCTGTTAAAAGTGCAGGTGCCTGAGCTCCACTTCAGATCTGGATGTTTTCTGAGGGTTGGCCCAAGAATTCACTGTCAGGTATTTTTAAATTGTGTTGTGAAATCGCCAGGTGAGTCTCAAGCCCTCTTAAGTTAATAAATCATTCATCTATGCTATTCTGACTTCCTCAGAGGCCCAACCCGGTCCTGAGGAGGTACTGGTACCCCCACCAGATCAGAGAGATGCTCCCAGACAAGTAATCTCCCTGAAGTCTTGGAGAATCTGAGTGGTCTCATGACAGCCCACTTGCCAGGACAAACCTCCTCCAGAGCCCTCTCCTCCCCACATTTTACCTCCTACCACTCTCCAAAGGTAGTGATCTCTAACTAGTCCTGACTTTGTCCTAACACCCACCATGCTAATTCAAACAACCCAGGAGCAAAAGAAGGTGCTATGATTCTCAACTGAGGTTACCCAACTTCTAAAATAGCAGTGTAGGAAATCTACCTACTGGACACATCCACTCTGCAACAGCCTCAGCAAATGAATGTCCCATCTTTGCTTATTAAAGGTCAGCTACAGGGATCCCCCTCCTTAAGAAAATTATCTGTTATTGCTAGGAAGTTCTTGGACACACTGTAACAAAGGGAGCCCCAAATGTAATTTATTTCTAGGAGGTGGGGGGAGGGGGGGAGAGAGAGAGAGAGAGAGAGATGTGAGAGAGGAACATTGATTGGATGCCTTCTTGTATGCATTCCAACCGGGGATTGAGCCTGCAACTTGGGTGTGTGTCCTGACTGGGAATGGAGCCCGCAACCGTTAGGTGTACAGGATGATGCTCCAACTGAGCCACACCAGTCAGGGCCACTTCATCTCTTAATAACACCTCTTCACAGCGTTGACCATGCTTTTCACCTGGGCTGCTTCTGTGCCCACATCTGATCCTTTCCTTGTGTTGTCATTATTGCCTTTTAAAGGGGGAGAGGACCCTAGCTGGTGTAGCTCAGTGGATTGAGCGCAGGCTGCGAACCAAAGGGTCACTGGTTTGATTCCCAGTCAGGGCACAGGCCTGGGTTGCTGGCCAAGTCCTTAGTGGGGACCACCTGAGAGGCAACCACACATTGATGTTTCTCTTCCCTCTCTTTCTCCCTCCCTTCCCCTTGCTCTAAAATAAATAAATAAAGTCTTTAACAAAATAAAAAATAAAGGGGGGGGGAGGAGTGCGCTAATTGGTGCCATTTTATATTATGTCATTTTGACATAAATTTGTTTTCAATTTTGTATTAAAATGGGCCTATCATTCCCACTCTGTGAAGTCACATGTGAAATGACACCATGGAATTCAATCAGCAAATTCTGAAACAAAACTAAAGAACAAAGGATGTGATTTCCCCCCACAATAAAATTGCAAGGGAGAAATTTTCATCAAGATAGCAGAGTAGGACTTCCAGCCAAGATGGAGGCATAGGTAGACACACTGTGTCTCCTCTCACAACTAAGATTAAGGACAACAAAATATAGAATCAAAAAAACCCCAACCAGAACAGATAGAAAATTGAATTGTATGGAAGTCTGACAACGATTTACCCAAAACAGTAAAAGGGGCAGAGTCGGCAGCCGGCAGAGAGGGGTCACGGCAAAAAAAAGCAGTGGCTAGTGGTCCCAGGCACACAGGCGGCAGTTACTGAGCGCGGGGAGGCAACGAGCAGACCAAGTGAGGCACACAAGGCGGCTGACCGCGGTCATACGTTAGCGCGCAGATGAACCAGGCGAAAACCGGCAGCAAGACAGATTCTGCAATGCAGGGCCCCAGCGCTGGGAAATAAAGCCTAAAAGCACTGATTGAAAACACTTGTGGGGGTTAAGGTGCCAGGGAAGAATCCCAGCCTTACAGGAGAGTTCGTTAGAGAGACCCACAGGGTCCTAGAACATACACAAGCCCACCCATGCGGAAATCAGCACCAGAAGGGCCTAATTTGCTTGGGGAAAGCGGCGGGAGGGACTGGAATCCAAGAGAGAGCGGAGCAAGCACCAGTGTTCCCTCTTGGACCCCACCCCCACATCCAGCATCACAACCCAGCAACTGGGTTGCCCTGCCCTGGTGAACACCTAAGGCTCCACCCCTCACTATATAACAGCTGCAACCAGACCAAAAAAAAAGAGAAAAAACCGCAAACCAAAAATGGCTCAAACGGGAGAACAGATGAAAGCCCCAGAGCTAATTCATCTAAGCGACTAAGAGATAGCCAACCTATCAGATGCACAGTTCAAAGCACTAGTGATTAGGAGGCTCACAGAATTAGTTGATTTTGGTCACAAATTAGATGAACAAATGAAGGCTACAGTAAGTGAAATGAAGAAAAACGCACAGGGAACCAATAGTGATGGGAGGAAAACTGGGACTCAATGGAGTGGATCAGAAAGAAGAAACAAACAACCAAACAGAAAAGAAGGAAGAAACAAGAATTCAAAAAAGTGAGGACAGGCTTAGGAACCTCCAGGACATCTTTAAACGTCCCAACATCCAAATTACAGGGGTATCAGAAGGGGAAGAAGAAGAGCAACAAGTGGAAAACTTATTTGAACAAATAATAAAGGAGAAATTCCCCAATCTGGCAAAGGAAATAGACTTCCAGGAAGTCCAGGAAGCTCAGAGTCCCAAAGAAGGTGGACCCGAGGAGGAACACACCAAGGCACATCATCATTACATTACCCAAGATTAAAATGAAGGAGAGAATTCTAGAAGCAGCAAGGAATAAGGGGACAGTCACCTACAAAGGAGTTCCCATCAGACTGTCAGCTGATTTCTCAAGAGAGACCTTACAGGCAAGAAGGGGCTGGAAAGAAGTATTCTAAGTCATGAAAGTCAAGGACCTACATCCAAGATTGCTCAATCCAGCGAAGCTGTCATTTAGAATGGAAGGGAAGATAAAGTGCTTCTCAGATAAGGTCAAGTTAAAGGAGTTCATCATCACCAAGCCCTTATTATATGAAACGTTAAAGGGACTTATCTAAGAAAAAGAAGATAAAAAATATGACAGTAAAAAGACAGCAAACTCACAGATATTAACAACCACACCTAAAACAAAAGCAAATTAAGCAAACAGCTAGACCAGGAGCAGAAACACAGAAATGGAGATCACATGGAGGGTTAGCAACAGGGAGTGGGAGGAGGAGAGAGGGGGAAAGGTACAGAGTATAAGTAGCATAGATGGTGGGTAGAAAATAGACAGGGGGAGGGCAAGAATAGTGTGGGAAATGTAGAAGCCAAAGAACTTATGACACATGGACATGAAGTAAAGGGGGGAATGTGGGTGGGAGGGAGTGTGCAGGGTGGAGGGGAATGATGGGGGAGAAATGGGATAACTGTAATAACATAATCAGTAAGACATCATTTTAAAACAAGACAGCAGAGTAGGCAAACGCTGTGCTCACCTTCCCCCAGTGCATCAAAATTTACAACTAAACTGCAGAACAACCCCTTTGGAAACAGTCTGAAGACTACCTAAACATAAGTCCTATATGATTAAGGATATTCAGAAGAAGCCACACTGATACTGGTAGGAGGTTTGTAGATGCTAAAGGGGCAGGTCCCGTACTCACAGTGTAGCAGTTAAGCAACAGTGGTGGTGGGGTATCTGGGCTGCAGTGCCCCCCACCTGGGAGGGAGGGTTCCCAGTGCCAGGAAGACAAATCCCCAAAACTTCTGGCTGTGAAAGCCAGTAGGGATTTTGGCTGAGCGGGAGGGCTGCTTCCTGGAGTCCCAGGTGTTCCCCTTGAGGGGCCAGTGCAGGAATTTCCTCACTGGCAGACTCATTTGCTTGGAGCTCCAGGGTTGGGGCAGGAGCTTGCAGATCACTAGGGACATCAGGGAGGAACTGCATTCTCTGGCTTCAGAGCAAGGGCTGGAGGTGCGGCTTTCTCCCAGACAGAAGTGTGGGCAGAAGTCACTTGTTTTTTCATCGGCCCTCTCCCACCCAGCTTGCACACCTATCAATAATTCCTTTAAATGTAAATGGTTTAAATGCTCCAATCAAAAGACACAAGTGAATAAAGAAAAGACAGGACATGTATACAATGGAATATCACTCAGTCATAAAAAAGAATGAAATTTTGCCATTGTGACAGCATGGATGGACCTAGAGGGAATTATGCTAAGTGACATAAGCAGAGAAAGACAAGTACCATATAGTTTCACTTATACATGGAACCTAAAATCCCAAATAAACAAACAAAACAGAAAGAAATTCATAGATACAGAAAGCATTTTGATGGTTGCCAGATGGGAGTGGAGTTGGGGGGAGAAAGGGAGGGGATTAAGATGTACAAACTGGCAGTTTTAAAAAGTCATGTGAGTGTAAAATACAGCCTAGGGAATATAGTCAATAATACTGTGATATCGATGTGTGGGTCAGATGGGTACCGGTTTTAATGGGGTGATCACTCTGAAAGTTGTATGTCTCATCAGTATGTTGTACACTTGAAACAAATAATAGTGTCAACTGTAATCTTCAAAGTTATTAAAACATAAATCAGCCCTGGCTGGTGTGGCTCAATGGATTGAGTGCCAGCCTGTGAACCAAAGGGCTGCCAGTTCGACTCCCAGTCAGGGCACATGCCTGGGTTGCGGGCCAGGTCCCCAGCAGGGAATGCGCAAGAGGCAACACACTGTATCTCTCCCTCTCTTTCTCCCTCCCTTCCCCTCACTCTAAAAAAATAAAATAAAAATAAAACATTTTTAAGTAAAACAAAAAAAAATTATTCACCCCCCTCCCGATTCTAAAGCATAACCTTCATCTACTCTCCATTGCTTATGTAGGGGCACTTTCTTATCACCGAGTTGTTCCACTGAAAAGAGGAACGTGATGGAAACTTTTGTCTAACCAAGCAGACTTGGGCGAAATCGGCTGGAGTCTGTTTTAAGAGTGACCGCTGCTAGAGGAAAAGTAGTTTACCTTGAGAATCCAGCACTGTCTTGCAATACCCACCCACTCCTGCTGTCTGGTATTAAATGCTGACCTCATGCAGACGGTTACCCGGATGACTCCCTTTTCCTTGGCCCTAGGACTTGGAACTGCAGGAGTTCCTAAATGCATCGTGTGAACGGGATCCACAGCACGTCCCCAAATTAGTAATGCCTTGGTCGTGATCAGAATTTTAACTGAGAAATGTTTGTTGAATATGCAAGGCCCTTTAAGAGGCTAAATGAAGTCACGAGGACCTTCACAGGGCTATCCTAGCTCCCAAACTCGGGCAGCTCCAGGTTCTTGGTTTTTACCAAGTTTGGACCATAGACACCACAGTTCTCTGCCTCCCTCACACCGCAGAACCCCAGTTCCTCACATCTAAGTGTGCTTTCCTACTTTGATGTGCTGTCACCTTGTTTTCTGGTGCAGCAGGCAGCCTCCTGGTTCTCACGCCCAGCATCCCTTCTCTTGAGTGAGTGTTGGGAACTGCCCTGCCTGGTTTCAGAAGTTGTAACCCCCCCCCCATGGCTAAGGCTGAGTAAGAGACCTTGGGACCATAAGCCACTAAGGAGATGAAGCTTATCTTCCTGGCAGGGGCGCAGCTTCTGCCCTCTTTTACTTCACCCTGCTTGGCCCTGGGTGGATGACTGGTTAGCTACAGACGGGTAAGATTCCTCAAGAGGGATGATCTAAGACAGGCACGGTCATGAAGGGGCCCTCAGGGAAGGGCTTGGCGGGCTATAGAAAAAGGGGGTGATGGACCGTCGCCCCTTGGCTTTGACATAGTCTGAGTCCTCATTCTGTCTTGGAGAAGTCTCCTAATCTCTTGGCTGCCTTACTTCCCCTGCCTGACTTAAGCCTGAAACAATGCTGGAGGTGGGTGCAGCCCTGTGTTGGAAAGGACAGATTCCCTGGGGTGATCAGGTCAGAAAGAATGTATAAAATCCTGTGAAACCTGCTTTGCTAATACCCTCAATTTAAATGATAATGGTCCAAGCAAGAAGTGAGTTCATTCCCCAAAGTTTTACAGCCCTTTAGCTATCTGACCCTGACTCAAATAAGCCCTCAGAGTTCTGTGAATGTTATCTATCGTTTGATCCTTACTGCCTGACAATGATACATGAAGACCTTCCTTGAGGTAATGCTCCCAGAAAAGCAGGAAAAGCCTGTCCAGGCAGGGGTCGGGAGCTCTCTCACGCAGAGAGTGGCCATGCTGTCCCTTTTTCTCCACAGGACTTCTGCAGTCCATGTGAATTTGTTCATCGCATCCACAACACTGAGGACACCGCTGGTTGGAGTCTGCATCAAGTGAGAACTGTGACTCACTGCTAACCAACAGACTGGTAAAGGGGGAGAACGTCATTTGAGATTGATTTACAAAAGGCTCTGGTTTCCATCTTGCTCTCTGATGGAAGCAACCTGCCATGTTGGGGACTGACCTGGGGAGAGGCCCAGGTGCCAAGGAACTGAGGGAGGACTGATTAACAGCCAGTGAGGAACTGAGGCCTTCAATCCAACAAACCACAAGGAACTGAATCCTGCCCAAAACCTCCTGAGTGACTTTGGAAAGCCCATCAAGTCTCGAGCGGGCTGCAACCCCAGCCAGCATCGTGTTCACAGTGTAAGAGGCCGAGCCAGAGGGCCTGGGCAGGCCAGACCCGGAAACCCGACCAACAGGAACTGAGACAACAGATGCCTGTTTCAAGCTGCCGCGTTTGAAGGTAACTTTTTACGCAGCGACAGAGAACCAGCTCACCTGGGACAAGTGAGGCATTACCACATCACCGCCTGAGCACTGTCTAGTAGTTCCCTTGGACAGGTTACTTAACCTGCAAGGGCTGCCACTCCTTCTCTTCACGTTGGAAGAGCCTTCCTCACCTCATGGGTTATGACGTCTGTCTGAAGGCGCTTGCTCACAAAAAAAAAAACAAAACAGCTTGACATGGACACAACATAGAAAAATGGGATCAAATTTCCTTACATAAAACATTTTTAATTAGTAAAAAGAAAGGACACCTTCAAAATCAGGTAAAAACCACATTTTTCTTTTAATTGACTACTTAATTCACATTTCCTTCTCAGCTGCTACTTTGGTAAGAAGTAGGTCCCACCTCTCAATAACACTGCATCTGGACAGGCTGAGACAGAGCCAGTGCGAACACAGAGCCCCAAACCAGGGCCTTAGGAAGAACAAGAAAGCAAAACCCAGCTTTTTCTTTGTCTAGAAAGGGACTGTGAATTGGAGGTTCCAAAGCTCCATTTTCTGAAAAGAAGAACCTGGAGCTCAATGTAAAAATGGAAACCAAAACATATCAGCAATGAAGCACCCTCCTTGTATACTGAAGGTGAAGGTGGATTCTGAGAAATAAGTATCTGATTACCCGGCTTCTTGTGTTAGGAATGACCCCATTCCAGCACTTTTAAAGGAAGATGTTTCTGTTTCTATTTCATTTCCAAACAGGTATAAAATCTACTAAAAGGAACAAAATGAATCAGAATAAATCAGCTCACACATAAGAGATACTCCTAGATAATGATTTTTGGTTGCTGAGAATATTCAGCACATTATTTCAAAATGGCAAAATCTGAGGTTACCTGAAGAAGAGAATTCAAAAGAGGCAGCTACATTCACTGATAAAATCATGTGAGACACACACACATACAACCCCATTTTTTTTCAGTGTATACATCAAGGGGCCAAGACCCCCGATCATCAAAATAAGTTACTTTTGTATTACAGTGCACAGAACAATAGAGAAAAAGACGCTTTCTTGGAGAGTGACCAAAAGGCATTTTTCTAAAGGTCCATATCACTCTGAGGTGGAAGGCCTGCAGCCCGGTGCGGCAGCACGGCCTTCATTAACTTGAGCCTTCCTTTTCTTTGGTTGCAGCAACCTCGGTGGGAGCTGTCTCTTCTGAACGTTCTCCTGGCTTCTTCTTCTCCTCCTCTTCCTCCTCCTCTTCTTGGGGATAGAGGTCTGGGTACTTCTGCATGCATTCCTGCATGGCCCGGAACTGGCTTACACAGTCTGATCCCTTGACGTCCTCCGTGCTGTAGTGGAAGCAGGAAAAGGCCGACTTGAATTGTTCCCCACAGGGGCCACTGGCCATGCCCCCAAGGCACGGGCAGTTCCAGTTAATGTCTCCATTTGGCAGGATCAATCCTGGAATAGGAAGATGGGCGAGGAAAATGTAAGCGATGCTCTCTAATGTTGAAAGAAAAGCAAAACCAAGTCCAGCTTTCACGGGCCACTTGAGAGGTAAACAGCATGAAGTGCTGCCTGGCAGGCACCTGCCTGTGGACCTACCTCTTAGACTGGGCTCAGATGCTGGAACACAGCCAGCCTTCCTGCCTCAACTGCCAAGAAGCCCCCACTAGTGACTGTCTCCAGAAGCAACACTGACCTATATTCTAAGCCACCTCCCAGGACTCTGACTGTGTCCTAAGAACTATAGGCTGGAATCCACTTAGTCTAAAGTAGAAGCCACCACTTGGATGATTAATGAGAACCTTTTTAAAAGCCAAAACACTTGAAGAAGCTGAGGAATTGCCCTGGCTGGTGTGGCTTCCGTTGGTCAGAGCACTGTCTCATACACCAAAATGTTGGTGGTTCGATTCCTGGTCAGGGCACATACCTTGGGTGCAGGTTCGACTCCTGGTTGGGGGCATGTACAGAAGGCAAACAATCGATGTTTCTCTCTCTCTCCCCCTTCCTTTCTCTTTTTCCCTCTACCTTTCTCTCTAAAATCAATAAATATATATATTTTTTAAAAAAGCTGAGGTATCCATCTCCTCCTTCCAATCTCTGCTGCCTGCCTGCTCCTCAAGCCCCTCTTGCTCTGCGGCTGCTCTCAGAAGCCACGCAGTTGAAGACAGGTGAAGACGAGGAGGCTGATCCTTCCATGCTGCCTACGAAGATGTCCAAGACATGTTTACAAGGGAAAGGCTAGTGGCATACAGAGTGGTGTGGTTCTATTCTTAAAACGAAAAATTTAGAGGGAAACCACCATATCAACCAAAGTGCTACGTTGTACATATGTGTTAGGGAGGGCTAGGGTTTCAGATGGATTTTCATTTCGATATTATATAGGCCCCTACCTTCTGAATTTTACACTTTTTCTTATCTTTGAACTTTGTCCACATCCGTACAGTATTTCCCGGTTTTCTAAAATGCTTTTAAGATGATGGCTCATGTTCAGTTTGTGGCAGACACAGACCAAAATACAATTCATATAGAATTCTCTTATATACATCGACCACAGAGACTGAGTGTGCTCTTTAAGAAAGACTCTTAAGTGCCCAGTGAAATTACATGTGATTTTTCACTCCTGGGAAATTTGTATGTCTGGCATTCTGAGCTAGCGTCCAAAGTCCTAGGCCTGGGCTGAACCCTGTCTCTTCATTCCAGCCCAGGAAGCCTCAGTGATCGACAAATTCGCTGGTGCGGTCACTCACTAGCGAGACGGCTGACAGCAGAGACGGCAGTGGGAACCGGCAGGCAGTTTCCCTCTGGTACAGCTGACAGCTGCAATGCACCTTCTCGTGCATCCTTCTATATGGTAAATCATGTAATCCTTTCGGCAACCTTCTGCAGTGGGTACTACTAATCCCAGTTACAAAAGAGGTTTCTGGGGTTCAGTGGGATCCAGGCTGGGACTATAGCCAGGACCCTTAGCATTGCCAGAGCCCATTTGCTCCACATCTCACCACCTCTCCAACTTCACAACCCATCTCAGTGCTGGAAGCATTTACAAATGCTGCCCCCTGGAGGCCCAACGCTGCTAATACACCTGCACAGTTTCCAAAAGAAATAACCATTGTAATGCTAATACTTAAAAGTAATAAATAGTTCAGATCTGCAGGAGTCCTTGTATCACTATTTATCAGAGGAAGGTGAGTGAGCAAGCGGTAGCTCCTCACAGAGAACACTATGAAGCCAACTTGCACTTGAGGGACACAATGTAAAACACGACGGTGGCGTCAAACAACAGAGCTCAGATGCAGACTGTCTTCACACTAGTAATTTTGCAGTTGAGAGTTCAGAACCTAGGTCCCAGAGTTCTGTTTAATATGCTTCTTCACTATAATCACTCACAAGAAGGGGCTGCAAAGGCAAATACCCATAAGGTCCAAGCAGATACACTGTCCGTGACAGAAGCAGGCAGGAGAAAAATCAAGGGGAATGATAACGACTGAAAGGAAATGGAGGAAAAGGCACAGCCTCAAGGCAAACACATTCAGTTTTTATAAAAATACAATGGGGCAGACAAAATGAGAAATGATTTGTCCGGCAGGCCTCAGTCTCAATCCATTAAAGAAATGTGCTAATGTGGACTTAAAGACAGGCAAAGGATTCGAATTTACATATAATTTACTTTTCTTTTAAGAGTGTTGATTCCAGATCACTCCTGTTGCTGTGGTTCTGAGGAAGCCAACACTTTGCACAATGTCTGCACTTCCCACTGTCCTCCAAAGGGTGCTACACACGCCTTTTGAGCTTTATTTTAATCTCTACAAGCAGCAGACAGTGTCCTACTTAAGAACATACACTTTAGCCCTGGCTGGTGTGACTCAGTGGATTGAGCACTGGCCTGTGAACCAGGTCACTGGTTTGATTCCCAACAGGGCACACACCTGGCTTGTGGGCCGGGTCTCCAGCTTGCAAGAGGCAGTTTATCAAATGTTATCTCTTGCACATCAATGTTTCCCTCCTTTCCTGTCTAAAATAATAAATAAAATCTTAAAAAAAAAAAGAAAAAAGAATATAAACTTTAGTTAGCATTTGAAGAATTTCAACCAGGAGCCCGTATTCTACAGGCAGCTCCTACAAGGTGTTTCAACATCAATCACCAATGAGCACTAGAAGGCTTGTTAGTTATTACCATGGATGCCAGAAAAGGCTTTAGATTACCGGTGAAGGGAGTACTGTTTATGATATACGGACTGTTGATGAACAGAGCGTACATGCAGCCACCTTACACAGGCCAGGGTACGTCCCAGAGTGGCCAACAGCCCAAAGCCTTTGCAGTGGTGCCCCAGGTCCAGGTGACCGTTAACTGAGCTGTGTGGAACAGTTCTGACTAGGTTAGCTGAATCCTGCTGCTAGAAGACTATCCCTCTATCTCAAGTGAGCGCTTTTCCTGCAAGGTGCTTGCTGGAGAACTGCAAGGCGAAAGCACCTCACAGAACAAGGTGTGTGGCTCTTAGGTGCCTTATTCATCAGTAAGCTTACTTACATCTGCAGATGTGGCAGAATTACGTCTCGTAACTTGACTGAACTGAGGATCCCTGTTACCTTATCTGGAACTGCTCAAATTCACCGACGCCCCCCTCCAAAACTTAATCACTGGGAAGCATCCAACCAGCAGCTTAAGCCAATGCAAAAATTCAGAAGAAAAAGAGGCAGAAAACTTCAGTAAGGAGAACCTCTTAGGTTCTAGCCCAATGGCCCAGAATGGTCCTCAGAATGAGGACCCCAAAACAGCTCCTTACACCTCTGAGGGAGACAAACTCACTGTCCGGAAAGATGGTCCATGGCTGAGATGCATAACTGAAAACCCAGCCTCATCCAGGACAAAATGCAGAAAAAATGTGAATGTTGAACTTCCCCCCAGTTCATGTCTGTGGGTCCCTGGGAGGCCCCACGTCACTCACCATGCTCCTCGTAAGGATCATTGGGATCATCAGCCACCAGCTCGGCACTGCTTGGAGTTTCATGGTCTTCTTTGGTCACAAATATGATTCGATCCTTCCCTAGTGTTTAGAGGGCAGAGGAAGATACCTTTCACTCAACAGCAGTGAATCAGCCCTAAAGCCAAAACGGTAAGACAAATTAAGTTTGAAGCCTGTCCCAAGTGAAATCCCAATGTGAGGTGACCATCAAACTGCCCTCTCTGGGCTGAATCCGACTCTGCGTGATGCACAGTTTAGCAGCCGCTTTCACTGAGTACCCGTGGCTGGAACGAAAACTCCACCGAGGTCTTGGGTGAGGAGGATGACGGCACACTCTGCCCACCATATGTATCCTCCACATGGCAGATGAGATGCCCAGCCCTACCAAATGCAGCTGCTTTTAGTCCCCACATTTGCTGACATTCCAGTGGTGCAACAAGTCTGTCTTCCTTCCATCAAGAAAGGAACAGTCCTTTTCAGAGACCTCAGAGGGCGGGTGAGATCTTCAAGCTTACTCTGCTGTGCTCCAGAGACAGCCAGTGTGTTTCGGAGGGGATTCCACACGTTTGGTGCCCTGGGTTTTGTGGCTGCCGCCCAGGGTACACCCATTGATTGCCTGGCTCTGGTGGCTGAGGATGCTTGTATTCTGGTGTCCCACAGGGCTGTGGCAAGCAAAGAAATGGTTCCTGGCAGGCAACCATCCCCAAGGAACTGCACAGACAGTGGACTAAGGTAATCATCTCCCACCCCAGAGTCTTTCTGTTAAGGAGGTCTTTGCTTGTCTAGATGTTGGCATGAGGGGCAGACTTCAGGTCTGGCAGACATCTAGTGGCTCTCCAGAACTGCTCTCCAGAAATGTAGGCTGTGGAGGCCAAATTCATGTTCTCCCCCTGCCATACTCCAGCTTTCTGGTGTCCCCTAGAAAAGAGCTTATACACTTGTCTGAAGTCCTGATTTTTGTGACTGCCACTCAAGGGACACTTCCAGATTGCCTGGTTTTGGTGGCCAGTGGGATTTATGCTTATAGTCCCACAAGACTGTAGAGATTTGCAAACTTTTAAAAGTTGATGCCTGAGTCCTGGCTGGTAGTGGCTCAGTGGATTGAGTGCCAGCTTGTGAACCAAAGGGTGACCGGTTTCATTCCCAGTCAGGGCACATGCCTGGGTTGCGGGCCAGGTCCCCAGTAGGGGACACACAAGAGGCAAACACACATTGATGTTACCCTCCCTCCCTCCCTTCCCCTCTCTAAAATGAATAAATAAAACCTTAAAAACAAAAACAAAAAGTTGATGCCTAAGTATCTAGCTTTCAGCAAGCCTGAATTTAGGTGCTGAGACTTTCCCTTTTCAGACACCGCCAGTTTTGGCACAGACTCCACTACTGGGAGCTCTGACAAGTACAACAGGCTGCTTGGCCAAGCCCAGAGACTGAGACAATCAAGAGCTGGGGCAGGGATGAACGACGAGTCTCACCTCCCACATGAGGCGGCTTCTTCAAGGCTTAGGTCGTTTCATCTAATGCATAGAAACCTACACGGAGAGTCAAGCAGTGTAAAGAAACAAAGAAATATGTTTCAAAAACAAACAAAAACCAGCTAAAACTCAGGAAAAAACAAAGAACAAAACCAAAATAAACTTCCGTAACCTGGAGAAGATATCCAGATCCAGGATGTCCAGAGAGGGCCAAATAAGAGGAACCCAAAGATATCCACAGTCAAATTATAACTAAAATGTCACAAATTAAAGATTAGGAGAGAATATAAAAAGTAGTAAGAGAAAAACTTGTTAAGTACAAGGGAAGCCCCATAAGACAATCAGATTTTTTCACAAACTGTGTAGGTCAGAAGGAAGTGGAATGATACATTCAAAGTACTAAAAGAAAAATAACTTCCGACCAAAAATACTATAACCAGCAAAGTTATCATTCAGAAATAAACGAGAGCCCTGACTGGTGTGGCTCAATGCATTGGGCATTATTCTGCAAACTGAGGGGTCCCTAGTTTGATTCCTGGTCAGGGTACATGCCTGGGTTGTGGGCCAGGTCCCTTGTTGGAGGTGTGCGAGAGGCAGCTGATTGATGTTTCTCTTTCATATCAATGTTTCTCTCCCTCTCTTTCTCTGTTCCCCTCTCTCAGAGGTTAAATGAATAAAATCTTAAAAAAATAAAGGAGAGAAAAAGAGTTTTCCAGATAAGCAAAAGCTAAAGGAGTTCATCACCACTAAACTGACCTTATGAAAAATGTTAAATGGACTTCTTTAAATTGAGGGAAAAAAGGATGCAAATTAATAACAGGAACACATATGAAAGAATAAATTTCACTGGGAAGGAAAATATATAGCAAAGGTAGTGGAGTAAACACTTATAAAAGCAAGTAGGTAGTTTAAAGACAAAAGTAAAAAAACTATAATTACAAAATTAGTTATAGGATACACAAAATAAAAAGATGTAAATGTGACATTAAAAACAAAATGTAGGGAAGGGAGAATAATAATGTTGAGCTTTACAATGAGATGAAACTTTGTAAGTTGTTATCAAATTAAAAATAGCTTTATATACAATATATGTAAGTTGTTACATGTATGCTTATGGTTACTGTAAAGCAAAAATTTGTTGCAAATACACAAAAGATAAAGGGAAAGGAATATAAGCAAATTGCTAAATAAAGTCATCAAACCATGAGAGCAAGAGAAGAAAGAGATAAACTACAAAACTGTCAGAAAACAATTAACAAAATGCAATAAGCGCAAACCTATCAATAATTATTTATGCACCTAACATAGGAGCACCTAAATATAAAAAGCAAGTATTAACAGACCTAACGGGAGAAACAGCAATCTAGTAACAGCAAGTGACTTTAATACCCCACTTACATCAATAAACAAACCATCCAGACAGAAATCAATTAAGGAAACATTGGCCTTAAACAACATACTAGGCCAGATGGACTTAAAAGACATTTACAGAACATTCTATCCAGAACGACAGAATACACATTCTTCTCAAGTGCATATGGAACAGTTTCCGAGATAGATCATATGTTAGGCCACAAATCAAGTCTTAATAAGTTTAAGGAGTTCTGGCCAAGATGGAGGTGTAGGTAGATAGACTTTGCCTTCTCGCAAAATCAAAAGAAGGAAACAACCTACCTAAAAACAAAAAAACAACCAGAACTGCCAGAAAATTCAAGTGTATGAAAGTCCGACAACCAAGGAGTTTAAGAAGAAATATTCATCCAGACTGGTAGGAGGGGTGGAGATGGGCAACTGAGATGGAGAGGACACAAGGCTTCAGCGGTGGCTGGCAGACTGGGTGGGTGAGGCGGCATCTGCAGACTGGACAGTCCCACATTCGTGTGCAGATAAACTGGGAGGAACAACTGGGGAGTGAGACAGACCAACGCAACCCAGGATTCCAGCAGTGGCGCGATAAGGCCTCAGAACCTCTGACTGTAAAAACCTGTGGGGGTTGTGGTGGTGGGAGAAACTGCCAGTCTCTTGAAAATGGGGTGAGAGGTATGTAATTGGCACTGTTCCCTCTCTGACCCCTCCCCTACATACAGCGCCACAACCCAGCAATGTGGGTTGCCCTGCCCTGGTGAACACCTAAGGCTGCACCCCTTACAACATAACAGGCATGCCAAGACAAACAAATATGGCCCAAATGAAAGAACAGATCAAAACTCCAGAAAAAGGACTAAGCGACAAGGAGATGGCCAACCTATCAGATGTAGAGTTCAAAACTCTGGTAATCAGGATGTTTGCAGAAATGATTGAGTATGGATACCAAATAAAGGAAGAAGTGAAAGCTATACAAAGTAAAATGAAAAATATACAGGGAACCATCAGTGAAAGGAAGGAAACTGGGACTCAAATCAATGATTTGGAACAAAAGGAAGAACTAAACATTCAACCTGAACAGAATGAAGAAACAAGAATTCAAAAAAAAAAAAAAAATGAGAGGTTTAGGAACCTTCCAGACAACTTTAAGCATTCCAACATCCAAATCATAGGGGTGCCAGAAGGAGAAGAG
This sequence comes from Anoura caudifer, assembly GCA_004027475.1. Taxonomy (NCBI): domain Eukaryota; kingdom Metazoa; phylum Chordata; class Mammalia; order Chiroptera; family Phyllostomidae; genus Anoura; species Anoura caudifer. Next base: position 133,501 of record PVKU01000356.1, on the reverse strand, counting down.
GAAGAGCAAGAAATTGAAAATTTATTTGAAAAAATAATGAAACAAACCTTCCCCAGTCTGGTGAAGGCAATATATATACAAGTCCAGGAAGCTCAGAGAGTTCCAAACAAGTTGGACCCGAAGGGGAACATGCGAAGGCACATAATAATTAAATTACCCAAGATTAAAGATAAGGAGAGAATCTTAAAAGCAGCAAGAGAAAAGGAGACAGTTACCTGCAAAGGAGTTCCCATAAGACTATGAGCTGATTTCTCAAACTTTACAGGCAAGAAGGGGCTGGAAAGAAGTATTCAAAGTTGTGAAAAGCAAGAACCTATGACCTAGATTACTCTACCCAGCAAAGCTATCATTTAGAATGGGAGGGCAGATGAAGTGCTTCCCACATAAGGTCAAATTAAAGGAGTTCACCATCACTAAGCCCTTATATGAAGTGTTAGAGAGACTTAATCTAAGAAAAAGAAGATAAAAACTATGAACAGTAAAATGACAACAAACACAACTATCAACAACTGAACCTAAAAAAACCCTGAAAACAAAAACAAACTAAGCAAACAGCTAGAACAGCAACAGAATCACAGAAATGAAGATCACGTGGAGGGTTATCAGTGGGGAGGGGGGAGGAGAATGGGGGGAAAGGTACAGGGAATAACAAGCATAATTGGTAGGTGCAAAATAGACAGGTGAAGGTTAAGAATAGCATAGGAAATGGAGAAGCCAAAGACCTTATATGTACAACCTATGGACATGAACTAAGTGGGGGGAATGCTGGAGGGAATGGGGGTACCAGGCAGAGGGGAATAAAGGAGAGAAAAAAAGAATGGGACAACTGTAATAACATAATAAAATATACTTGAAAAAAGTCAATAAATTTAGGAGAACTGAAATCATATCAAGCATCTTTTCTGACTACAACAGTATGAAATCAGAAATTAATGACACAATGAAAATGAAAAATTCACAAACGTAGAGATTAAACAATATGCTATTGAACAATAAATGATTCAGAGAAATCAAAAAACACCTTAATAAAAATGGAAATTTAAACACCAAAATTTAGGGGACAGAGCAAAAGCAGTTCTAAGAGAAAAGTTCACAGCAGTAAATGCTTACCTCAAGAAACTAAAAAAGTCTCAAAAAATAAGCTAACTTTATACCTCAAGGAACTAGGGAAGGAATGAAACCCAAAGATAATAGAACAAAGGAAATAACAAAGATTAGAGCAGAAGTAAATAAAACAGACTACAAAGATAATACAAAAGAGCAATGAAACTAAGAATTGGTTCTTTAAAAAAACAGAATTGATGAACATTTAGCTAGAATCACCCAGAAAAAAAGAGAGGACACAAATAAAATCAGAAATAAAAGAGGGATGTTATACCTGATATGATGGAAATACAAAGGATCATAAGACATTACTATAAACAAGTATACACCAACAAGTTGGATGACCTGTAAGACATGAATAAATTCCTTGAAACCCACAACCTACCAAGACTAAATCATGATGAAAGAGAAAATCTGAACAGACCAACTACTGTAATATCATTAACTGAATCAGTTATCAAAAACCTATCAAAAAACAAAAGTCCAAGACCAGACAGCTTCACTGGTACATTCTACAAAATAGTCAAAGAAGAAAAACTGGAAGAGGAGGGAACTCTTCCAAACTTATTTTATGAGGCCAGCATTACCCTGATACCAAAACCAGATACGGATGCCATGAGAAAAGAAAATTACAGGCAGTATCCCTGATGAACATGGATGTAAAAATCCTCAGCAAAATATTAGTAAACTAAATTCAACAATATATTAAAAGGGCCATACACCATGATCAAATGAAATTCATTCCAGGGGAGGGAAGGTGGTCCAACACCCGCAAATCAGTCAATGTGATTCATCACATTAACAAACTGAAGAATAAAAATCACATGATCATCTCAACTGATGCAGAAAAAGCATCTGACAAAATTTAACACCCATTTATGCTAAAAACTCTCAACAAATCAGATATAGAGGGAGCATATCTCAACACAATAAAGGCCATATTTGGCAAGTCCACAGCAATCATATTCAACGGTGAAGGTGAAAAGTGTCCCCCTAAGATCAGAAACAATACAAAGATGCTCACTCTTGCTACTTTTATTCAGCATAGTATTGGAAGTCGTAGCCAGAGCAGTTAGGCAAGGAAAAGAAATAAAAGGCAACCAAATTGGAAAGAAAAAAAAATCTGTCTCTATTTGCAACTGACATATATAATATAGAAAACCCTCAACACCCCATCAAAAAGTTGTTAGATCTAATAAATACATAAAGTTGCAGGATACAAAATCAATATACAAAATCTGTTGTTTCCATAAACTAATGAATTATCAGAAAGAGAAATTAAGAAAACAATCCAATTTACAATTGCATCGAAAAGAATAAAATACCTAGGAATAAATTTAACCAAGGAGGTAAAAGCCCTGTATATTAAAAACTACGAGACATTAATGACAGAAATTGAAGGTATTCCATGCCCATAGATTAGAAGACTATTGTTAAAATGTCCATACTAACCAAGGAAATCTACTGATTCAGGGGAATCCCTATCAAAATTCCAATGGCATTTTTCACAGAAATAGAACATGTACAGAACCATGAAAAACCCTGAATAACCAAAGAAGAACAAAGCCAAAGACATCATGCTCCAATTTTAAACTATATTAAGAAAGGTAAAATAGTTAAAATGTATGGCATTGGCATAGAATCAGACACATGAACCAGTGGAACAGAGTCCAGAAGGAAACCCAGGCATGCACGGTTGATGAAGTTACAACAGAGGAGTCAAGACTATACAAGGGGAAAGAACAGCCTCCTCAACCAGTGCTGTTGGGGGGACTGGACAGCCACATGCAAAAGAGTGTAACTGGACCACTGCCTTACAACACACACAGAATTAAGCCAAAATGAACCAAGGACTTGAACATAAGATCTGAAATTACAAAACTCTAAAAGAAAACAGGCAGTAAGCTCCTTGACATAGGTCTTGGCAATGATTTTTAAAAATGGACACCACAAACAAAAGCAACAAAAGCAAATGTAAACACGTGGGACAACATCAAACTAAAAAGCTCTTGCCTGGAAAAAGAAAACATCAACAAAATGAAAGGCAACCTGCAGAATGGGAGAAAATATTTGCAAATCATGTATCTGACAAGGGACAAAATGCAAAATATGTCAATGTGATATACCAATAGCATAAAAAAGTCTGATAAAAAATGGGGAGATCTAAATATATATTTTTCCAAGAAAGATACAGAGATGGCCAACTAGTATATGAAAAGATATTCTTCATCATTAATGATCAGGGAAATGCAATCAAAACCACACCTGGTAGAATGGCTATTGCTAAAGAGACTAGACATAACAGGTGTCGATGAGGATATGAAGATAAGGGACCCTTGTGCACTGTTGGTGGGAATATAAACTGGTACAGTCACTACTGAAAACAGTACAGCGACGTTCTGGCTGGTGTGGCTCAGCTGTTTGGAGCATCATCCTGTAAACTGAGAAGTCAAGGGTTCGATTCTTAGTCAGGGCATGTGTGACAGGCAACCAATTAATGTTTCTGTCTCACATTGATGTTTCTCTCCCTCTCTCTCTCTCCTCTTTCCTGCCACTCTGTCTAAAATCAATAAGCATGTCCTCTGGTGAGTATATAAAAAAAACCAGCATGGAGGTTTCTCAAAAAATTAAAATAGAACTATCCTATGATCTAGCAATTCCACTTCTGGGTCATTTATTCACAGAAAACAAAACACTACTTGAAAAGATATATGCTTTGTTTGTTGTACTATTTACAACAGCAAAGGTATGGAAATAACCTAAATATCTATTGTTGATGGATGAATAAAGAAATTGTACTGTATATACAATGGAATATTATTCACCCATAAAAATGAAACCTTGCCATTTGCAACAACATGGATGGGCCTTGAGGGCATGTGCTAACTGAGGTAAGGTAGAGAAAGACAAATGTCGCATGATCTCTCTTATATGTGGAATCTAAACCAAAAAAAAAAAAAGCTCATAGATACAGAGAGAAGGTTTGTGGTTGTCAGGGAGAGATGGGGGTGAAAGAAGTGAAGTGTTTTTTCTGTGTTTGTTTTAACTGAATTTAATTTAAAAAAAAAAAAAAAATGACTTGCTTCTAGCTCCCCAGGGATTCACCCACAGGGTTCAAAACGCACAAGAAGCCTGAGCACGAACGAGCACTATTCGAGGGGAGACACGAACGGCGGTGTGGGTGCCAGCCAGCAGCCCACCGCAGCCGCTCAGCTGATGCAGCCACTTCCGTGTGTCCAAGAAGCTATCCTGGGGAAAAACATTCCAGTCACCTGCCTCTGAAAGGCAGGTGGTCGGACAGTGCCCCAGGTCAAGACTCCCTCTAGGCTTCTTGGGCTCCTAATCTGGCTGGGAGAAGGAAGGGATCAAGATGGTGGGGGACTCTGTGGAAGTTCCCGAGTCCATGAGGCCTAGGGGCGATTTCCCAACAAGTGGGCCTGGGGGAGGAGGGCTTATTTCACCAAAGTGCTGGTGTCATTAACTTCTGCAGCTTGTTATTTTTAGAACAACAGGCTGGGCAGCAGGGTCAGGCCCAATGTCCCCAAAGACCAGCATCAGAAAGGCACAACCCCATGTACCTGGCTGCCAGAGGGTCCTGGGCCTCCAGAAAAGCAAGGTGGTAGGAGCCAAATGCATTTTATATGAGGAGGTTCTCCTCATGGGAGGCAGGGAAAACGGAATTAGCACTGAATGAACCAGGACAGGTGTATTCCACGGCTCGCTTCATCTAACTTTACAGTGACCCTATAAAGTTTTATCACCCTCATTTTACACAGCATAAAAAGCAAGGCCCAGAGTGGTGACTCAAAATCAGCCCACTGGAAAAGCAAGCGGGCACCTCACCCACTGGACCCCTCCTGGATTCTCCCCTACACCTTCACTACCTAAACGTTGGGGCCATCAGCTCACTGCACAGCAGGTATCTGTGTGATATTCCCACTGCAGGTGGGAGTACCTTCTCGACACCACACATGCTGCAGGATCATCAGTGACCCCTGCAGTCCCTGGAGGGCTTGCCCTCTCTGCGTCCTGTGTGTCAGCTAGCTCCTGCCATCTGGTCACTGCTCTCACAAGAGACAGCAGGAGACCCATTTTCAGGTGGTGAGCCTGAGGCTCTGGAAGGAGGCTGGCTCACACAGAGCTGGATTTTGAACCCAGCTCAGGGACTGCAAAGGCCATCTACGGAGATCCTCCCCACACTGCCCTCCCCCACATAAGAATAATGATGGCTTGACACAGAGAACTTAGCACGACTAGGACACACTATCGTGTGCTTTGGGCAGGAATAAATGGTCCGTATAATACGTACTGACCCAAGCAGCTTAGAATTAAGTCAATGAATGTTTGCTGAGTGCATCAACGAAGGTTTCTTCTAAGCTACTGGTACCTACCTCGTGAAGGGAAAGACACATTACAGCCCTACTAACCACCCTCTCTGACCCAGGAGATCTGGGAATGATGGGGCTCTCATCTAGAAGGAGCTGGGAGATGTCTGGCATTTAAGGCTTCTCCAGGCACCATCTAAATGTGCCCTTGGACTGGGCCTTAGACAGCGGCCTGGAGTGAATTAGCCGCTGGGGGAGCAGAGGCCAGGCCTGCAGAAGTGTGACTGAGTGCTGCCAGTGTTTTCTCTTATTATTTCATACTCCCCCCCCTTCGTGTTTAAGATAGCTCAGTCACAGGTATGGCTAAGGGAAACCAAGGGAAAAATGCTGGGCCCATGCTTGGGCTGCCGTATTGAAGGAAGCAGCTTGGGGAAAGCATGTGGGTGACAGCAAAAAACAGAGTGACACCTCCAGTAAAAAGCGCAGTTGAGGGGCAGAGAGAAGTCACCTTGGTGCTCCGTGCCCTTTCCACACCGGGCAGCGGTAAGGACAGGTCCCCACCAGCGTCAGGCCTAGACCTCCAGCGCATCTGAGGTTTCCACGCCCGGAGCTGGTCTCTGGCCCCAGATAGCACATTCTACCTCAGGGAAGACTGCTTTCCCCATGTGGCCTGGGCAAGGATTTGGGCCAGGCAGCCAGGGCACACTCAAGTAACCAGTTACCTTGGTGATCCTGGCCAGTTTTAGAAAACTCAAAAGCAACCTGCAAAATGCTGAATGCTAAGCAGAGTAAGCCAACAGGGAAGTTCTCAGCTCAGCTCTGATAGTTGAGTTCACCAAGATCTCAGCTAGGCCAGACCAGTGATGAGGCCCAAAGGCCTGGCCTCACCCCAAAGTTAAATCAAACTCTCTGGCATGTTCACATTGCTCACTGGCTTCACAGGTAGCTGTGATACACAGCCAGGTGTGGGAATCACAGGCCTGGCACAATCCGACCGAAAATGTTCCAGGTCCCTCCCAGCGCTGAGTCCTTTCAAGTACCTTCTTTGACATCCCTCTTACAGAAATTATACTTGATGGACAATGTGATATTGTGATTTATAATAAGAAATATACATATTTCCAGGCCTTTGCTTCCTGGAATGTTTAAAAGTGAAGACAAGGCCCTGACTGCTATGGCTCTGTTGGTTGGGTAATGTTCCACAAAGCAAAAGGTCACCAGTTCGATTCCTGGGTAGGGCATGTGCCTAGGTTGCGGGTTTGGTCCATGGTTGGGGCATGTATGAGAGGCAACCAATTGATGTTTCTTTCTCACATTGATATCCCCCTCTCTCTCTTTCTCCCTCCCTTCTCCTCTCTCAAATAAATAATTTTTTTTTAAATCTAAAAAAAAAAAGTGAATAGAAAGACAATGTTTATCTACTCTTAACAGACCTAACTGTGAAGGAAAGAACTAGTCCTAAGAATGCCAGCCAGTGGGGTAATCTGGCGCCTTCTTCAGGTCTCAGAAAAACAGGTCCCCCACCAGCTCAGCCTGCCTACCATGGTAAACAAAGAAAGTGAAACAAATTTCTGCTCCGTCCTGAAATCCTACTCAAATGGCTCCAATGACAAGGATAAAATGGCCAAGAAAAGAGACACTCAGAGGCTAGAGATGTCAATCAAGTTTTAGAAGAGGAAAGGCTGACAGAAGAGTGCCCTCTGACATAACGAATGGAGAAGGCTGAACCCAAAGCACTCAAGGAAGGGAAGTCAACTAGAAGATCAGTCCCACCCCAGGACCCCGCTAAGGGTGGGAATCCAGGGCCCCAGGGGTCTCTCTGAAAGGCTTTGGAGTGGGGCTGAGGACACAAGGACTGGCTGAGCAGCTGGACACCCCCAATTCTGAAGTTTTACTCTCTGTACAGCCATCCTCTTCTCCTGTCTTCTCTCACAATGTCATCCTCAAATCAGCTTGGCTCCAGCTTCAGATACATCTAGAAGGATCTGCATCCCTCACACGACCCTATCTTACACTATTTGCTCCCACCGTTCCAGCACCTTCTTACATCTACTTGAACACGCTGAGCACACGCCTCCCTTCAGGCCTTTGCATAGGCTGGTCCCTCCTCCAGCAGCACTCTTCCTCAGATGCCTTCACACCACCTGCTCCGGTGCCTCCTTCCATGACCGCTCGGCATCTCCCTCACCCTGCTTTATTTTTCTCCAAAGCACTTCTCACCTAACATGTTATGTATTTATTTACCGCTCATCTCCCTCACTGAAATGTCAGCTCCTTAGGGTCAAGGGTTTGCCTTTTTCATTCACTGCAGTATCCCCAGAGCCCGGAACAGTGTCCAGAACATAGTCGGTAACCAATATCTGTTGAAAGAGTGGAGAAACTGAACTCTGGATGAGGCCATGCAGCAGAGGGGTAGGAAGATGGAATGATTATCACCATTAAGCATGTTAGAGAACACTGTTGGATGGGTGGTCTCGTTTTTCCCCCAGAAAGGGGAACATGAACGTGCACGGGATCATTATTCATCAGAATCTCTGAGCGCATCCAACCCAGAAGTGTCCATCATGCCACGAGGGCAGATTTTGTCACCTATGTTCACTAATAATGTGAACAGCGGATGGCATGTCAGAGGTGCTGAATAAATGTTTGTTGACTGAACAGGAGAGAGCAAGCTCAGCATCAGAAAAGGAGGAAACTAAAGGAACAATGAAGCGCTGATACAGGAAAGTATGGGTAGCCCAAGGCCAAGGAGCAAGGCTGAGCCATGCTGTGGAATGTCTTGAGGCTGGGTGGTGGGTGGACCCCTGAGGTAAATTTGCATAGGCCAGTAATTCAATCAGAACAGAGTTCAGGTATGTGTGTGAATTTAGTAAACAAAGATTTGAGCATCCATTAGACCAGGCTGTAGGCTAGATCCTGGGAATTTGGCCCATCTAGTTCTCTTAGTTCAGTGGGAGAAGACAGACAAGACATTTGATGACAAAAATAAACCAAGTGGTCTTGGGTGGGTAGCTCAGTTGGTTACAGTGTCGTCCTGATACCCCAAGGTTGTCTGGGGTTTGATCTCTAGTCAGGGCTCACACAAGAAGCAACCAATGCAAAGGAACAATAGAATTAGGAATGAGGCAAAGGATGTATCGAGGTTTTTTAAATTTTACTAAGATTTTTATCTTAAACTTGAAAATGTTTGAAATACTTTTATGTCCGAAGTCCAATAAACACCACATTCTGATAACTACAAATAGCAAGTTAAAAAAAAAAAAAAAAACCAATGAATGCATAAACAAGTGGAACAACAAATTGATGTTTCTCCTTCTTTCTCTCAAATCAATAAATAAAACTTAAAAAAAAATAAATAAGGTAATGCCAGAAAGTTTAGGATATGAAAGACACCAAAGGAGAGGAAGACCTCTCTGAGGTGGCATGTGAGCTGAATCTTCACAGATGAGGGGCCAGCCATGGGAAAAGCTGAAGGATGCAGCAGGCAAAGGGAAAAGCCAAAAGTCCAGTGTGGCTGAGCAATGACAGAGTGGTTAGAGATCAGGATGGAGCCAGATCAAGCAGGAGCTGGATTATTATATAAGCCCTTCCTTACATGGCAAGGGGTTTGTGATCATTTTTCTAAGTCCCATGAGAAACAAACAAAATTGGGTAGAAAAACAAAAAGTTGGGGACTTAGGAGACAGTGGGTATGGATAAGATAAGAACTAGGGAAGGTCTGAAAGTGAGCGTTTTCATTAAACTGAGAGAGAAGATCTTTGAACCAGGAAAAGATAAAGATCCATGCTTTGGTGGAAGGTGGGGCCTGCCTCTCCTTCCCAGAGAACATGGAGCCTAGAAATCCTCAAGGGCAAGGAGGGAGTCTTATTTATTTGCACAGCCTCATTATACCCCAAAGGCTCAAATTTACTTGCTAAATGACAAAGTAAATTAGAGACTCAGAGAAAGAAAATGAAAAACAAGAGACCTACTGACTCACAAAGTGGAGAGGGCAGAAGACTTTTGTCCACAGCACAATTAAGTATTAATTAACATAAACAGTACTCATTAGCAACTAATTAAGTATTGTGGGTTTATGACCCAGAAAAGAAAGAGGAAATCTTCAAAGCAAGGTTGGGTGGAGGAAAAACTTAGCATTTTAGATTAAGTTGTTTCCCTAACTTGATGTATGACCTTGGGTTGGTCATCTCTGGGCTTCAGATTGCCTGAATTAAATTGAGGGAGCTGGACTATCAGCCAAGAATTTCTCAGGTAGCTTCTCAGGGGTCCACTATCCCTGTCACCTGGGACACAGAAAGTTCTTCAAGAATATCTGCTAAATGATTTAAGACCAACTACTTTTAACTTCTCATTTTACAAGTTTGGAAACTGAGGCCTGGAAGCTTCTGAACTAACGGAGCCCAACTTTGTGTATGCGTGCGCTTGGGGGCGGGGGAGGGCCGGTGTCTTCCCAAAGAGGGCTCCCTGGAATCCACTGGGCACCAGATTGGATAGTGCAGTTCTGGAACCAGACTGCTAGGGCTCAAACCCGAGCTCCAAGACTTACCCGATCGCGTGGCTTTAGCCAAGTCACTCTGGGTCTTAAGCGGGGCCTGACTTACAAAGGTCTCTGCGCGATCAATGATAAGCCCTGAAAAGCTCCTTGAAGAGTGCCTGATAGAGGTAACTGGGGCTCAATAAATGTTCTTTTTGTTGGTACTTCTACCGCTCTAGCACAACACCTAACCCGAGAGGCAACCCTTCAGGAATTACAAGGCGCGTGCAAATCGTAACACGTGGTGTGCGGGAAGAGCGACAGTAATAATTAGTGTCAATAAATTCCAAATTGCGAGCCAGAGAAACGTGCTCAGCACTTCGCTTACTGGCTCCGGTCTAGTTTATAAACTCTACCACGAGCTGGTCCCTCTGAGGTTCGGGTTCGAGCCTCACCGTGACTTTAGACCAGCCTCATCTCTCTCAGTCTCAGTTCTCTCATCTGCAAAACGGGGGAGGCAACCCCGCCGCCCAGTCGGCTCCAAAGGCCCCAAGGAAGGTACCCCGGGCCGCCTCGGGTTGTCCATATTTGCAGTAGGGCCCCTGACTGCCGGAGTCTGCCGGGGCAGCACAGACCCCGTAGAGGCCCGCGTAGGCCGGTCTCCATAGCAGCTCACCTTCCCTACCTTCCTGCCGGCAGTAGGACATGGCCGAAGCCCAGGGCTCAGACTTCGCAGTGATAGCGGCGGTAGCGGCGGCAGCGGCGGCGGATCCACGCCGTGACCTCTCCTCTGGCAAGGTGGGAGGCTCCGAGGCCCACGCGAACCCGCCCCCTCCAGGCCTGTCCGCCGCGCGCCTACCTCACCGCCTTGCCACTTCCAGCCTGGGGACCCCCCCAGCAGAAAACTACATTTCCCAACAGGCTGCGCTCCGCCCGGCCACTCTTCAGGAAGTCTTCAGAAAGACTACATTTCCCAGAAAGTCGTGCAATGCGCAGGCGCATCAGTTACATACACCACATTTTGCAACTTCGTGGAGAAAGCACCTAACCGCATACTACATTTTCCAGAAGACCTTGCGGCGCGGTTGAGCAGAGTAGCTGGAGATCACGGGGAGTTAACGTTGCAGCACGTCGCCTGTGGTTCTGGGCATCGCGCGGATTTTCGCAACTCAGGCAGACAGGAGACCCAGCACTCCGCACTCTGGCCGTGAACTTCTTTCGTCCCTGAGCAGAGCAAGACGGGTCGGCCAGCCGGGTCTCACCATGGCCTCGAATGTGAGTGTCTCCTGGCCTGGAGGGCCACACCCAGGCTTCCCCAAGTCTCGGGGCCTCCTTTTCCCCTCGGGGCCTTTTAGGTCCATTTTGCTTGTCAGACCCACGTCGGTGGGGCTGCCCCCTACCTCCCCCCCGCTTCCCTCTGCATGCTGTGTCTAGGTCTTCTAACTGGTAATTTGTCTTAACCTATCCAGACTCCGTATTCCTTGGTCTACCTCTTCCTCGGGTCGCTAATTTGTGGAGAGGGAGATTGAGGAGGTGTTGCTCCGGACATTGGGATCTACTTGTGCTCGGCACCTCTCGGCAGCCCTTTCGTTCATTCCCAGTTACCGCCTAGGCCCTTGGAGTTTTCAAATTTGCGGAGCAGACGTAACCTCAGAGAGGGGGCCAGTCCGCGGGAGTTGGGGGAAGCCGATACCGCCCAGGTGGAGCTGTCCAGCAGGGGACAGACAGGGCTTTCCGGGAAGTCAGTGAACTCCCCGCCCTAGGTGGGTATGTAAGGGGTCAGGTTTGTTTGGGAGCGGAAGAGTTAGGATGACTGTAAGCATTTACCTACTGCTGGACTTCTCGTGCTCTTAGCGTGGTTTCGGTTAGAGAGATCCTGACAGAAGGTGATTTCTTTGAAAAGGCTGCTGGCCTCTTGCCCCTGCAGCCAGCCTTTCTCAGGAATCTTTCAACTTAAGCCCAACATTCATTTAGCAAACCGAGTGGCCCTTCCACCAGGGTGCTGTATATGGGAGAAGATAGTGACTCACCACTCTCCTCCTCTATGAAAGTGCTTCTGGAGCCAGCTGGGGAGCCTTGCCAGCTCCAGACACTCCCTCCCTCCCTCCCTCCCTCCTGCTTTGGCGGAGTGCCCTACCCACTCTCTCCTGTCTTGTTAAACTCTCTTTCCAAGCCCCTTCTCTGTTCCAAGGGTCCCCTCTGCCTCCCACACTCTCCAAGAGGCAGGATTTGTGTCACCCACAGCCCTAGTGCACTCTTTCCCAGGTTAGAGTTGTGTTGGAGGGCTGAAAGCCTTGAATGCTGCATGTAGAAAAGCCACAGAGGTGGTCCATGAGACCCAGGGTCTGCCAGGGGAGAGGGTAGTCAGGAGAGACTGGCTTGCTCCCAAAGGTGAACTCCTGTCTGCCCCTCCACACCACCACCCTGTTTTACAGATGGGGAACTCCCCAGCAGAGGAAGGCACTCGCACAGGTCTCGCAGCCAGGTTGGCAGGTTACGTCGTGGGAGTCAGGCAGACCTGGGGGCAAATCCACTTTCCTCCTCTCTGTAGTTGTGTGGCTCTAAACTCTAGAGGGATGGGAAGTTTAAGGGAGATTGTGCTTTCAACAGTGCCTGGTGTATAGTGGGTACTTAATACATGACAGAAATCTTCACAATCTAACATGGATGGTCCATCTGGTGGGCAGAGACTGTCTTGGGTATGTTGGGACCTGACCTTTGCCAAGGAATGCAATTGAATTTGGGTATCCTCTGCTGCCAAGTCTGTTGATTCATCTAGTAGCCGGGTGTGTTTACGTTTAGGGGAGGAGCCGCCCAGCCCTAGTGGTGGGGCAGCAGGGAGGTGACAGAATTCTTAATCAATGTAATCACTGTCCTGTCACAGGCACAGCTTACTGTCTTCCTTTTGTAAGTGAGTAGACAGGAGCAGGGAGGTAGAGCAAGTACCCAGGGTTTCACAGCAAGTGATTTTCAGGCCTATGTGTTGCCCTCTGTTCCCACCTCTTGCTACTTTTGAGCCCAGAGTGCTGGGACTGGGAGGGTATGTGTCACTGAGGACACATAAAAGTATTCAACACATATTATGTATTTAACATCAAGATGGCCTTGAAGGGAAGGAAGAAAGGCTCAGGAGGGTGCCCCTCAGGCCAGGGGAGGTGTAAGGGTGGGTAGTGGGGAATGGGCAGAGGAAGTCTCCATCATCCTGTTTATTGGGAATTTGGTTCAGAATGTGGACTGGGTGTGTCCTGTTACTACCCAGCCTACTGACATTGCTGTTAACTCTGGGAGGTGGAGAGAGGGGCGTGTTGGCAGGAAAGGGGAACCAAAAGTTCTGGGTGATAGACATGTTCCGTGCCTTGGTCAGGATGCTGTTCAGATGGGATCTACATTTGTCAAAATCCATCAAACTGCACACTTAACATCTGTGTATTTTTACCATATATAATTAAAATGAAAACAATATAAGTAGTGAAATTTAATTTATTTAAAATAAACTAATTTTTGTTCTTTTTTTTTTTTCCTTCAGTATTCTAATACAAGTAACAGAAGAGAACATGTCAAAATTACGACTGACCCCCAGCCAGGCTTCCTACAGCGGCTGAGCGAGACCTCGGGTGGAATGTTTGTGGGGCTCATGACCTTCCTGCTCGCCTTCTACTTAATTTTTACCAATGAGGTAAAATGTTTAGGGTCCCACTGTGCAGAATGAGGATCCCTGTAGCACCAGGGAGCAAAGGTTATTGAATCCAGAGGCTGGATTTAATAATAAGGGCTTAGATTTTACAGAAGAGAGAGGAGGATGCTGAATTAATCAGAATTCTTTCTGTTGTGACCCTCCTTGCCCCCCCACATACACACATAACTATGTGAAATAATGGGAAGTGAGGGGATAGGTTAACACACCTGAAATCCTGGGGGTAGCATCAGCTTCAGGTGTGGTTGGATCCAGGCATTCATGTTGGGTCACCAGAAATCTCCATTTTTCCATCTCTTGCCTGTGTTTCTCTATTGTGGATTTTTCTTTGGCAGACTCTGTGTTGGCTAAGGAATTCCAGGATCATATCCAATCAGCTTAGCAACCACAGAGAACAAAGGAACCATCTCCTTCTAAATGAATTTAGCAACAATTGCAGGGAAATCTCTGAGTCCTGGCTTGGGTCTCAGTCCTCTCTCTCAACCAGTCCCTGTGGCCACTGAACACATGTACTGATTGGTTAGGCTTGGGTCACGTGCTTTGGACCAAAGTACTGATTGGCCCATATAAATCACATGGACTAAGAGTAGGGGAGGGGAGGAGAAGACAGAGGAAAATGGGGGAAGGGGTCCAGGGCAAACAAAACACCAGCTAGCTCCAATGTGGAGGCAGTGGGGTGGTGGGGAGAGGTCTGCCTGGGAAAGCAGGAATCCTGGGTTCCAGTCCCAACTCTGCCACTTGCTAGACTTCAGTTTTCCAACCGTCCAATGGGAAGAGCAGTCTCAGTGCTCTCTGAGGCCCGTGCTTCCCTGAGACACTGTGTCAGGCTGTGCCTGACTTGTTGAAATCCTCACTACCCTTTGCTCACAGGGCCGCGCATTGAAGACGGCAACCTCCCTGGCAGAGGGGCTCTCACTCGTGGTGTCCCCCGACAGCATCCACACTGTTGCTCCTGAGAATGAGGGGAAGCTGGTGCACATCATTGGGGCCCTGCGGACGTCCAAGGTGCGTTTGGCGATGGTCGCTGACCCCCGGGAGGCTTGGGGCACGTCACTAGGTTTTGTTTGGTTTTGGATTTTGAAAACACGTACCTAGGAGATGGACACACAGGGCTCTGATTACTGTCTGCAGCACTCAGAAGCTGTGTGGACCCGTCGCTCCTAAATCTTAAGTCTTCATGGGGAGAATAATTGTAACAAATTGGGGGCCAGTTTTGAAGATTTGGTGGGATTAAGTAGCTCAAGTCCTGGCCTCATGCCTGGCATGTGGTGTGAGCTTTACAAATAGGTACAGTAGTGATTATGTTTGGCATGTGGTCTAGTTCAAGGCTACAAAGGTACTCGGTTATTCAACCTTTCCTGTCTGAGCACTGAATGTGGCACTGAGCACCAACACCACTGTGCCACTGGGCCTTGCAGCTTGAGCCTGTGCTGGGAGGCACATGTCACAGGCATTGGGTGTTCAGAACTTGGGACAAGCAGCTTCTCCTGATTCTCCCCCATGAAGTGGCCATAGCATTCTCCATCCTGTCCCTGTCCTCTGTACCTGTTTCTTTTCTAGTCCAGCTTCCCCTGAGCTGGGTGTTCTGGGCTGGTGTGAGTCTTGTTCTTTATTTACTTGTTTTTGGTTTGATTGTTTTTGAAGCTCTTGTCTGATCCAAACTATGGGGTCCACATTCCAGCTGTGAAGCTGCGTCGGCAGGTGGAGATGTACCAGTGGGTGGAAACCGAGGAGTCCAGGTGAGGCACCAGAGAGTGGCAGTCAGCTGGGGGTGGAGGAGGTACAGATGTCAGGGTAAAATGCAGGTGGCTTTCGTTTCGACATTTCTGAAATTTAAAGTATAAAATCTTACTGTCAGAGAAGTGTCCAGTTATCCTGAACGTATCAGCGAATGATCTTTTGTTTGAAGGGGACAGAAATCCAATGCATAGTGGCCCACAGAAGCGGGGATTGATTAGCTCCTTTATCTGGAAAGTTCCACAGATGCCTGAGTTTAAGATATTACTGGTTCCAGGCCACAATTTTTTCCCATGTGTTAATTCCATCTCCTCTCCTGTGAGGGGACAG
The DNA here is from genome assembly GCA_004027475.1 of Anoura caudifer. Lineage (NCBI taxonomy): Eukaryota > Metazoa > Chordata > Mammalia > Chiroptera > Phyllostomidae > Anoura > Anoura caudifer. The sequence goes on along the minus strand of PVKU01000356.1, from coordinate 117,837 downwards.
ATGTGGCCTCCAGGTTTATATTCTATCAGTCCTAACAAGTCTTAGGGGAGGCTCTTGTTGGCCAGGATGGGGTTACCTGGAGCTAGGGGTGGGGTCACCCCCACCTGAGCCACATGGACTATGAGTTGAGTGGGGGGGAGGTGGCTGGGGAGCCAGGGCAGCTCAGCCTGGAGGAGGGCAGCTTCAGAGGGCCCCCATGGTGCTGTCCTGGGGCAGAGGGCACAGCCAGATCCGTGAGCCCAGGGTGCGGGCTGCAACCCTTTGTGTAAGCAGGTGGAGACAGATTTCAGCTCCAGATGAGAAAGCACTTTCTCCAGTCAGGGCCTTCGAGGGCTGGAGCTGGCTGTCTGCCAGGGAGTGAGCAGTGTGTCTCTGGGCTGGTGCAGACAAGGCCTGTGCCATTTGGATAGTTTGACAGAGCAGCCCCAAGTTGCTGCCAGCTGGAGACACTTTGAGATGGGAATGCCTCAGGAATGATGGGCTGACTCTGGGCTGCTGTGCTTTCCCTGCAGGGAATATACTGAGGACGGGCAGGTGAAAACAGAGAGGAGGTACTCCTACAGTGAGTATGGGCCCCCATCCTCAAGGGCCACACCCCAGGCTTGTGGGTAGATGCTGGGCACATCCTTGCAGTGGGGAAGTGCACAGAATCAGGCACTGGGATCCCCGAGTGCTGGTCTGCAGAGCCCTGCTCTCCCGTCCATCCAATGAGGCTCCAGGAGCTGCCCCTTCAGCCATGGAGCAGTCATGGGCTTGAATAAGAGGACAAGGGGCTGGTAGGCTTCGGATGTGTGACGACAGTTGCTGAGTTGTTCTCTTTTCCCACAACAGACCCTGAATGGAGGTCAGAAATCATCAACAGCAGAAACTTTGACCGAGAGATTGGCCACAAAAACCCCAGGTGAGGGCTGGGCCCGAAGCTGAGTGCAGCCTCAGCTTCTTCATCTGAGAAATGGGGTTGAGCTACTTCTGCTTCCTGAGTTGATTAGTGCATTGGATGTGTGGGCCACTCTGTGGCCTATGATGACCTGCTCTCCCTGGCACAAGTCTGGACGTGGGGTGGGCAGTTCCTGTGTTGGGCGCCAGGAACACAGGGAAGATCCACGCTACCCTCAAACAAGCCACGAATGTAAGGCCTGGACCGAGTGCCTGAAGGGGTCTGCGTGTACAGCACCAGGGAAGCATTTGGCAGCACTTTGCCATGGGGGTGGGAGGACAAACAGGAGGGGCTTTCAGCAGGCAGTGGCATTTGATCTGGGCCTGTGTAGGAGTTGGGCCAAGGGAGTTTCTCTTTGGGACATGGGGCTGGAGCAGGCCTAATGCTGGAGCACACCTGGAAGGCGGGCTGCATGCAGCCACGGGGTGGGCTGTGCCAGAGGGCCTCGGATGTGCACAGGGGGCTTGGACACTACCTGGCGCTGGGAAGGGTCAGTGAGGGCATGAGGTCCATGGAAGGCCTGTCTGATGACTGGGGGTGGGGTGGGACAGGCTGGTAGGGATCCAGGCAGGAGGGTGTAAAGCTCTGGGGATAGGAGACAGAATGAGTGTGCCATCCAGGGAAGGGGGACTCAAGCATCCAGGGAAAGGAGTTGCTGGTAAAGACAAGATATCTGCAGTGCCTCGGCCGGTCTGGACTTGCAGCATCTCCCTGGGTAGGGACCCTGCCAAGCACAACCCTGAGGAACCCACACAGCTCCCACCTGGGGCCCTGCCTCACTGACAGCTCCCTCTGGCCCACAGTGCGATGGCAGTGGAGTCGTTCACAGCAACAGCCCCCTTCGTCCAGATTGGCAGGTTTTTCCTCTCCGCAGGTAAGTCTCTGGCCCCTTCAGGTAAGCCATTGCCAACCCAGAGGCTTTGTGCTCCCATTTGGCCATTCCCAGGAGCTGGTGCCTCTTGTACTCAGCCCTTATGTGAGTAAAGGGGCCCTGCTGCCCTGGGCATGGGATCAGCCAGCAGCTTTCCAAGGATCATGTTTTGGGCTGGGGCCAGAAAGAAGGCAGATCTTTAGGAGGCGGGGACTCATGTAGAGCACCCCTGTTGCTCAGCGAGTGCCTGCTGTGCCAGCCAGCTCTGGCCTCAAGTGGTCTCCATGCAGCTGAGAGCCAGGCTTGGACACAGATAACCGGGCCCAAGGTAGAATGGGTACAGGGCTGAGACCATTTCCAGAGCCATGGTCCCCATTCCCTGGCTGGATGGAGATGGGACAGGGAAGGCTTCCTGGAGGAGATGGAGACTGCAGTGGGGCTGGCACAGGAGCAGCAGAGGAAGAGATGGAGCTGTCAAAGAGCACTCTGCGTGGGGCTGTGCGTGCGAAGGCCCAAGGGGGTTGAGCCAGGAGGGGCGCAGTTCGGCAGGGCTGTGTGAGGGTGTGGTGAGAAGGATGCCAGGCTGGCGGGGCTGCAGGTCAGGGGTGTCTCAAGCTGCACACCTTGTCTCTGGCCACCCTGTTCCTCTTAGGCCTCATTGACAAAGTCGACAACTTCAAGCCACTGAGCCTGTCCAAGCTAGAGGACCCGCACGTGGACATCATTCGCCGGGGAGACTATTTCTACCACAGTGAAAACCCCAAGTATCCGGAGGTGTGGAGGGGCTTGGGCAGTTTGGAGACCAGAGATCAGGCCCCTCAGAGTACCATTCCCCAGCACACACAGCAGTCAAATTCTGGCTTAAGACTCTGATTTGGTTCAGTGGAGCCCACAGCTGCACTTGGCCGAGTGAAATTGGAGTGGGGGACATTCTAGGTGATGAACCACCTGGGCAAAGCTGTGGAGGCGGGAAAAGGGGGTGAGTGTAGGGGGTCGACAGTGCCATGGACCCAGGCACAGGCTGGCTGCTCCTGGCCTCACCCACCCACTTCTCTTCCACCCCCAGGTCGGAGACCTGCGAGTTTCCTTTTCCTATGCGGGGCTGAGCAGCGATGACCCTGATCTGGGCCCGGCCCATGTGGTATGTACCCTCTGCAGCGCAGACTGAGGCAGGGCTTCCTGCTGTTCCTGGGCATGAACATAGTGGACGGTGTTGTGAATATTGCTTTGGACCCTCCCTGGGAGTTGTGTTCATATGCTCCTACTCGCCTAGTTAGGTGTGCCCTTGAACAGTTCGAGAGGTCTGTCTCCTGAAGCCATCCATGGGTATCAGTTGACCCCAGGTTAAGAACTATAGTTCTGGGGGACCTCATAATGATGCGTAATGAGAGTTCTCCCGATCACAGGGAGCCCCTCCTCCACTAGCCCCCAGTTTTTGCTCTACACACTTGCTGTCACATTCCTGACCCTGTCGCGTACATTCCACCCCCAGCCCAGACCCTGCTTCTGCCAAGGGTCCTTTGTGCGTCTGCAAATGGAGTGACTTGGTGGGAGCTCCAGGAGCTGCAGCACCCCCGGCTGATGTGTGGAGCTAGAGGCTCAGGGATGGCTTGGGTCCCCTCACTCACTTCCCTATCAGACACCCAGTGTCAAGGGGTGCTGGGACTGGGCGGGCTGGTCACCCCCTCAGTTCTAACACTGAGTTCTCTGACCAGGTCACTGTGATTGCCCGTCAACGGGGTGACCAGCTAGTCCCATATTCCACCAAGTCTGGGGACACCTTGCTTCTCCTGCACCACGGGGACTTCTCACCAGAGGTGAGTGGCCAACTTCTGTGATGGAGGGACTGGTGTCTCCCTCCCTGGCACTTCCCTCTTGTGGTTATTTAATAAGTACCTACTACTGGTGGTCATAGCCAGTGCTAGGAGACAAGGAAAAGAAAAAGGAGTAAGCATCTCCCAGTGTGCCAGGCTGTGCTGGGCGTAACAGTGGGCAAGAGACTCCCAGTCTTGGCGAGGAGAGACACTCAGCAGTAAAACAAGTAAGGGCACCTTGCGCTGGCTGTCGTGAAGGAGAGACAGATGATCTGGGATACACAGGCGTGACCATAGGAAATCTGCTCTGACAGTGGGAAGGAAGGCCTCTCTGAGTGACGTTTCTGCTGAGGGCCAAGTGAAGAGCAGGGGTTGGTGCTGGAAGTAGTCCAGGCAAGTCAGAGTTCGCCTTTTTGGGACATCAGGAGCGTCCGTGTGGCCCCTGCCCAGAGAGGGGGTCAGGGGAAGCAAGGCAGCTGAGCAGGCAGGGGCCCCTCAGCATTTGGGGGACAGTGAAGGGACTTGAGCAGAGTCCCAGGACTGGGTGAGGGCGTGCACCCCTGTTCCCATCTGTAGAAGGAAGAGGGAGGGTCACATGTCACCTGAGTTCCAAGGAGAAGGGGTACAAAGATGTACCAATTAGCTCCATGGCATGCCTAAAGTTAGCCACTTTCTCTGGGCAGGAAACCCTTTGCAGAAAAACACAGCTTTTACACTGTCGATGAACACAGTGTACCACTTGTGGTACATTCTGTGCTTGCTTTGAATAGGATTGCTGGGCTTTGCACCCAGAAGGGTTTGAATGGGTAAGGGCAGCAGGCAGGTGTCAGGGCTTAGCTGGGACCCTTTTGACCCTATTCTTAGGCCCTAAGCTGTCATCCCTCTCACTTTAGCCCCCAGCCCCGGCGTGTTGCATGGGCCCAGCCCTCTCTAGCCAGGACTAGAGTGAGGTTGGGCTGCAGCCCGGGAGCCCTGTTGCCAACCTCAGGGTGGGGCTGTCACCTCCCAGCCTGGCAGGGCATGAGTCACCCTTCCCTCCAGCAGCTCTCAGGGCCACCTGGGGCATTTCTAAAATTAGGCCTTGTCCAGGCCTTTCCCTCTCTCCCAGAGCTCCATCCGGGTCCCCAGGCTTCCATCCTCCTGTGGGTAGAGGCCCAGGTCTCAGAGCCGTCCCCCTAGAGAGGCGTGGCAGTGTTCACGGCTTAGGTCACTCCCCTGGCAGGAAGGCTGTGACAGAGCAGATGGGCAGAGCTTTCTGATCACCCTGTGCCTCCAGCACAGGCTCCAGGGTCTCTGCCGAGTGAGGAGAGAAGGCTCGGAGCCACGGAGGCAGCCCAGGGCCCCGAGAAACCCCAACCCTGCAAGTCGGGAGGCCCAGATTTCAGTCCCGGGGACAGGAGAAGGCGGTGTGGACAAGCAGGGGCACTGAAGACAGCCCCTGCTCAAGCCCTGCTCTGCCTTCTGCTGGCTGTGGGACCTTGAGCCAGTTGATTATCCTCTCAGCCTGACCCCCTGTGTACAATGGAGATTTAAAAAGAGATGATTATTGCAGTTATCCCTACCTTATGGGTTGTGGTGAAGATTATCCATTCAGTGTGTTTTTACCGAGCACCAGAGACATAGGGACAGAACAGATGTGATCCCTGCCTTCGGGCTTGTAGCTTGGTTAACTGCTTCGGATGAGACCCAGGTGTGTTACTTATCCCTTCAGAGCCTCGGTTTCCTCGTCTGTGAAGTAAGTGTGCCTACCTCATCTAGTTGTTTTGAGGATTGAACAATACTTGTAAAGCACCTAGGACAGTGACCGATAAATAGTAAGCATGAATGTTAGCTCTAATACTGTTACCACAGATGACGATAAGGTAGGCTCTCCGAGGAAATGTCCTTTAAGCCCACGCTGGCAGAATACGCAGGAGCTGGCCAAGCGTGGCTGAGGCAGGCGTGCTCTCAGCACAGCGGCTGCATGCGTGAAGGCCCTGAGGCAGGACGACGCTTGGTTTGGTCTCCAACAAGCAGCCATGGGGCTGGGGCACAGCAGGCAGGGTCTTGGCAGGCTGCTGCGTGAAGGTGGTGGCGATGGCAGCGGCAGAGAGGCCAGTGGGGAGGAGGCTGCCGCAGAGGTCCCGGCAAGAGGGGGTGATGGTGGGGAGAGAGGGTGTGAGGAAATGGGGACCACTGTTGACAGGACTTGCCGAGTGACAGCCTGGATGGGAGGTGATGAGGGGAGGAACAAGTTGCCACCCAGATTTCAGCTTGTGCAGGTGGGTGGGTGCTGCCATTTGCTGAGATTTAGACGATATGGAGGAACAGGTTGGGGTGGAAGCTCTAGTGTCAGTCGGTGTCGGATGTGCCCGGACATGAAGTGGAGATGTCACGCAGGCGGGGGTGGGGCACAGGGGGAGGACCAGGGAGGTGCCATGGCGGCAGCCTAAAAGAGGCACTGATGTATGGGTGGATTTCCTGGCGAGAGAGTGTAGACTGATGCAGCTGGAGAATTTCAGCATTTAGGGGACGGTAAGAGGGAAGGAGTAACCCTGGAGACTGAGAAGGAGTGGCCTGAGAAGTAGGAGGGAAACCAGGAGAGGGTTGTCCCAGGTGCCACGAGCAGCGTCCCAGATTAAGTCGGGTCCCTACATGAAGTGGTTTCCGTAGCTACTGGCAGGCACAGTCAGATGTCCCCACAGTCACAGATGTTGGTAAATGACCCCAGAAAGGTACTGCTGTAGTGTCAGGGAGAGTCAAGTTCCTTTCAGATGGGCTAAAGACTTTTGAAAATCCTCACTGAGGACATTTTTTCATTGCTTTTAGAGAGGGTAAAGGGAGGGGAGAGAGAGAGAGAGAGAAGCATCAATTGGTTTGCCTTCTCATACATGCCCCGAGCCGGGATCAAACCCGCAACCAGGGTATGTGCCCTGACCAGGAGTAGAACCCATGACTTTTGGTTTACGGGATGACGCTCCAACCGAGCCAACTGAGCCAGGACTGGATGTTGGGCTAAGGGCTTTTGCAGGAGGTGGGCTGCGATCTGAGGAGGGCCCAGACCTGCCACAAAGATCTGTGTGCACACCCTGCCCTCCTGTGCCAGGCTGGGGAGGTGCATACACCCGGGCGGGAGGTGTGCCCTTATCTTCCTCCGGTCTGTTCAGAAATGGCCAGTGTCCACTGAGGTGGTGTCGCTCCCTCAGCCACCTGGTCTGCCAGCTGGGCAGGCCGGTGACCCCCTCAGACAGGAGGTGTAACACCATATTACCCCGCCTTGTCCTGCAGGAGGTGTTTCTGAAAGAACAGAAGAGCAATTCCATGAAGACGTGGGGCCTGCGGGCTGCCGGCTGGATGGCCATGTTCACGGGCCTCAGCCTCATGACGCGGATCCTCTACACCCTGGGTAGGTGCGAAGGGACTTCTCACACCGTCCTCTGTCAGCCTTTCTCCCTGATGGTGTGTGCCCTGGGGCCTGAACCAGGCCTTTGGTCCATCTCTGAGTTCCCACCCCATAGCCTTGAGATGGCTGAGCAAAGAAGGGCAGGCAGGAGAGACAAGATGTTTTCAGGGGTGAGGGCAGAGCGGATGCCAATCCTGGGACGCTGGCCTAGCCCTGGGGTCTGGGGATCTGGCTCTGCTTTGTCCACTCCCTTGCTCATTCCTTCCTCCCTTCACCCGTGGCTGAGTAGCCTTGGTGAGGAGGCTGGCCAGCCTTTGCAGTGGCTGGGCCTGAAATCTGATGTTAGAGCTCTGAACCCTTGGGCCATCCTCCGTCCTGTGTCAGCTTCAGGTACCTCACACCTGATTTGTAGTTTTATGTTTGGCAAGTAGGAATCACTAAAAAATTGTTAGACTGCATTCCCCACCAAAAAACTGGGCTAGATTTGGGCTAGCCGGCAATTCTGGGGCACAAGGGAGAGATTGCTAGGCTGCTCCCCTGGCCCTCAGTTGGCACCAGGGATCCCCGTGGTTGCCCAAGCGCCCTGGGCTGGTTCAGGACTGAGCGTCCAGGCTGATTGAGTAAGGGCTGGGTCAGACTGTTGCAATGGGAGGTTGGGGCTTCAGAGGACTTTCCATCTGAGCCTTTACCCCCGTGTGTCTCTGCCCAGTCAGGTGATTCTGTCAGCCTTCTCTGGGCCCCAACAAACCTCTCCCCCACTTACCCATGCCAGCTGGGGAAAGGTCTGGCCGCACACATCCCAGACTCTCAGAGCTGGGAGGGCCACCCGCCTCATTTCACAGATGGGAGAACGGAGGTGCAGGGAGGGAAGGACACTCCCCTGCAGTTTTCTTTGGATAGCTGAACTGTGCTCGGGAAGGCCAGCTGCCTCTTGGGCACCATTAAGATCTGAATTTGAACAGAAGCCACCATCCTTTTCCTGTGCGCTGAGCCCATCGAGGTTCTGTGATCTGGACAGGCTGTCTCCCCTCCTGGAGACTCGAGTCCGCATTGTTAAGATGAGGAGGTTGGAGTCTTATCTCAGATTGCCTTACTTTGAACCTCTGACTGCCCGAGACCCTCTGATTCTCCCGTCTGGAAAGCTGACATTCCAGACTCAGAACAGACTTCAGAGCATGGAGAGACCCGAAGTGCAGGTGTAGTGATTCGGGAATCTGCAGCGAGAGCACCCATTCACTCAGTGAGAACTTAGTGCGTGCCTAGGGTATGCCAGGCATTGCTCTGAGCCCTGCAGACCACACAGTGAGGAGGACGGACAAGGCCCCTGTCCTTCCAAGGCTCAGAGCAATGGCTTAGAGCTCAGGCTCTGGGCTTCAACAATCCTCAGTTTAAATTCTGGCTCCAGTGCTTTCTAGCTTTAGGACTTTGGGTGAGTTGAACTCCCTGGGCCTTGGTGGCCTTGTGGGTAAAATGAGATGAAAAATAGCATCAGCCTTACAGAACGGGCCTGAGGGTTTGAGACGGTGCCTGACACCTGGTCACCACTCAAAAACATGAACCCTGCTCAGTGTAAGGGCAAAGTGGAGTGCTTGCTCCCTGAGTAGACAAAGGTGAGCTACCTTTGTAGCCAAAAGTGGCCTGTAGGGTGCTGGAGCCACAGCAGGGCACTGGGGATTGCTTTGCAAACCCAATGGCACCAGCCCACTGGGGCCTCCTGGGAACTGAGTGAAGATTTCCCCAGTGGACAGCAGCCATGGGATGCCATCCTGAAGAGGCAAGACAGGTCAGAGATGGCAATGGGTCCAGCTGGATCCTAGACTTCATCATCTGGGGCCAGTAGCCTGTGAGATCCTTGAGGTGGGAGTGGCTGAAGCTAATTTGTTTCCCTCTGTCCCTGCACATAGCTGGCCCATAGGTAATTGGTAAGGACCTGCTGCCTGGATGAACGAACACCTCCAGGAATGGCTGAAGGGCCTGAATAGGCATCCCCAGAATGGTCTGTCCCTTCTCCTGTGTTGTGTACAGCAAATGGCATTTGCCACTGCTGCAGCTGAATGTCTTTATTTTGGCCTTGGGCTGATTTCACCATACAGTTTAACATTTCCCAAGCAGTTGCACACACCTTCTCCCTGGAGTGGTGCACGGCCACAGCTCAGGAGTGAGCGCTCCTCCCCTTTTGGATCTTCCAGCCCTCACCAGCTGGAAGAGCCCTATTTTTGCTTTCCACCACTGACCTTCTCTCCGTCCTCACCTGGCAGCAAGGGCCCACCCATGTCTAGAGAGGGGACCATCTGGTGACTTGAGACATAGAGCATGGTGTCCTCAGAAGCCTCACTGCTTTTTTCTTTCCCACAGTGGACTGGTTTCCTGTCTTCCGCGACCTGGTCAACATTGGCCTGAAGGCCTTTGCCTTCTGCATGGCCACCTCACTGACCCTGCTGACCGTTGCTGCTGGCTGGCTCTTTTACCGGCCCCTGTGGGCCCTCTTCCTTGGCTGCCTGGCCCTGGTGCCCATCATCGTTGCTCGGACACGGGTTCCCGCCAAAAAGCTCGAGTGACACAGGTCCTGGCACCCACCCAACATCCATGTGAGCTTCAGGATCTGGCGTACCCCCCGCTTCCCTGACCCTGCTGCACACCAGCGCACGAATGCACGTTGGTTTTGGATTCTGCACCTGCTCTGCTCTTCAAGGAGCCAGCCTTGGCGGCGTGCCCTCATGTCGGGCTTGGTGTTCATCTGCTTACGTCCCTTCATCCTCTTTCTTGCCAGTAAACAGCTTCGATGGACAGAAGGCAGCTCCTCTCTGGCAGCATGACAAGTATTCTCCTACTTGTTTCCTCCCTTTCTCTGGGGACTGTGGGTGGCTGGTTCTTGTGCTTCATTTAGCTGATGTCTGCAGATGTCCAGGCGACACAGATCTGCTGCCTTACCCCTTACTGCCTCCCACCCTCAGAGATGAGTGCCAGGGCTCTGCCACAGCTACTAGCTGCACCCCGGATGCTACAGGGACACCTGTATCAGCTGTCTCTAGTCAGTACCGGACTGCTGGGAGACAGCCCACATCCTCCAAAGCCAGTGTGTGGATAGAACTTGATTTGGTTTTTCAAACAGAAAACCCACTGGAGATGTGGGGGAAATTGGACATTTGTTGGCTTTACACTCTTTTAATGGTTTGGCAGAATCTTTTTAGTGTATGGGATCTCCAAAGGCTCTGAGTTTTTGTGGCTTCACTTCATGTGTGCTTCAGGGTTGCTTTGTCTACCCTAAGAGGAGTTTGAAATAAGATTTGAAAAGCAAAACAGAAAACCTGAATGATGAACATTTCAGACTGTTACAGAAAAAGTCACCCTTTAACCTGTTAGCTGAACTTAATTCAGATCACAGAAGTGTTAAATGGGGTGTGACTTACCCGGCTTAAAAACAGAACCGTTACCACTGTCAGTGTTCTGGGTCACTGGGAAGCTTTATGATGCTTTTGAAACAAGTGTCAGCAAAAGGATTTTTCCCTCTGAGAGAAGGTGGGGAATCTCTGCGGAGTAAAGAGTTTCCTTTCATCCTCTGGCACCAGACACTACCTATGTACTTGAAGATAGTTTTGAGTTTTTAGTCAATCATCAAAGGAGAAGGCTGGGAAAAAAAGGTGGGAAAAGGTTGGAAGCTTCATTATCCTACGTCCCTTCCTAGTGACCCCCAGTCAAAATCAAGACTTAGCGGCCTCAGGCTTGCTGTGGATTTGAATGCACTTATCTGGCCCCATTCCCTTCATTGTGAGAGGACTTCGACTTTAGCAGCCAGGCCTCCAGTGGCTGCTTCTGGGATTTATTTTGTCATGTCTACCCTGTTGCTCCTCCAGAATAAAACGTATCCACACTTAATTCATGTATTTCCTAAGTTTCCCAATTACTCTCACATCCTTTGGAAGATTATATTGTAACCTTGATGTCTTGAAAGATTCTTTGTGTTATCTTTCACCTTTTCACTCTTTGGAAATTGTTCTGCCTTGCTGGGAGTGGTTGCTTTAGCAAATAAGTACTTGGTAGTTGAGTAGGGATCAGAACTTCTGTAAATAGTGACCTAATAATTTCTCCTGTAGTCCTGGTGTATCTGGGGCACAAACTGAGATGCTTTGTGGCAAAGACAGCAGGGCCCGGAGATGATTTCTGTGCTTAAGGACTGAAATAGTATCACTGCTGTTCACCATGCGCCATTCCACTGCATCCGAGTCCGCACAGGAAGAGTTCGGAAAACACTGAGGAGATGACGGCTGCATACAGAGCCCTGGGATTTGGTCTTTGTGATTTCTCCTAGCACAGACTCCAAATTACTGCCAATTTCAAGTGTTCTTTAGGAGCAAAATAATGTTAACATTTGATGCCTTTGAAAAATTGTGAAATTTGTATTGCCTTTGTATTTTTGATAGGGAATCAAATAAATTTCTAAATGTCTTTTATAGGACCTTGTCATTATCCCTTTTGGTTTTGTATTTTCTGAAATTTCTATCTTAAAGAATTCAGCCGTAAAATTTAGTAAAAACTGTATGAACTTCAGACTCAGTTGTAAGTTGTTTTTAGTGGTTAAAATACATTTTTTTTAAAAAGGGCAACTCTGTATTTCTAGCATACAAGTCTTAAATACCAAAAGTCTACTGAGTGAATGACTCACACTTCACTCATCCTCAGAATGTGCTACAAGGAAGACGTGGGATGGAACCACCGTCCAGTGCAGTGCACGTGGCATCCTGGGCTTTGGGCTGGCACAGACCTGAATTCCAACCAAAAGTCCCCCACCCATTGGCTGTGTGACATTGGGAACATCAACGCTCTCTGAGCCTGTTCCTCACCTGTGAAATGAGGACAGTGCCATTCCACCCGTCCTGGTCTGCTGTGAGGACTAACTGGGAGAAAGCCCACAGAACGCCAGATACACATGACACATTTTCATTCCTTTTGCCTCCTGTTCTGCAGTAGGGGACTGCTGCTAATTGTCCACTCTGAAGCTAGCAATTTGAAGAGTTGTTTTTTTTTTTTTGCTATAAGTTTTGAAGCAGGTGATAACTTTCCAAAACCTATTCTTATATTTCTCAAAACCGAATGTCTGACTTCCATAATGCCCCCTAGGAGCTGACATCTCCCTGAAAAACAAGTTATCTCTGCAGAGACAGGGTGATGCTCGACTGAACTCCCAGAAACCAAATCACTTATTTCTAGAAGGGCTCCAGTGCAGGAAGTGTGAGGTGCTGCAGTTTCCATGGCAACCCATTTGTTTCTCAACAAGAGTAGTTCAGCCAGGCTTCTGTGCATGAGTCACACCCCAAGTGTTTTCTTTGTTTCCCTGGGATAAAACTGATTCATAATGGCTCCTGTTGATGATGAAAGAGTATCTCCTTGTTTAAACATAGAAGAAAAAAAAACTCCGTGTGTGTAGTAAGTTCCCAGCCTACGTGAAAACAAAATCTTATCTTTAATGTAGTCTCAACATGTGTACAAACCACTGTCATTGTGTTTTCTTAGCTGACATAAAATCTGAAAGAAAATGTATAGCTGAGCCTTTTTAGGTAAATGTTTTATTTTTTTCTCAAAATGTTATTTCTCCTGAATATCTATAGTGCATAGAGCTTTATGAAATTTATCCAGTAATGATTAGATTCTGTTTTAACAATGATCCACTTTCACTAGTATTTCTTTAATTCTGGGAGCTTTTGCCTTTTCGATCTTCCTGATTTTGGCTTTTAATTCTAGTCTTCTGTCATCATGAAATGATGCTTTGAAAAGTAGGTCCATTCATTACCATAATCTGAGATGACCTGTGCCTGCCACACTATAAAGGGACAGCATTCAGCAGCATTAGTACACCTGACTGAGGGAAAACGAGCGGCTTGCAGAGAGAGGGTCCAAATTCTGCAAGACAGGCAAGAGCACAAACGTCTGACAGATGAAGAATCTGCCTGGAAAAAAAGACTGGTGCATTCCTCATGTGCCACGGTCTGAAAACTTCCCAGTGGTTTCTGTAAAAAAATCCTCACTCATTTCCAAAAATTGGAAGAACCAAGTCTAGGCGCAGGAGGGTCTCTCCATGGAAGGGCTCTGGAGCTCAAGGCACAGGGTACAGGAGCAAAAGGCTTTGAATGCCCGCCCTATGGACAGCGGTTATGACAAGGTCTGGGCCCAGACCAGACCTGCACCCCACCTCAATCTAACCCTCTGTCCCTCAGGTCCTTGTCCGCCCCACACGATGCCTGCTTGCCTCCTCAGTCGAGACACCGCCAGCTCCGGCCTGGGCATCCCCTGCAGCATGTGTGGGGCCCGTGGGGCAGAGCCTATCACGAGGAGCCACTCTTCATAGCCTCTCAAATGGGAACAGGTGGGAAGCCGCCGCCTTCTCCCTTCTGGTTTTCTTAGGGCACTTTGCCTTCTGCTCTTCCTTAGCCTCTCGGTTCTGGGGCCAAGAAGCAGCCAGGATCCTGGCCGTTTCTGCCTGAGAGCTGGTTCCTTCCTCTTCATCGGAAGAGAGTCCGCCTTCTGCTGCAGGGGGAACTGCTACCTCACTCTGGAGAGGTGAGGACAGTGGAGGGAAAACATAGGCCACAGGTCAGTGATTAAGTAGATATGAGGAAGCACCATCCTGAGGCAGTAACTCTCCCAGCAATGGCCTGCCTGGAGGTGTGTGGCTCTGGCAGGACAAGGACACTGCATGGGGCTGGGGGAGAACTAAGGCCTGTCGGCTCGTGTCTTCCTTGGACTGGGGACTCACCCAAGCAGGTACTAGTAACTTACAAGCTGAGGAAATGCCAAGATGTCTAGGCAGGAAACTACCCTTCAGGAGTGTACAATCAAATCTAGCAGTGCTTTGCACACATTACTCCATTTCTGAACGAAAGTGACCAGTGCTCTGAGGAGGCACTCCCCGGGTCTGGGCCGGCTGGGGCAGGGAGCTGGACGCAGAGGGTGAAAGGAACAGTGAGGCATGAAGCCAGGCGAAGGGATCAATGAAGGGATTTGGGGGACGAGCATGACAAGCATATTTTTTAAAAGCAAATAAGCACCATGTGGGATTGGAAAGGTGTGGTCACAGCTGCTTCCAGAGCACATTTCTGCTGTCTCTGACCCCGTACCGATCATACCGTGTATGAGGCCTATGTGAAAAATTCACACCTGTGACCACAGGCTGGCCTGCCAAATGGCAGGTGCTACGAGAGTATTTCTGGCTTCAGGGATGATCACAGGCACTGGGAACACCACAAGGCTAAGAGTGGTGGGTCAAACACACCACAAATACAGGAACCCATCTCTTCCTGTGGGGTTAGCGCCACAGCAGGCACTCACTCACTTGTGCAGACAGAGGCAGAAAAGGGGGTGTTGGGGCAGGGCCAGGGGTGGGAAGCGACAGCAGAGGCTGACTCCAGGGACACCTCTACCAACAAGTAAGGACACAGGGCCTGGGAGGCACAGGTCTGTGGCATTCAAAAATAAAGCAGATGGATCTATGGTGCATGTCCAGGCAGAACATGGGCCAGTGACTGCTGAGTGGCCCCCTCTCCACCCCAGGCTCTTGTCCTCTTTACAAAGGACACACACTGACCTTGTCCCCATAGCGAAGCTTCAGCCTCTCCCTGATGAGAAGCCCTTTAACCAGCAGCTTCCAGTTCCCGACGGCCCGCTTCTCCCTTTTCTGCAGCAGAAACAGGTTAAGCATAAATGTTCAGTACTACCATTTTCAGGAAAATATCAAGATGGAACCTGTGGACATATATATCTATATAAAATATTTTAGGTTAAAAAAAAGTTTAACTATACCAAGTCTCAGTTTTAAAATTGGACTGACTTATAAGAGGCATGAAAGGCATCAGAGACAAAAGCCTCTTCGTAATTGTTTCCGACTCTAAAACTTTTAGGGGGAGAGGTTCTCCACACCTGGACCACGGCAGTTCCTTTTAACAGAGGCAGGTGTCAGCAGCGGGGCAGCTGTCCCCGGAGCTGGGACCCAGATAGCTGACAAGTAATAGATGCAGGCAGACAGCGGGTTCTGAGGTGTGGGCAGGGCCATTTTATCCGGTGCTGGCTCTCTCTGGTGACTTCCATGCAGTCCGGGAGCCAGAGAGAGCTTTGGAGTACACAGACTCTCTTTTAATGGTCGCTGCAAGTGAGGTGCCTGTCCGCCCTGAGTGCCCACTTTCCCCAGCCATTCTGCTTCCCCACCTCAAGCCCCCACCCAGGCCAGCCCGGGCCAGGCTGCTCACCTCCTTCTCCTTCTTTTCAATGAGTGCCTGCTCATTTTCCCAGGCGGCCAGGAGCACGTCTTTGTACTCCTCGCAGACCACATACCCGTCAGTTCTGTGGGGATGCAACATGGGTGGTCTTCCTCGAGCCTGATTCCTGCTCTGGCCTCTCTTCCTCCCGTTGTGGAGGACAGTGGGCCGCTCCTAAGCTCTGAAGGATTCCCTGTGTCAGCTGGTCCACAGTCCTGGCCACAGCTGCTCACAGATACCACTCATGCAGAAGGCTGGCCTGTGGACACTGGCTCTGCCTACGAACTGAGATGAGCCCCTCCCCACCCCACCACATGCAAGCAGAGGTCACCAACCAAGAATAATGCTGACCCCATTAGGTCACCTGTGACCACCCCCAGAAAAGTGTTTTAATCTAACTTTATTGGATGCTGGTTTCACTGGTTTTTCTGCCCCTGGATGGAAGCCAGAGTAAAGGTGTCAAAAGTGTAAAAGGTAAAGTGTTAAGGCTCATTTTCCAAGTTCAGAGTAAAACCTGGAACATAAGATCCACTGGGCCTCAAATCCCACCAACCCCACATCAATTTCCTGCCCGCTTCACCGTGACCTCCCTGCCCCTCCTTCCAGCCTCCATGGAAGACCCCTCACGCACACGGGATAGGAGTAGCCCCGATGGAAATCAAAGCCAGTGATGGCCTGAGCACAGTCGATGCCCAGCTTACGAGCCACACGGTGCAGGTTGGGCAGATTCAGTTGGACACAGCCAATAGGCATCATGCTGGGCTGGAAGAGGTACACGTTCCCAAATTCATTCCGGGGGACCTGCAGAGGGTAGCATGCCAGGTCTGGCCAGTTGCAGAACAAAGCAGCCTGGTCCTGACCCCACTGAGCGCTGCCCTTACCTTTCCGCCCACAGCCACGGGTGGCTGGTACTCCTCTGTCTGCCACCTGCCAAACAGGCCCAGGTCATTTTGGTCCTGCAGCTGGGGCTCAGCAAGGCGGGCTCTCCGGGCCCGGTTGGAATAGCCTTTCACCATCTACACCAGAGGGAACAGCCAGTTTACAACACAGGCTACCACTTCCTGAGTGCTTACTGTACAGTGTGGCAGGCACTGTGCTCAGTGCTTTGCACCTGTTACAAAACAAACAGCAGACAAACATGAGATGGGGGTGCATTTTATTCCCTTTATGAACACTAGGGCTACTACCCCCAGCTACTGCCACTCTGTAGGTGCCATCGACAGAGTGCTCCCTGTCCCAGGCTCGGTTTTCAGTTCTCTCTATGTATTTAATATTTTGAGATCACGGCTGATGGCAGGTAACTGAAACAGCAGAAAGCAAAACAACAGACAAGGAGAGATTACTGTTCTTTGTTCTAAACTTTCATCACTGAAAGGGAAATTGACACTTGGAAATGACGTCACTTAAGATCCCATGGCCAGGTGAGTGACAGGGCCAGGGTTCCTTTCCAGAAAACTAACTGTGCCATGTACCCTGGCAGTTTGAAACGCCATGCACACCCCCTACAGCTGTCTGACGGCCAACACCAAATTCTCACTGGGGAGCAAAGGGGGAAAGGAGTGGAGGACTGGTGTGGAGGAACAGGCGGCGGAACATCTACGTGGAGGCGTGGCACAGGCGTGGGCTGTGGACTGGCTTCTGGGCCTACGCTGCCCCTGGCGCAGGGGTTGGCAAACCCTTTCTGTAAAGGGTCACATACAGCCTGTGGCACATTCTCTATTTCTCTCTTTTTAAAATCCATTAAAAAATGGAAAAAGCATTCTGAGACTAAGGGCCCCATGAAAACAAGACCCAGGCTGGATGTGACCTGTGAGCCATGCACTCCTGACCGCTGTTCTAGCGGCCATTTCTGCCGTGGTCTCTGGGCACACCACCTGTCGCCCCTGAGCGGCTCAGTCCCTTTCTAAGGGAGCCACTCATCCACTGCTGTTCAGTAAAGACCCAATGCGCATCTACTACAGACCACACCGTGACACCAGTCATAGGGGCGGTCTTTGTTTTTAAGGAGCACAGGCTCCTGCGGGGTTACAGAGACGATTACAAGTCAGAGTGAAGAGTAAAGGATAAAACGGGGCCCAGAGGCAGGACCTCTTGCCACCCCAATAAGGGGAGAGAAGGTAAGACAGGCTGTTCAGAAGAAGCCCCATCTCAGCTGAGTCTGAAAGGGCAAAAGAGGGACTGGTCAAGTGAGAAGGGCTGAGCAGCGAGGTGTTTGGGACTGCGTGTATGGGGGCTGTGGGAGCTCTGTGGGCACCAGAGTACCACAGGTACTATGACCCATGGAAGATGTGGGACTCTGGGTGGGGTGAGGTGGGCCACCCCGGAGGTGTCACATGCACTCTGCGTTTCAGAAAGATCCCACGATGGCGATACTGGAAATGAACCGAAGGGCTGCAGGTGGCGGTAATCCAAACAAGAGAAGGTAAGGCACAAGTTGGGAGTTGCAACAGCAGGCTTTAGAACAAGAGGAGGACTTGAGATTTGGAATTACACCAGAACTGTGCTAATATGATAGCCACCAGACATTTGAAATGTGCCTAATAGCAAATGAAATGCACTGAAAGTAAAATACTAGATTTCAAAGCCTTAATAAAAAGAAAAATATGTAAAATATCTTAACATCCCAAAATATTACATGCTGATGACAGTATTTCAGATATACTTGAAAATTTTTTTAATTATATTTTATTGATTATGCTATTATAGTTGTCCTGACTTTTCCCCTTTTGCCCCCCTCCACCCAGCACCCTTTACTTCCTCAGCAAATACGCTACTGTTTATGTCCATGGGTCACATGTGTAAGTTCTTTGCCTACTCCCTTTCCTGTACTGTACTTTACATCCCCATGGCTATTCTGTAAACACCTGATTGTACTTCTTACTCCCGTCACCTCTTCACTCATTCCCACACTCCCCTCTCCCATCTGGCAACCATCAAAACGCTCCCTGTGTCCATGATCCTGTCTCTGTTGTTTGCTTAGTTTGGTTTTTAGATTCAACTGTTGAGAGATATGTATTTATTGCCATTTTTATTGTTCATAGTTTTGATCTTCATCTTTTTCTTAAGTTAAGTTCAACATTTCACATAATGGTTTGGTAATGATAAACTCCTTTAGTTTTTTGTCTGGGAACCTCTTTATCCGCCCTTCAATTCTAAATGACAGCTTTCTTAGGTAGAGAAGTCTGGGCTGTAGGTCCTGGTTTGCATCAATTATTTCTTGCCAGTCCCTTCTAGCCTACAAAGCTTCTTTTGAGAAATCAGCTGACAGTCTTATGGGAACTCCCCTGTAGATAACTGCTTCTTCTCTTGCTGCTTTTAAGATCCTCTATCTTTAACCTGCGGCATTTTAATTATGATGTGTCTTGGAGTGGGCCTCTTTGCATCCATCATAATTGGGACTCTCTGTGTTTCCTGAACTTACATGCCTATTTCCTTCACCAAATTAGGAAAGTTCTTTCACTAGATTTTGAAGTTTTTTCAAATAGATTCCCAATTTCTTGCTCTTTCTCTTCTCTTTCTGGCACCCCTATAATGTAAATGTTGGACCTCTTGAAGTTATCCCAAAGGCTGCTTATACTAGCCTCATGTTTTTTGGATTCTTTTCTACTCTTGTTGTTCTGATTCATTGTTTTTTGGTTCCTTATGTTTCAAATCATTGACTTGATTCTTGGCTTCATCCATTCTACTGTTGTTTCCCTGTAAATTATTCATTTCAATTACTGAATCCTTCATTTCCGACTGGATCTTTTTTATACTGCTGAGGTCCTCACTAAGTTCCGAGCATCCTTATAACCAGTGTTTTGAACTCTGCCATCTGATAGCTGCTTATATTCATTTCTTTTAGCTCTTTTTCTGGAGTTTTGATCTGTCCTTTGGCTTTGGTCATGTTTCTTTGTCTCTTCATTTTGGCAGCCTCCTTGTGTTTGTTTCTATGTATTAGGTAGATCTGCTTTGACTCTGTGTCTTGGTAGTGTGGCCTAATGTAGTAGGTGTCCTGTAGGGTCCCGTGGCACAGCCTCCCTTATCACCTAAACTGGGTACTTGAGGTGCGCCCTCTGTGTGGGCTGAATATACCTTCCTTTTGTAGTTGAGCCTTGATTGCTGTTGGCAGGTCAATGGGAGGGATTTATCCAGGCCAGTCAGCTGCAAGGACTGGCTGTGACCACTGACCACCAAACTCTGCCCTCCATGGAGGATCAGCTGTGTAGGGCAGGGTGGTCATGGTCTAATGTGGTCTGTAGCTGTCCCCTGGGTGCACTGGCCCTGGGGTTTCTCATGTGGTGCAGACCAACGTCAGCCCCCACCTGTGTTTGGCCTGGGGCACCCAGCCTGAGTTATAAAGCAATCTGAGATGCTTGCTACTTGAGCTGAGCTTGGAGATTCCCAGGGGAAGCCAAGCTGTGAATCTAGGCTGGCTGCTGCTAGTGCCCAGGGCCTGGGGCTCACTGAGGCCAGCTGTTGCTTGTTTGTTAGGAAGTTGTGAAGTATGAGCCAAGACCAGCCATTCATATGGAAAAGCAGTTTGGGTGAGGCAGAGTCTCTGGGGATCTACAAGGTGGGAGAAACACTGTTAGCCAGGTTGATGGAGTCTCATATGGCACCAGTTTACCAACTCTGTGGGGTGATTGTTTAGAAAAGGGACAATGGCCTGTTTGCCTTGATGCCACACTCTTCAATTTCTCCCTGTATGCCACTGGTGCCTTTCAAGCTACTACCCAGGCTCTAGAACTCAGAGGGAGTGAGTCTGAGCAAGTGAGTATGTGTGTGGGTTTTTTAAGAGGTACTGCTTGGCACTCCAGAAATTTCTTTCCTGACTCAGTCCCCTCTCCTTTTTGCAGCCAGAAGTCATGGGGACTTATCTTCTTGGCACTGGAACCCTGGGCTGGTGGGCCTGGTGTAAGGCTGGGACTTTTCACTCCCGACACATCCCTCCTGAATTTTTATCCACCATGCATGGGCGTGGGATCAGCCTGTTCCGCATCTGCGCCCCTCCTACCAGCTTGGATGGATGTGGTTTAATTCTGCAGTTGCAGACTTCCATTCAACTCGATTTTGTAGTTGTCAGACTTCCACTAGATTTCTGATGGTTCTGAGTGATGGTTGTTCAATATTTTAGTTGTAATTTTGATCTATTTGAAATTATTTAAGCATATTAAAATTCTGGGGTTTTTTTTAAGATTTTAATGTGGCTAGTAAAAAATTTAAATTTGTATTTCAATCAGACAGTGCCATTCCAAAATGAAGAGGCTGGTTATTGAGTAGGAGCATAAAAGAAAGGTGAAGGTCTGTGGGAAACCCCAGCAGTCCTCCAGGTCCAAGCAGGCAGCACAATGCACTCAAGCCTGCTTTTGGCATGATCTGCTCCCAATGCCTGCAGCCCCTGCCCACCCAACCGAGGCCTCTCTACTCCCTGTCCCAGAGTCTCACCACCCAAAGGGCTCCTTTTGGGGTCTGACAAAAAAAGAACAAATGTGTCTCTGTGATTGGCCACTGTCTTCCCCTGGTTAAACAGGGCTGGGTGTCCTGTGACAAGCTGTTGTGGTACTGTACTGAATCATATGTCTTGTGGGCAGCTGATCTGACTTAGTGCAGTGGTACAGTGGGGGAGAACTAACACTGGAGCAGAGGCAGGGCCTGGGATTGTTGTCTGGGTGCTGCCAGCACCCTAACTGTAAGGCCTTGGACAAGTGATTTCCCCTTTCTGAGTTCCTGTGTTTTCATATGTAACATAGGCATCATAATGCTAACTCTATGGCTGCTGAGACTCGGTAGAGAATATATACATGCAAAATGCACCGTAAGTTACCAAGTGGAAGGACATTGATGACTGGTGACTGTGTCCACAAAGAGCAGAGCTTTGGCCTCTTAAAACAACTCAGTAACACAGCTCCTACCTACACAGAGCTTAAGCACACACCAGGAATCTGAGGGCTGCTTTTTGGCCTAGATTTCTGGTATGCTCTGGAATATCCATTTTTTTTTACAAATTCCTTATTAAAGCCAGACACTTATGTGTGTTCCTCCTCCTCTAATCCTTCTCAAGTTAGAAAAGGCAGATCTGGATTCCTATCCTGGGCACGTACTCGGCAACCCTTAGTCCCCGTTCCTCTTACCTGAGCTGTTCCACTCAGCATGGGTTCTGAGCCTCCCCTCTGCCCTCAGGGTCCCCGCCCTGGCCCCTGCCACCAGTTCTAGTTACCTTGTAGGGCACTTCTCCAAGCCTCACCACTCTTCCTTGTTTCAGCCATGTGTCCCTGGAGTGCAGGACATGCACGCAATCCCTACCAGAGCCAACAGAGGGAGACAAAGGACATATTCAGTTCACAACCTGCCTAACGGGAACACAGTATGGGGAGGAACCCCAAGCACCTCGGTGCTCATAGGACCTCCCAGAAGGAAGAGCACAGCCTGTGATACTCTTCTGAGGCTCTGCCTCACGCCCTGGAGCAGGCTCTGCTCCTGAGGGAATTAGGGCACCTGCCTCAGACAGACAGTTAACTTGGACTTCCTGTCTTTGCAGGTGTGAGTCCACTTATAAACTCTGACCTAAATGGAGTTACTGTGTCTGTCTTGGGCTTCATGCCAAACCTTCACCTCTCCTTTCACAGTGAGAGTCCCTCCGCAGCCTGCAGGGGGAGAGGTAAAAGTCACAGCAGTGCAGGCGCAGATCCTTACCACTGAGCAAGTGCCTGCCCAGGTGTGGTCTGCTGCTAAATACCGTGGAGTGTCCGGAGAAGGGGTGGTGAACCCAAAAGACTATATGCAAACTATAATTACATTAATAAATTAACATGGAATTAAGGTTCCTGTTCATGGAACGGTCAAGTAATTCCTGGCACCCTGTGATTATGGGGGAAGCTTCTCTAGCTTCGCTCTCCTCCCAGAGCACCAGAGCTAAGTGCTATGCCCAGCCTTGTAATTCTACTTGCATGCCCATCTCTTCTTCAGGCTGTAGCCCTGAGCTCTCTCTGCCCAGAGAGCAGGGCTCCATGGAGCATGGGCACTAAATTTCCTTCTAATGCAGAAATCAGGTGCTTCACCTACCTGCCAGTCTGAGGCTGATGTTCAGCATAATACCACAGCCCTGGGTGAACCACCTCTGTGCCACCTCCTAGTGGGGTGACCCTGGACAAGTCACTTTCCCTCCCTAAACCTCAGAACCCTCCTCTACACTCAGGGATAATAAGCTCTGTCCTTCTGCCTTGCACGGTTGCTGGGAGGACTGGACTCTTTCCAGGTGCTGGAGCAACACTTCTCTGTCCACAGCATCACTGTCAGAGCTGAGCACTCCAGCCACACTCCCACTGCAGGCTGCACGTCTGATTGCCCAAACCAGTCATGGGCGTCAGGGAGGAGTGGACATCCCCCAGGAAAGCAGCAGGGAAGTGGGCATACACCTCTCAGAGTAAATCTCAGCCTCTAATCACTTCACACCCATTAGGATGGCTATTACCAGAAAAACAGAAAGCAAGTGTTGGTTAGAGATGTGGAGAAATGGAAACCCTTGTGTTCTGCTGGTAGAAGTATAAAGTGGTGCAGCTGCCGCTGGCAGTACATCAGTTCTACAAAATGTAAAATGCAGAATTACCTATGATCCAGCAATTCCACTTCTGGGGCATATACCCCAAAGAACTGGAGGCAGGGTCTCAAAGAGATATTTATACTCCTCTGTTCATAGCAGCATTATTCACAATGGCCAAAAGAAAAAGCGGTACCAGTGTCCACTCATGGACGCTAATCACATAAGGACAAATAGTATGTGAGTCCACTTATATGAGGTCTCTAGAGCAGCCAAATTCACAGACACAGAGAGAGGGATGGTGGTTGCCGGAGGGGTAAGGGGAGGGAATTTTGGAAAGTTAGTGTTTAATGGGCACAGAGTTTCATTTGGGAAGATGAAAAAGTTCTGGAGATGGGTGGTAGTGAAGGTTGCACAACAGTGACAGTGACTTAATGCCACCGAACTGTACACATAAAAATAGTTAAATGGTAAATTTTGTTACACATTTTACTACATTGAAAAATGTTCACCTCTCATGCTTTTCCCCCATGACTGACCTGATCCCTGTGAACCACCCTGGCGTTCCCTTCCCACCAGACTTCCTGTCTCCCAACCACCTGAGGAAGCCTGCGCCTTTTCCTCTATTGAGAAGGAAGTCTGGGCTCTGGAGGCTTTGACTGTGGGCTGCTGAGGCCCCAACAGGTGTGATGCTTTCTGACGTGGACCAGAAAGTGCCCACAGAGACACTGGACAGGGTGTCTAGCCTGACTCCTGCAGGACTGACACACAGAAAGTAGTCCCAGGTCACAGGGCTCAAACCATCTATTCACGTGGACTTTCCTCTATTTCCTTTTTTTCCTCCCTTTTTTCCCATTTCTTAAGAACATCTATTTTTCATCTTATATTTCAATATTTTAAAAAAAGATCACTTTGTTTTCTTTCTACTGCTATTTCTTTTTCTTTTTTAAAAAAGATTTTGTTTATTTATTTTTAGAGAGAAGGGAAGGGAGGGGGAAAGAGAGAGAAACATCAACGTGTGGATGCCTCTCATGTGTCCTCCACTGGGGATCTGGCCCACAACCCAGGCACATGGCCTGACTGGGAATCGAACCAGTGACCCTTTGGTTCGCAGGCCAACACTCAGTCCACTGAGCCACACCAGCCAGAGTTCTACTGCTATTTCTTAAAAGTTCTGCTTCTACTTTTATTTTTTCCTCACCTTATATTTATATTATTAAAATTTTTTCAGTTTTAATTTTACACGTATTTTATATTCATTTCCTACTCTTATTTCCTTCACTCCTTCTTCAGTAATTTCTTTTTACTCTGGATAAAATATACACAACATAAAATATATCATAATTATTTTTAAGTTCGGTGGCATTGAGGACACTTTGTTGTGTAACCATCCCTACCATCCATCTCCAGAACTTTTTCATCTCCCCAAAAAGAAGCTATCCACACATTAAAATATCCAATAACTTTATCAAACCCTTTCTTCTTTCCTTTTGTTATGTTCTTAGCTTATATTTGAGGGGTGTGCTTATACTGTCCTATGTAAACCTCATTTGTCCACTATTTATATTTCCCCTACAACACCCCCGCGCCACTTATCTTTTAATCCTTGTTGTTTTAATTTCCAAGCTTCACTGTCCTCTACACATCACCCCACACAAGAGCACTCGTACACACAATAAAGCTCATTCCATATGACAAATGAGATGAATGCCATTACCAGCCCTTTACCCCAGAGGAAGGCTGATAGTCCCAGGCCATCACGAAGCCCACCAGGCCACTGCACGCACCTGGAGTAGACAGCTTCCCCGCGACAATATCCAATGATGGCGGCTGTCTCAGGATAGATGGCCTCGTATTTCAGGAGATGCCTTTTCAGGGCGTACAGAGGGTGGTTCTTGTATGTGCCAATGACACAGGGCAAAGGCTGGTCCAGGTGCTTTGCCTGAAACTGGAAAGGCCAGAGAGACAATGTTGAGCATGCGTTTTAGAAGAGGAAGTGAGGTTTGAGGTGGGCAATACTCAGACCAACTTGTTCAGATAACAGACGGTGGATCAGAGGCTTCATAAGCACCAAAAACTGTCACACTGTCCTGGCCGGTGTGGCTCAGTGGATTGAGTGCAGGCCTGTGAACCATTCCCAGTCAGGGCACATGCCTGGGTTGCAGGCCAGGTCCCCAGTAGTAGGGTGTGAGAGGCAACCACGTACTGATGTTTCTCTTTCTCCCTTCCTTCCCCTCTCTCTAAAAAATTAAAACAACAACAACAACAAAAATACTGTAACACTGTCTTTGTAGTTCTGATGTTAAGTAGGTTTTAGAGAAATTAAAAGCTAAGAAAAATCAAGTATTTCTGTGGCTCATAGCAACTTTGTAAACTCATCTAACCTATTCCTCAGCCAGCCCTAGCAGATGAGTTTCCACTTTTTTAAGGAGCTTCACAGAAGAAAAACAGTTTTCTTCAGGAAAGAGGCCTTATCTCAAAGTGACATCACTATTCTGCAACGTGGGTTTCCCGTGACAGCTCTCACAGGAGAGCAAAATGAGTTGTTCACACCCTGTGACTGTTTTGAGTTTCCTATGATACATATTCTCTTAGCACTTCTTTGAGGAATCTGATTTTCCAGTGGACAATCCCATGGCTGTAATTCACATCCTACTCATCAAGGTCTCCTACCCTGCCTCTTAGCAGCTCTTGAAAACCCTCCAATGCATCGGTGAGGACCTGCAATGTGGCACAGCCAGGAGTAGGCCGGACCCTCCACGGAGTTAGCTCCCAGGACGAAGACTTTAGTTAGGCCAGTCACAATGCCATCCGCACAATTCCCATTTCCTTAGCCATTTTTTTCAGTAACACAAACTGGGAACAGTCCCAGAGGAAACTCAGTGCAAGATGAACTGCACTGCTACAGAAAATGCTAAATAAACCCACGCTCCACCCATCCTGAGGAACTGGGCATAACTCTTTGCCAAATCTGGGCATATTCCCATGTGGAGATGCTGAGCTCCACCAACACCACAACTGCCGTGTACAAGCAGCCCAGGCCCTCCTCCTGAAACCAGGTGACAACATTGTTCTGTTTCAGTTTAGAAGCCGGCTTCCCAGTGGGTCTTCTCCACAGACAGAAAGTACTTCCTCATCCTCAGTCCCTCCCTCCCCAGGAGATGAGTGTTCTACATCCAGGGAGGGTTGTTTATGTGTGTGCTTGTGTGAGTGCACACGGCCAGAAATGCGGAGGGTGGAATGATCACATTAGTGAGTTTTTTCTTCTTTCACTCAGTATGACTTATATGACTTCATAAATACTTTAAAGCTCCAAATTTATAACTGGGCAATAACTAAAAGTATACAGTCTTCAAAAAACCAAACAGATCTGGGTTCAAATACCAAGTCAGTTAATGTCTTGGATCCTAAATCCTTAACTGGTAAAATTAAGGCAATAATAATCCCAGCTTCACAGTGTTAATAATAACTAATGAGATAAACACTAAAAATACCAAACACAGGCTGGGCATATATACAGTCCTCAAATATGGAGATAATTTTAACAACTCAATGGGTCTTTGAGCCTGTGGCAGCTGAGGCCTTACCTCCAAGTCTTCTTTCTTTTCCCTTTCCACCAGTAGGCTCTGGTAGGGTCTCAAGGTTTCAGCCCACCACTTGGCATCAACTCGGCACTTGCGGGTCACCGTCATCCATGCTGGGTCATACCTCTGGGTGACATCCCGGACCCAGCCATCATTGTCAATGCCCACAACGTAGGTCATGGGCTTGGTGGCATACCTGTGACATGTCAGAGCCTGACCTACCACACCATGCACACAGTCCACACACACCCACTTTTCCTCCTTCTCACAGAACACCTCTAGCCACTGGTCCACACCAGCTGCTTTTCCTCTTTCTGTCCCCTCACCATTGCTGGACATTTTCTTGCTTCTCTTACTCTTAGTGCTTGAAGAGCTTGTGGATGCTGCTGGAAAGCCAGGGTGCTTATGGAGGCTTCCATGTTGGGTCCTGGATTTACTTTGGGACCCTGCCTTTGTCCTTTGAGAGGCTGGAGCCCTCTTCTGCCTTGAAGGACCAGGCTCAGAATCCTCATCAGATGGATGATGAGCTTCCCCACTGGAGAGCTCAAAGTCAGAGGCACTGCTGGCCTTGTTACTCCCACTCTCCTCCTCTTTATAAGACACCCTGGAGGCCACCCGCAGCTTCCGGCCATGAATGTGTCTCTGGCTGTCCTCCTCCTGCTCTTCTGCCTGGCCCTCTTCTTCCCCACAGGAGGAGGACTCCCTTCGCTTCTTCCTGATGGCAGCTGCCATGCCCCTCTTCCCTTTGGCACTTGGACTGCTAGTGTCCTTAGAAGAAGTGTTTTTTTTTCTGGTTCCTCCGCTGGTCTTCGGTTTGGTTTGGTTTTCTGAAACTAGGCTGGGAGTTTCTGAGGAGCCTCCAGGACCCTCTGTGGATCTCTCTTTAGGTTTCTTTCCCTTAAACAGAACAGAAATTTTGCTTTTTCTTTTTTGCTAATGATAGGCTAGAGACCCTATAATCTAACAGGGCTGAGTCACTGGCTAGAGAACCAGTGGACACGAGATGTCCCCAGCTCAGACAGCAATCAACTGGCTATCCTTCTGGGTCACAGGAAAATATCTGCTAAAATCTACAGCACCTTTGATAAGGTCACAATATAATTCTCTTTACTCTCAAGTATGGCACGGGGAAAAGCACAGGATGTAGAAACAGACAAACCTGGGTTTAAAGTTGTTTCTCAGATTATGAGTTAGGTAAATTGTGTAACCTCTGAGCCTCAACTTCCTCAGCAATGATAATTCTCATCTTGCACTTACTGCATTTTGCAAACAAATATCAACGGACTTTAATAAAGTTATGGTATTAATATAGAAATTATTAAAATCGATTTTTGGATCATCAAGTTTCAGACAATGCCAACACCCCAGTACCGTGTTCAGCCTTCTTCTTGGATGACTACAGAATTCAGAGCCCTTCATCCATCATCATCGGCCACACTGCTGGTGAAGACAGGCACCATCCCACTGTTTTACAGGAACTACAGCACTGAGGAGCCAAGGCCTCCTGCAGGCCCTTTTGTACATGCAAAGGTCAGGCTGCTAGAGAATCCACTCATGTGTCCTATCGGCCAACACAGGGTATGTGCAAGGCAGGCTCAAAGGAACCCATGCTCTATTTTATACCGACCCTTAAAAACAGTCTAATGACCAATTTTTAAAAATCTGGTAACTTCTCACTTCTCCCTGACCAACTACCCTTTTCTCTGGAAGCCCCAAGAACCTCACCTTGGCTGCTGATAACTTCAGAGGAATTGGCTGGAGAGACAATACCAGTCGGGTTGGGCACTGTAGGGCCCGGAGAATCAGTAACAGTATCTATAACGAAAAAGGATTACACATTTATTTCCAGAGAAGGATTAAGGGTTTAATTAAATGTTGTTTGCTGTGGTGCTTATTTATAACAGGGAAAAGTTAGAAACAACCAAGCTGTCTAATAATGGGAGTCTGGAACCCTTGACACTATTAAAAATGATGCAGCAGAGATCTATCTTTGTAAAAAAATGGGAAAATGTTCACCATCTATTAAAGAAAAAGATAACTTTGCTTTTAATGTGCAATGTTAATTTTTGTAACAAAAAACTGTATAAACATACATGTGTATTTGTAAAAGGACCCGTATATTGGGTTATGGCTGTTTATATGCGGTGTTTTTTCAGCATACCTTTCTGTACTCAACACATGTTATGTCTGTGATTAAAATAATAAAATATCACTTTGACAACAAAAATATATAAA
Organism: Anoura caudifer; assembly: GCA_004027475.1. Lineage (NCBI taxonomy): Eukaryota > Metazoa > Chordata > Mammalia > Chiroptera > Phyllostomidae > Anoura > Anoura caudifer. The sequence continues at coordinate 89,249 of PVKU01000356.1, read as the reverse complement.
ACACCATTACCATCAGATGACCAAAGTCTATTTCCTACATTCCATTTTCCCCACAATGAATCTTTTAACTACAGGGTACATTTCTTTTTTTTTTTTAAGATCTTTTTCATATATACTTTATAATTTTTTAAAAAAGATTTTATTTATTTACTTTTAGAGAGAAAGGAAGGGAGGGAAAAAGAGAGGAAGAGAAACATCAATGTGTGGTTGACCCTCACACGGCCTCCACTGGGGACCTGACCGCAACCCAGGCGTGTGCCCTGACTGGGAATCAAACTGGCGACCCTTTGGTTTGTAGGCAAGTGCTCAATCCACTGTGCCACACCAGCCAGGGCTAGAGGCTGCATTTCTAAACATTCCGCTAACTTGTAAGGATGGGAGCCTCCTCTAGGGAATTAACCTCCAACACAGCAACAGTGATAAAGCACCTGAGCAAGATCTTCCTACACAGATCTCAGGCTCCCAACATTTCTCAGGCCTACTAAGAAAGCCAGAGGTGAAAAGGAGAAACAGGAAGGCAGGTTTTCTGTGAAAAGCCACAGTATATTGAAAAAAATAATTGCCCTGACTGGCATAGCTTGGTAGGTTGGGTGCTATTCTGAAAAGTGAAAGATCACCAGTTCGATTCCTGGTCAGGGCACACGCCTGGGTTGCAGGCCAGGTCACCGGTAGGGGTGTGCGAGAGGCAACTGATCAGTGTTTCTCTCCCTATCTTTCTCCCTCCCTTCCCTTCTCTCTAAAAATAAATAAATAAAATCTTTAAAAAAAAAAAAGAAAAAATTACTTTTGCCTTGCTTTTTCTGGAGGTAAGAACTGAGGAAACATCAAAGAAACCCAAACTAAGAGACAAGCTACAACACTCCTAAGCAGCACTCTTCCAAACCATCAAGGTAGTGAGGACAAGGGAAGACGGAGAAACTGTCAGAGTAGGTGGTACTGAGGAGACTTGATGATTAAATGCAACATAGTATCTTGGCTTAGACCTTGGGACAGAAAGAGGGCATTAGTGAAAAACCTTGAAAAATCCAAATATAATAGCTACAGTTCAGTTGACAACATACTATCAATTAGCTGGTATAATGTACCAATATTAATTTCTTAGTTTCATCGTGTACAGCATGGCATATGTAAAAGTCTGGATAACTGAGTACTTGCCTAGATTTAACTGAGTATTCACTGGAGCATTCAACTACCTAAATGCCTTCTCTAAACCTAGATTTCTTCATTTGTAATAATCCCTGCCGCATCTTCCTCACAGGGTTACAAATAAGATCACGTATGTGACACCACTCCAGAAGCAATTCAGTGCTACACAAATATGCATGGTCATCACCTTTAATAAGTAATCTGTCAGTGTACATTGGTGCCAAGGGGAAAAAAATTAAGTTGCAAAGCCACACAATTCCTATTCAGAAAATAAGATAAATGGATAAATCCTAAAGACACTGAAATGACCAAAACTAATTCAAGAAAAAAACAGAAAATCTGAATAAACCTTTAGCAAGAAATTGGGACAGAAATCAAAAACCTCCCCAACAAAAAAAGTCTAGGACCAGGAGAGTACTACCAAATATTTAAAGAAGAATTAACAAGAATCCTCCTCAAACTCCTCCAAAAAACAGAAGAGGGAAAACCTCCTAAACTCATTCTATGAGGCCAGCATTACCCTGATATGAAAGCCAGATATCACAAGAAAACTAAAGACCAATATCCTTTATGAATACAGATGCTAAAATCCTCAACAAAATACTTAGCAAACCAAATCTAGTAACACATTAAAAACTGGACTTCTGGCAAAGATGGAGGTGTAGGTAGACACATTGTGCCTCCTTGCACAACCAAAAGGACAACAATTTAAAAACAAAAAACAACCAGAACCGACAGAATATCGAACTGTATGGAAGTCTGACAACCAAGGAGTTAAAGAAGAAACATTCATGCAGTCCAGCAGGAGAGGTGGAGTCGGGCAGCCAGGCGAGGGGACTCTGGGCAAGGTGGTGGCTGGAGCACCAGGGCGGGCAAGGCTGCAGCTGGTGGAGCAGGTGGTCCTACATTCACATGAAGATAAACTGGGAGGAACAACTGGGGAACAAGACAGACCAAACAACCCAGGATTCCAGCGTGGAGAAATAAAGCCTCAAACCTGACTGAAAACACCTGTGGGGGTTGAGGCGGCAGCGGGAGAAACTTCCAGCCTCACAGGAGAGTTCACTGGAGAGGCCCAGAGCGTCCCAGAACATATACAAACCCACCCACCTGGGAATCAGCACCAGAAGGGCCCAATTTTCTTGTGGGTAAGTGACTGAAAACTGGCAGAGTACAGCAAGCGCCATTGTTCCTCTCGGACCCCTTTCCCACATATAGCAACATGGGTTGTCCCACCCTGATGAACACCTCAGGCTCTGCCCCTTATCACTGAGACCAAAAAACAAAAAAAAAAAAAAACAAAAAAAAACCCGGCCCAGATGAAAGAACAGATCAAAGCTCCAGAAAAAATACAAATAAGCAATGAAGAGGTAGCCAACCTATCAGATGCACAGTTCAAAACACAGGCAATCAGGATGCTCACAGAATTGGTTGAATTTGGTCGCAAATTAGGTGAAAAAATGAAGGCTATGCTAAGTGAAATAAAGGATAATGTACAGTCCTGGCTGGTGTAGCTCAGTGTATTGAGCGCTAGCTGCGAACCAAAGAGTCGCCAGTTCGATTCCCAGTCAGGGCACATGCCTGGGTTGCAGGCCAGGACCCCAGTGGGGGCCACGTGAGAGGCAACCACACATTGATGTTTCTATCTCTCTTTCTCCCTCCCTTCCCCTCTAAATATAAATAAATAAAATCTTAAAAAAAAAAAAAAAGGATAATGTACAGGGACCCAACAGTGACAGGAAGGAAACTGGGACTCAAATCAATAGTGTGGACCAGAAGAAAGAAACATTCAACCAGAAAAGAATGAAGAAACAAGAATTCAAAAAAATGAGGAGAGGCTTAGGAACCTCCAGGACATCTTTAAACATTCCAATGTCCAAATCATAGGGGTACCAGAAGGGGAAGAGCAAGGCACATCATAATTACATTACCAAGATTAAAGAGAAGGAGAAAATCTTAAAGGCAGCAAGAGAAAAGGAGACAGTTACCTACAAAGGACTTCCCAAAGGCTATCAGCTGATTTCTCAAAAGAGACCTGTAGGCAAGAAAGGGCTGGAAAGAAGTATTCCAAGTCATGAAAGGCAAGGACCTACATCCAAGATTGCTCTATCCAGCAAAGCTGTCATTTAGAATGGAAGGGCAGATAAAGTGCTTCTGAGATAAGGTCAAGTTAAAGGAGTTCATAATCACCAAGCCCTTATTATATGAAGTGTTAAAGGGACTTAGCTAAGAAAAAGAAGATCAAAACTATGAACAGTACAATGACAACAAACTCACAGTTATTAACAACCATACCTAAAACAAAAACTAAATGAACAACTAGAATAGGAACAGAATCACAGAAATGGAGATCACGAGGAGGGTTATCAGCAGGGGAGTGGGGGGAGGAGAGAGGGGGAAAAGGTACAGGGAATAAGAAGCATAAATGGTAGGTACAAAATAGACAGGGGGAGGTTAAGAATAGTATAGGAAATGTAGAAGCCAAAGAACTTGTATGTATGACCCATGGACATGAACTAAAGGGAAGGGAATGATGGTGGGAGGGGGTGTGCAGGGTGGAGGGGAATAAAAGAGGGGAAATGAGACAACTGTAATAGCATAATCAGTAAAATATATTAAAAAATTTATTGATGTTTGCATGTTGATCAAGTACACCATGACCTTGATGAACTTATGTATTAGTTGTAAGAGATTTTTGGTTTTTTTTGAGTACATGTCTTGAGATTTTCTATGTATTACAACAATGTCATCTGAAAATAGAGGCAGTTTTTATTTCTTTCTTTCTGATTAATATGTCTTTTATTTCTTTTCTTGGCTTATGATACTGCTTAAAAATTCTAGGACTACTTGGAATAAGAGCAGTTAGAGCAGATATCTTTGTCTTATTTCTGATTTTAGGAAGAAATTATTTAGTATTTCACTATTAAGTATAATCTTAGCTGTAGGTTTTTATTAGGTACTCTTCATTAAGTTAGGTTAGTTATTCTCTATCCTAAATTACAACATATTTTTTCTTTCATGGACGGGTGTTGGGTTTTATTAAATGCTTGTTTTATTTCAATTAATACGGTCATACAATTATTCTTCTTTTGTCTATTGATATAGTGGATTACATCAATTAAATCTGAATGTTGACATATATGGAATAAATTCTACTTGCATGTAGGTGTATACTTACTTTCACACATGACCAGATTTGATTTCCTTTTTTTAATATGCCGTTTTATATCCAGTTTTGTTCTGATTCAAAAGGTTTCAAAAATATATGGTTGTATTCTGTTTTGAATATTTCTTATTCAATAAAATTAAATTGGTATTCTGTGTTGCATAATTTAGTGTGCTCTTTAGATTTAATATACATTTTAGAATAAATATTTGGTTTACATTGCAAAAAAAATTATATACCATAAAAAAAGTGGGATTTAGTCTGAGGAATGCAAGGATGGTTTAACATAAGAAAATCAATCAATGCAAACCATATATTGATAGAATAAAGATAAAAACACAATCATCTCAAATGATGCAGAAAAAGCACTTGACAGAATCCAACACATTTGCATGATAAAAACACTCAGAAAAGTAAAAATAGAAGGAAACTTCAACACAACAAAGAAAATTCATTAAAAACTGACAGCTAGCAAGATAATCAATAGTAAAGAGTAAAGCCTTCCCCATCCCCAAGACTGGGAACAAGACAAGGATGCCTGCTTTTACCAATGCTATTCTAAACTGAACTGAAGTTGTAGCCAGAGGAATTGGACAAGAAAAAGAAACAAAAGGCATCCAAGCTGGAAAAGAAGTAAAATTATCTCTATTTATAGATAGCAAGATCTTATACATAGAACATACGAAAGAAGGTACAAGAAAGCTACTGGAGCTAATAAGTAAATTTAGCAAAGTTTTAAGGTATGAGATCAACATAAAAAATCAGCTGTATTCCTGTTCACCTGCAATGAATAATCTAAAAAGTACATGAAGAAAACAATATTACTTATGATAGAATAAAATAATACCTAGGAAAAAATTTAACCAAAGTGACAGACAAGTACACTGAAAACCACAATATACAGCATAAAGAAATAAGACACGGAAAGAAACGGAAAGATATCCATGTTAGTGAACTGGAAGACATAATACTGTCTTGATGGCGACACCACCCAAATCAATCAACAGATTCAATGTAATCCCTATCAAAATCCCAATGGCCTTTTTTTAAAAAATAGAAATGAAAAAGCAGATCATCAAATTCATGTGAAATTGCATGGGGCCCTGAATAGCCAAAACAACATTGTAAATAAAGAATAAAGTTTCACTCACGCTTCCTAATTTCAAAAGTTGCTATGAAGCTATAGCAATCAAATAGTGTGGCACTGGCATAAGGAGAGACATGTGGACCAATGGAATAAAATGGAGAAGCCAGAAGTTAACCCGTACATCTATGGCCAGTGGATTTTTGACAAGAGTGCCAAGACCATTCGATCCCCAATGAAAAACTTCTCTTTTCAAAAAGTAGAAAAAATAACTGAACAAATAGTTGAAAGCATAGTCTTTCAACAAATAGTGCTGGGACAACTAGATACCCACATGCAAAAAGAATAAAGTTGAACACCTACCTCACATCACATACAAACATTAACTTAAAATGGATAAAAGACCTATATCTAAGAGCTAAAACTGTAAAACTCTTAGAAAATATACAAGGAAATCTTCATGACCTTGAATTTGACAAGGTAGTACTAGATATGACACCAAAAGTATAAGGAACAAATGAAAAATTTTGACTTTGTCAAAATTAAAACTTTTCTACATCAAAGGACTTTATCAAGAAAGTGGAAAGACATCCTAAACAATAGGAGAAAATATTTGCAAAGCATATATCTGACTGGTGTCTAGTACCCAAAATATATAAAGAACTCTTACAGCTCAACAACAAAAAGACAAAGAACTCAATTAAAATATAGGTAAAGACTTGAACAGACGTTTCTCCAAAGAAGATATATAAATGGCCAATACACACATGAAAATATGCTATCATTAGTTATCAGGGAAATGCAAATCAAAACCACAATGAGATACTACTTCACATCGATTAGGATGACTAGAATAAAAACACAGATCCCTGGCTGCTATGGCTCAGTGGATTGAGTGCCGGCCTGCAAACCAAAGGATCAGTGGTTTGATTCCCAGTCGGGCACATGCCTGGGTTGCAGGACACGTCCCCAGTAGGGGGGCGCTAGAGGCAACCACACATTGATGTTTCTCTCCCTCTCTTTCTCCCACCCTCCCCCCTAAAAATAAATAAATAAATCTTTTAAAAAATAAATAAAAACATGGAAAATAATAAGTGTTGGTGAGAATTTGTAGAAATTGGAACCCTTGGATATTGCTGGTGGAATAATTCTTGCAACTGCTGTGGAAATATTTGGCAGTCAAGTTTAACCTACAATTACCATATGACCCAGGAAATCCACTCCTAGGTATATACCGAAAAGAACTAAAAATAAGCACTCAAATAAATACATGTATACATGTATATGGCGGTGCTCTTCACAACAGCCAAAAGGTGGAAACAATCTGAACATCCATCAGTTGATGAATGGTTAAATAAAATGTGGTCTTTCCATACAAAGGATTATTATTCAGCCATATAAAGGAAGGAAGTACTCATACAATCTGCAGACATAGATGGACTTTGAAAACATGCTAAGTGATAGAAGGCAGACACAAAACATCACATGTACAATTTCTTTTATATGAAATGTCCAGAATATGTAAATCATTAGACAATGCACATTGGTGGTTGCCACGTGCCTGAGAGGGCAGAAGAGGTAGAATAAGGAGTAACTGTGTAATGGGTACAGGATTTCCTTTTGGGGTAGCAAAAATGTTTTGGAAACAGAGGTGGTTGTTGTACAAAATTCTAAATGCACTAAATGTCACTGAATTGTTTACTTAAAAAAAAAAAAAAAACCTGTATGTTTTTGCTTTAAAAAAACCCCACAAAGGAAAATAAATGTATATAAACACAAATGCACAGGAACAAATCTTGGAGAACAGTACTCAAATATTAATGTTTCTCTCTGGATGGTGGTATTACAGCACAATTACTGGCCAGACTTTATCAAACCAAATCAGAAGGAGAGAGGTAAAGATGCCAGTCATTTAGCCTCTAAAGATACAAAAGGTATGGCCTCTTTCCCTAAACAAACAGGGAATCTGGGGCTCAGGCACGAATGTGTCTATTCACAAGAATCTTCCAGGGACAGATTCCTGGAATATATCTTCCATATATCTACCTCTATTTTTGTTTTATTCAGAGCCTTACCTAAGGTTATTCTCAAGCATTTGAAAAGGCCTGTCTATACATTAAGAGCTCTTTACCAGGACTGCTTTTGGTAGACACAAAACTGCATTGCTGTCACTCACTAGAAGGTACGGAAACACTTCCTTAAAGATTTCAGCAGCCAATGTGAAACATTTCCTTAGACCTTCTGAACACAATTTCTGAATAGTTAACAGAAACAATCCTAGGGCACCTGACCAAAATCCAATGCTTTAACACATCAGGTCATCAAGTAATAGAAAAGGAAGAGTGTAGGCCTTTGACTCATACACTGGTCCCAACCCTGATTCCAACACTTGCCAAGTCAATGAACCTAAAAAAGTTCCTAAGCCTCTTTGAGCTTCAGTACCTATTCTTTATTTTATGAGGACTGAATAAGGAAAAACATGTAAAACACCTGGACCGACATCTGGCACATGACTGCCAGTCACTTGCTAACAGTTCTAATAAAAATAGCGCTACCGTGAAGAATCACTCACATGGACCAATTCCTCATCATCTCGTGCAGAGTAAATCGCAAATCTCCTTTCCAGCGTAGTCTGTAGGTTGTCTTGCTCACTGCTTGAAAGCTCAGAGTTAACTGTAAATGTTCCAATGAACCTGGAGAGAAGCCGGACATTCCTTCGTGTGAAAGGCCAGAGCAAAGAGGAATTCTGTTCTTTGTACCAAGAAATCAGAAGGGGAAGTCTGGAAAGGGAACAGTGAGCCCCCCTGCCTTTATTCTACTTTTCCCACCCTGTATGGCTAACTCCTACTCATCAATGAAGACCCAATTTAGACTTTACCTTCTCAGGGGCCTTCCCAGACCCCGCAGCTGAGATGACCCAACTCCATGTGCCCACAGTCCCCAGCACACCTCTTCCAGAGCACTGGTCACTACTCTAATTAACTGGGTGTATTTGTCACCCTGGCCAACCTAGAGCTCTTCCAGGACAGAGATCATGCCTGACATTTCTCTACGCTCAATGCCATGCCCACTGTCTGGCTTACAAGATCACCTCAGGGGATATCTGTGGAAGTGACTTGTATCCAGCCTCTGAGAGAGACACAAAATCCTACACCAAGGCTGCGCCACACAGGCCAGAGGGTCATACCATTTCACCAGGTTTGACAGGTAGCAGATATCCACGTCTCGAGGTGGCACTCTGGTGAAGTGAGTTGGGATGATAGAGAGGCTAATAGCCTGCAGATCAGGCTGGTTGCAGATGCTATTTCGATAGAAGCCATTTGCCAGCAGGCACAGAAGGTGAACCTGGGAAGAAAGAGACAAAAGAAGACATGGAAGAAAGCCTAAAAATCAGACGGATTTTTGTTGCCAAATTAAAAGACATTTTGTGGGCAGGAAATATGTGTTGTCATTTCTACATACAAAAAAAGTAAAAATACTGACGTTAGCCATTTGCCAAGATTTTTGTCTCACCCCCTCTTCTATCTAGATACTTGTTCCCTCAAAGAATCCCGAATCTCAAAGCTCAAAATACAAACTTCTTTTCTTCCAAGAGGCCTTGTCTTTTAGACATATACACTGAAGGGACTATGGATGAAATGCTGCAATGTCTGGGGTTTGCTCAGAAGTGTCAGGGGGAAAAGTGAGTAGTGAAAAAGAACAGTAAGACTGCTCACGGGCTAGTTACTGTCAAAGCCAGGAGAGAGCACGGGCTCACTGCATGGCTGCCGGCACCTCCGAGTATGCTTGAACCCACCCTGCTCTGCTCTGACCCTGCACCAGTCTCACATCTGACCTCCACGTCCACCCTTCCTCAACCTATTGAAATCATCATGTGACTGTTGTCCCCTTCTTTCACACATAGATTTGCATCATTTTCACTTCAAAATTGGTCTTCCTTCCCACTCATAGCTTCCCTATTTCAATCAATGGCATTGCCCTTCTCCTCTCACTTAAGCTTCAAATCTTGGTCTCTTTCCTTCTTCTCCAATACCAAGAGGTACGAGAATCACAGCGATCTCATTTACTCCCCAAGGCTGCTGTGAGGTGGGCATCATGACGGTTCCCGTCTTATCTCCTCTCTGTTCTTGCTATATGCACGTTTCACCTCTAGGTTTCTGTGGCTAATGTGGAGTGTCTCCTCCATCCATCCTATCACCACCTTCTCTGCTGCCCACTGCCAAATGGAAGAAAAACCAAAGTCCTCCCTGGCCACACTCTCATCTGGCCTCTAACACATACATCCTATCCCCTCTGCAACTTGGCGAGATCAATCTTCCCAGACTCTGTCCTCTCCCATCTCAACATGCTGTTCTTTCTCCTAAATAAAGCCTTCCTCAGCTATTCGCAACCACACTAATCTGTTTCTTTCTTCCAAGTCTTGAGTTTCTCTTTTTTGAGGTCTTTCTTGTTTCATCTTGTGAGATCAGAAACCCTTTAATAGAAGGAAATACTTAATACAAGTCTCTGTCCCTACAATGCCAAGAACCTTGCTAGGTCCATAAAATGTGTTCAATAACTACGATGAAGTCAAAAGCCAGTGACTTCAGCTGAGAATTAGCGTTATCAAATAGCTGAAAGAAGAGATGGACGGTGCCTGTTATTTAGCCCCTGCTCCATGCGAGGCATTGTGCTGTGCACCTTACATGTGTCATTTGTTTAATCCTCCCAACCACCCTCTGAGGAAGACATTATTGCTACCCCCTACTTCAAGGATAAGGGAACTAAGCCTCAGAGAGAATAAGAAACTTGCCAAGGTCACATAGTGAGTAGGAGAATCAGAAATAAGACCTAGGTTTCACTGGCTGGGAACCCAAGTTCTTCCTGCCAGTGTCCCGCCCCGACACAGAGGAATGCTGTCCTTTCCCATCGTTCCTGCCCTTACCTTGTGTGTGTTCTCATGGACTTCTTTACCAAAACGCTTCATCAGCCTCCGAAGACTTGTCTCAAACTCCATTTGTATTTTTTCACTGTAATGTACATTGAAAAATCTGAGAATGAACTGGGAAATTGAAACCTGACTCCTTCCCCCCAGTTATTTCCTTTTATTTATAATGGCACACGAATTGTTCTCCTTGTTTTCCTACACAAGGCTGTGATATTTGAGTAAATTTTTAAAAAGCCACCTATTTTCTGCATACCTTTCTGCTCCTTCTCACCTGCAAATCTTAGCTCAGGACATTCTCTGCCCATACTGCCCTCCTCTAAACCTACCCCAAATCATGCCTCGTGAACATGAGTCAAAACTCACCCCCTCCATGAAGTCTTCTCTGACTGCTTGACCTTCCAACAACCCTTTCCCTCCTTAGCGAACACCACCTTTATGTTCAGTTAATGTATACTCATTTGTATTACACTGTTCTGGTGTAAAATCTCTTTCATGTCTGTGTCCCATGCACCTTTAAGAAAATTCGATGCTTCTTGAATGACTTCTATTATCTTCCCTGTGCATGGCTAATAATGTGTCCATCATACAGTGGAACCCTTTAACCAATAAACTACCAGGTATCATGCTCCATGTTTCCAAGCCTCCAGAGGCTACAGAGGTACTGGGGACATTAGGGTGAAATGGGGGCTCCCTACCACAGGGGGCACTGTTTCAAGTCCTGCAGAGTGACATGGTGAGAAACGCATGACTTCCTGAGTTAGCCTGACAGGGATTTAGAGCTTGGCTCATCCACTTACTAGTGAATGACTCCTGAAATTATATTTAACCCCTCTGGGCCTCTGGTTCCTCACATACTGTTCTAAAGATTAAGTAAGATAATGGACAACCTTGGCACAGAGAAGTGGTTCAACACAGAGGCGTTTTCTCTCCCCATCTCCTGTCCCAGCCTCCCAGCCAGGACACGAAGGTTTCTCATTCAAGTCCTAAAGGTGAGCCCAGGGTTCTCCCACCCAAGGTTCCCACTTTGGTACTCAGCCCTGACCTCCTATGTGTTTCTTGGACATTCTCACTAAGTAACAGCTGTTGCCAGTGATAAGTGACAGGAATCTAAAAGCAAGTGCCTAATCTTACCTTCTTTCTCTTGCTTTCGCCTGTTCCGGTGTTTCAATCTCTATCTCCACTGGCTTCATAGACAGGACAGATTGAGAGAAGGCTGCATTTTCTCCCACACCACCTGGCACAGGCTCACTAAGTTCTATCAAAAGTAATTTAAAAAATCAATAATAATAATAATAGCTACTGTAATGAACAAAATCGAGGTTCTGACGGGAAGGAGGAAGTGAGAAATAGATGCAAGGTGGACAACTTGCAGAGGTAAGTACTCCTTCTATACTTTGAATACCTAAAAAACAAAAACAACCCCCCCCCTCCACCAGGCACTGTGCCAAGAGTTTTACATTTGTTTGCTTCACTTAACCCACAGAGAAGTAGTCCTGAGAGTACAAAAGGAGGAAACGAAGACACAAAGATATTGAGTTGAATTAGGTACAGGCCCCTGCTACCAAGGTGCTGATGCCTGTGTGTTTTAGTAGGTACTTATTCTTTTCATTAAAAAAAGAAAAGGCAAGTGAGAACAATTCCACTTGTTCTATATAACAGTATGATTACTATATAACAGTACGATTTACTTTGTATGAAGTGATGATTTAGGTGGCTTTCAGTCTTAGTTGTAAACTTGTAATGACAAGGAATGCATCTTCGTCATCTCTTTATCCCCTACACTGCTCATCAACACTAGCTGAAATAAACTGAATTTGCTGAAATGGATCTGTGCACTTTGGTAGTGAAGGGCTCTTATAAAGAAGCTTTGGGCTTAGAAGTAGCAACACCTGTTTTGCAATGAACACACCTAATGACAAGATTTTGGTTTCTATATACCAGTCCTCACTAAAATGAACCAGGGCTTCTTGAAATGAACCAGGAGAAAAAAGGTTGATTTCGGGTCTGGAGCAAGGAAAGTATAGAGTGAGCCCAGAACACCTTGTTGTGCCAGAAAACACACATATTCTCAAAAACTAGTGAGGCCATGTCATAAAGGCATGGTAGGGAAGCTAGCTTAACGAGGCTTCCACTAGTCAAATTTGGGACAACCTGCAGCTCAAAAAGATGGTAACTGGTAATATATGTAATTTATAAAACAAAACAAAAAAAAACCCTTTAATAATATTAATTCCTTTACAGATCACTCAGGTATTAAATGTATATAAAATGATAAAATCCAATAATTACCATTTTGCAATCTGTGATAAAATAATTTTTGATCTAGTCATGATCATTAATGCATTCTAAAACCGCTAAGTGAAAGTTACTGGGGAACAAGATAATTGCTGAGAATCAGAGCCTTACCCCAGAGATAGTTATTAGAGAGGGGAATGGCTTAGCGTCACTAGCCATCAGAGAGATGCAAATTAAAACCACAATGCGATACCACTTCACACTGGTCAGAATGGCCATCATTAATAAACCAACAAACAGCAAGAGTTGGTGGGGATGTGGAGAAAAGGGAACCCTGGTGCACCACCGGTGAGAACGCAGGCTGGTGTGGCTACTGTGGAAAACAGTATGAAATTTCCTCAAAAAATTAAAAGTGGAACAGCCTTTTGACCCAGTGATTCCATTGCTGGTAACATCTCCAAAGAATCCCAAAACACTAATTCAAAGAACTTATTCACCCCTATGTTCATAGCAGTGCTATTTACAATAGCCACGTGCTGGAAACAGCCTAAGTGCCCGTTGGTAGATGAGTAGATTAAAGAACTATGGTACATTTATACATGGAATACTATACAGTAGAAAGAAATAAGAAAGAATTCCTGCCTTTTGTGACTGCTTGGAGAGAACTGAAGACCATTATCCTAAGTGAATAAGCCAAGCAGTGAAAGACAAATACCACATGACCCCACTTACAAGAGGAATCTAATGACAAATTAAACTAACGAGCAAAACAGAACCAGAGTCCTGGAAACACGGAACGAACTGACAGCAGCCAGAGGGGAGGGAGGCAACAGTGGAAAGAAGGGGAAGGGACTAGTCAAAGAACATGTGTGCATGTATGGATGACACACAGATGTGGACAACAGTGTAGGGAGAAGAACAGAGACAGGATCATGGACAGAGAGTGTTTTGATGGTTGCCAGATGGGAGGTGGGTGTGTGGGAATGGGTAAAGAGGTGAGGGGATTAAGAAGTACAAATAGGTAGTTACAGAATAGCCATGGGGATGTAAAGTACAGCATAGGAAATGGAGGAGCCAAAGAACCTATACACATGACCCATGGACGTGAACAATGATGTGGGGACTGCCTGAGGGAGTGGGGGTGCTGGTTGGAGGGGGGCAAAGTGGGGAAAAATTGGGACAACTGTAACAGCATAATCAACAGAATATAATTTAAAAAAGCTTAATCTAAATTCAATCAATACTTTAGATTTAATTCACAATTTATAAGAAATACACAGGATACTGAAACAAGTGTGACAACACCATTAGATATCTGATGATTCATCAGACAAAACCAGAACCTGAGATACACAACAAGAGGCTAGAACTCTTCAGTAAAAGAGGCAGTGCTATGGAGAATGAAACAACACTGACACTAACGGTGGGCGGGGGTACTGTTCTAGAATGAAAGAAACTGAAGAGACAACCAGTTGAAGGCTTATACCTTGAACAGATCCTAGATTAGAACAAAAGGGGAAAAACAGCTATAAAGAGTATTTTTATAACAGCCAGGGATTTCTTTTTTTTTTTCTTAGGAGTGACAATGGTATTTTACAATGTAGTGGAATGTCTTATTCTCAGGAAATGCATGGTGCAGTATTTATTGAGAAGTGAAGTGTCAAAATGTCTATGACTTACTTTCAAATGCTTCCACGACGCATACTTAAACTGAAAGATGGCAAAATGTTAAAGTTAGTGAATCTAGATGAAGAGTATATATACTATATTTCAACTTTCTTGTAGGTTTGAATATTTTCCAAACAGACAGCTGGGAAAGTCATGCTAGGCAACAGTATTCAGGGATGATAACGTTAGCTAGTTATGTGAGTATGTGATGCACTAGGCCCTTTACATCTGCAACCCCCCCCACCCCCCCACAAGCCCAGAGCCTAGCCTGCTCATAGTAAGCATTCAGTGTCCACTGAATGTTAACCATGAAGAAAACCAGCTCAGACAGGTGGAGTTCTTTCCTCACACAGCTAAATAAGGGGCAAAGCTGGGCTCTGACCCCAGGTCCAACTCTTTAAAAAATCTGTGTTTTTTTTTTTTAAGCCTCTGCTCTTTCTAGAGTGATACTGCCTCTTTATTTTATAATCTACTCAATGAACAGCCAGCAGAGAAAGAGAATATGCAACCTGCTCTAGTAACCTGGTGTTGAATTTTTCCTTATATCAAAAGCAAGTCCCTACTGCAACCTTATCTTTGGTCTTAAAATGTTTCAAAAGAAAACAACAGGATAGCAATCAGTGACATGACTCCAAAGAGAACTGAACAGAAAAACAGGATTGGACGGTTCTGAAAGCAAAGAGATGCTTCACCTTCGACCTCTTCCCAGTCATCTTCACTTTCCTCCTCGTCATCTCCTTCATGGCTATCTTTGTCCATGGCCGCCTCTCTCTTTGGATGGTGCCCCTTCTTGAAGGCACTTGTAAAGTCCCTGTATACAGACCACAGGAAGGAAGATGAAGAAGGTGCAAACATCCTAGTATTACACTTAAACTACACGGAAGTTTAAGGACTCCTATTTATTGAAAATCTGTTGCAATTATTTAAAGATCACTTGTGAGCTCAGAGCCTCATTTGCTCCATCAGCATGAGCCCCAAGTTCTCATGAAGATGTGCTCAGGTCAGTCTGAGACAGACAGGCTAGCGAAACAGAAAGAACGCTGTAACCCTACAGCCTAGAGCTGTGCAAAGGAAAACACAGCTGTGTCTGGAAATGGGATAGGAAAAGCTACAAGAAAATACAATATAAGGTAAATTCCAGAAGTAAAAGCTATGATGTGTGTATACAGTCAGATGCCAGAAAGAAGAAATGGTAATTCGCACTTGCTGATCCTACTACGGGCCAACTCAGAAGGTCCCCCAGCCCCAGGAAATATGCATAAGGAGACTGAAGTAGAAGTGTAATTTCCAGATAAGTGGGGATGCGACTATATGTAGGTATATCATAAATACCATAAATCAGGACACCTAGCAAGGTAAGTAGATAAGTAATTAGCTGCATATCAGTTCAAGACTAAATGGTTGCTAACGTGCAATACAGATTTTCCTCATCTTATGATGGGGTTACTTCCCAATAAAACCATATTAAGTTGAAACTGTCTTAAGTCTGGCCCCAACTGGTGTGGCTCTGTGGGTTGGACATCGTCCTACAAACTGAAAGGTCCCCAGTTCCATTCTCCATCAGGGAACACACCCAGCTATAGACCGGGTGACTGACTGGGGCATGCGAGAGGCAACCAATCAATGTTTCTCTTGTGCCTTCATGTATCTCTCCCTCTTTCTCCTTACCTTCCCCTGTCTCTAAACATAAATAAATAAATAATTTCTAAAAAAAACAAAATATCTGAAGTCTGTAGATGGCTTCTGATCTGCATCTTTAAGGTGGAAGAAAGCATTTCAGGCAGGAGTGTATGAGCACAGCTCAGCGATGGGAAAGTATGGGCACGGGTCTAACGATGGAGAGAAGTCCTGCCGGGCGGTAGAGTGTGCTTGAGGAGAGCGGTACGAGAGAAGGCTGGAATGGCAGGTAAATATGTTTTATATGTAGTACCCTCGAGTAACAGAACACGGACCTGGGTCTCACCTGGTTTTTCCTGCTACCTGTGTAACCACAAATAAATCACTTTCTGCAAGCTGTTGCTGTCCTCATCTGAAAAGTTTGGGAGGTAAAAATCTATAATCACTAAGATTCTTTCTAGCTGTTACTAGCAGTCTCAGCTCTATCCAGAAGAGTTTAAATATCCAATCTTTTCCATGGATCCTAGTGACAAGCACAAAGAGGTTTTATTAATCACACTTTCCTGATGGCAACAATCAAGACCTCTCACCTGAAATCCTCTTCTTCACTGAGGTCTTCCTCCTTTATAGCCTTGAGGTTTTCAGACTTCACGGTCACCTTGGCCACTTTCTTTTTCGCTGGACCATCTGCTGGGCCCCCAGGATCACTGCGGCCTCTCTTCCTCTTCCCATGTGAAGCTTTTGAGAGCAGACTCTCCTTTGGGGGTTTTTCATCTTCAAAGACATCTAGATGACCACATGGAACAGGTAAGGGACAGTAAGAACAGGAAAAGGACAACAGGAAAGGTGGATGCATAGTGGTTTCACAGGCAGGGTCATGAAAACTCCTGTTCTGTAAACTCCCTCCAAACAGAATCTTCATTACCAGCTCACCATGCCATGTCTGGTCAATGACCAGCTTTCAGCCTCGTCCCACCTTCAGTCCAGACTACTCCCAGTAAAAACCTGATGATCTTCCCTCATCAGCACTTTATTCTGTTCCTCCTAAGGCTACAGAGAGGCTCCCATATGACTCAAATAAAACCTAACTTCCAAATCTTAAATTTCTGTGAATATCCAGCAAGAAAAATACATCAATCCATTGACTAACCCCTTGTTTATTTACTACCTGCCAAGACTATTGATTTTAGGGATAATCCTCTCCTATTAAGTGAAATGTTCTGAGTTCATAAACACAACCAAGTTTTACCACAACCTTATTTCTACTAATATGCATTTCCACCATCTTTCAAAATCAAACTCTAGCCCTGACTGATGTGGCTCAGTAGGTTGGAGCATTGTCCCATAGCTGAAATGTTGTGGGGCAGGTTCAATTCCTGGTCAGGGTATGTGCCTGGGTTGCAGGCTTGAGCCCCGGTCCAGGAGTGTATGGGAGTCAACCAATCGATGCTTCTTTCTAACATTGATGTTTCTCTCTCCCTTCCTCACTCTCTAAAAAAAGCAATGAAAAAAATTGTCCTCTGGTGAAGATTAAAAAAAAAAAAATCAAACTCTGCTTAAAACAAATACTTTTTAAAAACCTTTCCAATCTAACCCAAATGACACCTGGTACACCAACCATCTCAGCAAGCTTGGGGTTAGAATAAGATAGTAGTGATTACCTCTACTTTCTTAAAATAATTATTTTTTTGTTGAAGAGAAATATAAAAATGCATAAGATGTTGGTTTTAGTTAAATTAGAGCATCTAAACTATGGTCTGTTTATTAATATGTTAATTTTTAATGAGTAAATAATTTCTAAATAACTTGTCAGAAAAGGATTTTTTCTATTTTGTAAATATATTCATACAAAAAAAAATCTTGAATCTGAAATAAATTTCCTTTGCTTTTGCTTGACTCTGCTTCACTTAATTTTGGAAAACAAAAATACTTGACCCAAACTGAGGTTCCAAGGGAGCTGCAATATTAACCTAAGATAGTAAATCAATTCATTCCTTTCATTTATGGTTTGTACTGCTGACTCTCTTGGGTTGTTTATATTCCCCAAGAACATACTTTTGCATGGGAAAAGGACTCTCCACTTTGAGCTAAATATTGGGTTGGCCAAAATGTTTGCTAAGTTTGTTCCATATGATGGCTCTAGTATTGCTTAGTTGTCTTTAACTTCATTCGAAACAATTTTGTTAGACTGTATTGTGACAGCTGTCATATCAGAATGCACTTAAAAAACTTACCAAAATTGGTGAATTTTTGTATAGCCATTTACTAAAGATGGAAGAAAATTTTCAGCATATTATGCTTTATTATTTCAAGAAAGGTAAAAACACAACTGAAATGCAAAAAAAAGATTTGTGCAGTGTATGGAGAAGATGCTATGACTGACTGAAAGTGGTTTGCAAAGTGTCTTGGTCCTATTGACATTTTGGTCAAATAATTCTTTGCTGTGGGGCTGTCTTACACATTGGAAAATGTTTAGCAGCATCCCTGGCCTCTACCCACTGGAGGTCAATAGCAGGAGATAGCTGACATACTCAAAATACCCAAATCAATCAAGTTATTGGTGCAAATGAGAAATGTGCTTTTTAAGGAAAAAAAAATGGAGTTTTTGGCAAACCCAATAAAATCATAACTTAATTTTAAAAGTTTTACATTATAGGGGCATTTGTTTTAATGCTAGATAAAAATCACTGAGTCAGTTGTTTCTTTCAAATGTTTCATAGTAGAAATTTATGCATCCCCATGTTTTAAACATTCCAATGGAAACACAAAATATTTCAAAATTAGTTATGCAGAATCTAAAAACAGATTTCCTAGTCCAAGGCAAGAGGCTGCTTAAAAGTTTATGACTTGACAGTTTCAGTAGGGTACCCTTAAAATCAGGATTTCTGTCTCTTAACAATAGTCTTTAGCCCTCTGTTAATAAGCAAAGATGCAAAGTACTTCATTTTTACTGATGTAAAAATGCAGGTGGGAGGCTATTTCAAAGGCACTCTTCCTTCCTCACCAAACTTACCTGGTTAAAAGGTACTGCTGTGTATTTTTGTGCTTTGAGGAGAGAAGTAGAAGAGTCAAAAGTGGGGGAAAAGAGACAAAAAACTGAATCAAAAAAGTTCATAATACTATTATTCATAGTATCTCAATATTTTAAAAATCCAAGTGTTTAACCATGAGATAATCATTAATTCCAGTACAGTCACACAGTGTAATATAATTCGGTTATCTGTTAGGACAAAGGAATATGACCTAGGACAAAATGTTAAATATGCAAAGATGTTTTTATATTATGGATTCTACTATAGAAAACAACACAAACTAAAAGTAAGTATATTGGGTTGGCCAGAAAGTTTGTGTTTTTTTCCATAAAAGTTTGTGTTTTTCCCATGTGCCCTGACTGGGAATTGAACCTGTGACCTTTGATTCGCAGGCCGGCAACCACTGAGCCACACCAGCCAGGGCTCTCTATTCTTTGTGGGGTTTTTTGGTCCCAAAGATTCTAGAGGCTATTTTCCAAGACTCTCCATGATCTATGGCTATCTAATATGGATAACCAGCCTCCTTGAACTCAATGTGTTATTCTAGCAAGGCAGGAATTACCACTGTGGTTTGCTTGGCCATCTATGGAGATTAAAAAAAAAAAAAAACACCTGCTTAAACCTGTCAGCTGCCTCTCATAGCACTTGGAGTAAAATACAAATTCCTTAGCTTGCTCTCCAAACTAAGGGTTATGCCCACCTCCCTTACCTCAATTCTTGCTACTTACCCTCTTACTCACTGATCCAGCTAACTGGCCAAGCTCATTCCTTCCTAAAAGTCTTTATTTACATTTGTTTGTTTATATAATTTTTTTAAAACTGAATTTATTGGGGAGACATTGGTTATTAAAATTACACAGGTTTCAGGTGCACAATTCCATAATACATCATCTGTATATTGTATTGTATGTTCACCATCCCAAGTCTTAATTCTTTTCAACCTAAGAATCTTTAAATGTTCCCTCTGCTTGGATCTCTTTTCCCCTAAAGCTTCCTATGAATAGCTCCTTCAGGACATTCAATAACCGGCTCAAAAATGTCACCTCCTCAAAAATGTCACCTCCTCACAGAAGCCTTCATGACCACTGATTCTGACTTAGCTGCTTCTTCCCCAATCTCATGTCAGTTTTACAACAATAACCTGTTGTACTTTATTCATAGCTCTTATTACCATGGGAATTTATTTTTAACTTCTTATTGTCTGTCCTACCTACCCTGCCCCCTCAAAGATTACAAGCTGTCTGAGATGCAAGAACTTTGCCTGTCTTGTTCATTACTGTAATTTCATTGCATGCACTGAGATGCTGTTAAAATCTACACTGTTGAGTGATTAGAAATAACAGTCCAAACCACAACCATAGGAAACTCCAATCCCAGCAAAGATTCTAGCTCTTCAGATCCTGGAAGCTTCTTTGGGAAATACTGCTAGCTCCTTTGGCTAGCAAAAGTATTTTTTTTTTTTTTAATTAATCTTCACCAAGGACACTTTTTTCATTGGGTTTAGAGAGAGAGCAAGGGAGAGAGGGAGGGAGAGAGAAACATCAATTCGAGAGAGAAGCACTGATTGGCTCCCATAAGTGCCCAGACTGGCGATGGAACCCACAACCTAGGTATGTGCCCTACCAGAAACTGAACCCACAACCTTTCAGTTCTGGGACAATTCTTCAACAGAGCCACACCAGCCAGGGCTGGCTAGCAGAGTATGAATTAAGCTTGGATACATCCTTACCTACATTTAACTGAATTAATATGAGCTAGCCCAACTGATTACCTAACATGAACCATGCCAAGAACTGGATATGCTATCTCACTGAAAAATCACAACCACTTTGCAAGACAGTATTACATTTCACAGACATGGTTCAGAAAGACTAAATTATTTGTCCAAAATAATTTTCCCAAGTGCATATAATGACTGAATGTGGAGTTATACCAAGCTGGTGCCCAGGTAAAGTGTTTAGCTGAAAGAAATGCTACCCAAGCAGGTAGCAGTTCTGTCGGATTAAGATTTTTAATTTTTGAATTGCCACATATTCAGAATACATTCCTTCTGGCTAGAATACCACCCCCACCCTCACAGTCTCTTGCTGAATTACCCACCTTAAAGTCACAGATCAACTGCTTCAGAGAGCATTTCCCAATACTATCTTCAGTCACACCTGATTATTCCTTTGGAAGCCACAGAGCCCTGTATCTTCTCCCATGATATCACACTCTGCCTTGGATATTTTTATAAATGTCAACACTATTATACTTTAAGCTCCTCCAAGAAATCTCAATCTTCCATGTCACCTAGTTTGTGTATACCAGACAGCTGGTACTCTGAAAATATTCAAATGTTGCACCCCTGCTGGTTACCTAGTCTAATCTATTACCTACTTATTTCATGAATCCCTCTATGCATTTTGCAATTATTAACAATATTTATTGAGCACTTAGTATATGTGGGGTGAGAATATAGCAAAAATAAGATGTTTTCTTGAAGCTTAAATTCTAGTAAGATGGGCAATCAAAAAGGAAGCAAATAAATCAACAAGACCATTGAGGCAGCAACAGCCAAATCATGTAGGGACTTGTAGGCTATGATGAGGAATTTGGATTTTATGTCAAGAGCAATGGGAAGTCACAGAAAGTTTGAAGTAGGATGATCTGATTTTTTTTTTTTAGGATCATCACTTGGGTTGCTGGGTGAACTATGTACTACAGGGGGAGGAATGGGAGTAGGGGCAGTAAAGGGGCAACTGTGGTCGTTCAACTAAGTGATGGCTTGGGTAGGGGCCAGGGTCATGGAAATAAATAGAAGTGGAGAAATGAGATACAGCTCTGAGATTGAAGTGATAGGACTTGCTGACGGATTGGACGTTTGCGTTTAAGGAAAAGGAGGTGTTTGCTTTAATTAATGGGTGAAGGAATCATTTATGGAGATGGGAAAAAGTGGGGAAGAGGCAAGTTGAAAGGGGAACACCAAGAGTTTTGCTTTGCCCATGACAAACACAAGAAGTCTATCTGATATCCACGTAAAGTCAGGTTGGATTCAAATCTGAAACTATGGGGTGAGCTTTAGCTGACGATATTATTCTGGGAGTGAGCACAATAACGGCACTGATAGTCCTGGTCCACTGTCTTCTGGGGACACAAAGAGCTGCAAATGCCTTTTCTATTCAGCCCTTTGCATCTACCAGGAGGTTGGGTTTTATGTTGTGTGCAACAAAGACCAGAAAAGAGGATACGCAAGGGAAGTTCGTGGTTAGCTTGAGTTTCATTGGAACCATTCAAAGAGCATCATTCCTAGCCTCAGGACAGAGGCAGAGCGACGTCGGGGAGGACCCGGAAGCAGCATAAACACCTGCCTCGGGTAACGTCCTGTCCTCAGCAAAGATGCGTGGGGCGCAGCCTCTGTCCCACAGCTCCACGGAGTCGAAGTCCCCGCTCCCCGAACCCAAGGCCTGCTGCCGGATCTCCTTCAGCCTCTCCCCCTAAGCCCAGCTTGGTTTCGCTCTCACCTGCCTCCTTTTCTTCACGCTGGGCCGTGCTCCTACCCTTGGCCTTTTGGCTGCGCGATTCCTGTCCCCGCGACCCCTTGCAGACGGCGCGCTTCCGGGCCATGTTGCCCGGGCAAAACTACTTTCTCAAGTGACGCGCGAGGCTGCGTGAAGATGCTTCAGGTTCGGATACGCCCCCCAGGTGGGAAAATGCCTGACCACGCCCCTGCCTTATAGATAGACACACTAGGCCACGCCCAAAGCTGAAGCTCCGCCCCTAACGGGCAACTGAAGCAAGAAGGGGCAAAGCAGACTTTTACTTCCGGTGCATGGCGTTCTCGCGTTTTCGGAGCTTGAAGAGACTCGAGTGATAACGCGAGAGTCGGGAAAGGGCGCAGGGTTTGAAACATGGCGGACGACGTCGACCAGGTGAGTGCTTATTGAGGAGCTCGCGAAATAGCGGTATCCTCACGCCCAGCTGGCCCTGTTGGGTTTTGCATACTAGGGCTGCTTTCTTCAAGTTTATAGAAAGGTAGTCCATTCTGCCGCTTGTCTCTGGGTCGTTACGGCCTTGAATTTTGCCTTAGGCCATGAAGTCTTGTTAGAAGTCCGCCTGAAAACTAGTTTCTCCTCCCGCTCTTGATCTTCTCTGAGTTTCACCTTTATCTATAGAGGAATTCTTCATGCGTGCCTCACACAACTGTCGGGATTCTAATAGCGTGATAATAAAGTTAAGGAGTTTTAGCATTACTGAGCGCAACAGTTATTACTCATTCAGCAGATACTTCGTGAACATCAGCTTTGTATGGTTACACACGTTTCTTAACACCAGGGACCCCGGCATTGACCCCATTTGGAGTTTGTACTGTTGAGGACGACAGATAAAAAGTAAACGCAAATATGTGCGATTTGTAGGAACTGTGATGTGGTATGAAGGAAACAAATAAGGAACTGGTTTACAGAAGAATTGATAGTCCTACAGGCTTTCTCACCTACTCTTCCTTCTTCCCAACACACTCTTCCTCACGTTGTGGATCGTTGTGCATCAGGCCACAACTTCTGAAATCTGACCTCATCAAAGAGGACTTCTTTGGCCTTCTACATAAAATAGCACTCTCCCCAGTCTGGGTTTTGTTTTTGTTTTTGTTTTAATTTCTTGACATATTATTTGTTCATATTAAGTGCAAGCTTTATTTAATATCTATCTCCTGCCCCTGCCTCCCAGAATGTGTATTTCTTAAGAGCAGGAATTTTGTGCACTGTTCTGTCCTTGGGATTTAGAACAGGGCTGGAAACACTCAGCACATTTATTGAGTTAATGAATTGGGTGATCAGGGAGGCCTCTTTGAAAAGGTAATATTTAAAGCTACAAGTTGAAAAGGGTAGAGAGTGGGCATCCCAGACAGGCTAAAGGAGCAGTAGGCCTGTGTCATGTGTATATTCTTATAGCATTATAATTATTTATATGCCTCCCTGGACTAGAATGAGCCTTGAGGGCAGGGAGTGGCTTCTGTATCTTAACCTAGTTGGTCCTTAACAAACACCAGTTGAATTGGGGATGGGGACCAGTTGAGTCCAGCGTTTTTTTCTCTTCTCACCTACCCTATTAAAGCTGTAGAGTCTGTAATGTTCAGTTGCCTTCCTCCATTGGCTTCCTGTACTCACTGAAGAAGCTGTCTCTGAATAATTTTATCAACTCTCCTGCCTTCAACCATCCCATCCACATGGATGACCCCAAGTCATCCTGGCTCTGATCTAACACCTGTTTCCAAATATTCTTTAATATAAACAATGACAATCATTTATACATACTCTTTGCCAGATACTATTTTAAATACATTAAGTATGTTAGCTAATTTAATCCTAATAATCATGAAAGGAAGACTGTGGCTTCCTCATTTTATAGCCAAGAAAACTCAGAACTAGAGATGGCATAATTTTTCATCTTGGTTCATAAGTGTCAGAGTCAGGAGTTGCCCTCATGTTGCCTGACTCCAAAACCAGTGCTTTCGGTCAGTATTCTATACAGCCTGACGAATATAGATTTCTTATTGGCCATTTGGCACCCTAAAGTTAGCCTGCCCTGTACTGAACTCATAATCTTCCCTCTAACTTCCATCTCTGCTTAGCATTCTGACTTGTGTGTAGCAATCATTAAGTGAATGTTTTTCAAATTACTAAATGATATTTGAGATAAGGCTAACATCCCTGACAGTGACTCCCTGTATCCTGAAATTGGGTCAGGAAGTTTGGATTTTCAGGGAACAAAGTACAGTCATTATATTGCTGTATAACTACTTCCTGTGTGTATGTTTCAGCCCTCATTTGTATAGCATTTGCTTCGTGCTAGATAGTCTTCTAAGTCTTCATATGTCATTTAAGCCTCACAATAAGCAGTATTAGGTGTGTACTATTGTAATCCACATTTTACAGACTATGAGATGTGTTAGGTTATTTGCCCAGTCATACAGCATAGCATTGATTTGAGCACTTCATTCCCTCTAGTAATTATATTACTAAGCCTGTTTCTTTTATCAGCAACAAACTACCAACACCGTAGAAGAGCCCCTGGATCTTATCAGACTCAGCCTGGATGAGCGAATTTATGTGAAAATGAGAAATGACAGAGAGCTTCGAGGTAGATTACATGTAAGTTTGAAATCAGATTATTTTCTTGTCATCTCTCCCTACTCTCGTGCCCTTCAAATGTAGAAAATGTCCACTGTGAAAGAGCATTTTGAATGTAAAAGATAGCGAGGTGGAAGGTCACCTGTATATCTGTAAGTCAAATAAAACTAATTTATTCATATTTTTAACATTTTTTAAGAGAAATTTGAATTTAATCTTTCATTTTTTTACTTCTATTTGCAAATAACATTTCTCCATTCTTATTTAAATGTTCTTTAAATTACTGATATATACAGTAATTTCTGTTTTCTTGTGAAAAAAATTAAACAGTGCAGAAGTATGTAGCATAAAAGGTGAAATCTCATTTCTTCTGTTGGTAACCACTATTAAAAACTGGGTCTCTGGTTTTTCAGAGCTTTTTCATATAGTCACATGTATATATTTATATTTATATCTGTATGTATATATTTGCACTATATACATCATCTCTAAAAGAATGGGATCGCTGTGAATATTTTTGAGCACCTTTCTATTTCACTTAATCTTCCTTGGAAGTTATTGATCATGAGTGCATATAAATCCTTATTGTTTTTTAATGCTTACATGGAGTTTTTTAATTTACTTTAAATCATTTTTTATATTTTAGTTACAGTTGATATATAACATTAGTTTCAGATGTATACCATATGTAGTTATTAGAATATTATTGACTATATGCCATACTTTAATCCCTGTGACTATTTTGTAACAACCAATTTGTACTTCTTAATCTTGTCACCTTTTCCATTCATCCCCCATATTGCAACTGTCAAAATATTCTCTGTATATAAGTCTGTTTCTGTTCTGCTTCTTTATTTTATTCTTTTAGATTCATTTGTTGATAGATAAGTATTTACTGCCATTTTATTGTTCATATTTTTGATCATTTTTTCTTCTTAAAGAAGACTCGAACATTTCATATACTGGTTTGGTAGTGATGAACTCCTTTAATTCTCCTCATCTGGGAAGCTCTTTATCTAAATGATAGTTTTGCTGGGTAGGGTAATCTTGGTTGTAGGTCCTAGCTTTTCATCATTTTGAGTACTTCTGGCCTGCAAAGTTTTTGTTGAGAAATCAGCTGACAGTCTTATGGGGGCTCCCTTGTAAGGTAACTAACTTTTTCTGTTGCTACTTATAAGATTCTCTCTTTGTTTTTAACTTTTGTGTTTTAATTATGATGTGTTTTGGTGTGGGCCTCTTTGGGTTCGTGTTGTTTGGGACTCTGCACTTCTGGAGTTGGATGGCTATTTCCTTCACCAGGTTAGGGAAGTTTTTTTGTCATTATTTTTTCAAATAGGTTTTCAACCTCTTGCTCTCTCTCCTTCAGGCATGCCATTGATGTCAGTGTTGGTACGCATGAAATTGTCCCAGAGACTCCTTACACTTTCACTTTGGGGGGTTCTTTTTTCTTTTTGCTCTTTTGTTTGGGTATTTTTGCTTCCTTATGTAGTAAATCGCTGATTTGATTCTCAGCTTCATCTATTCTGTTGTTGATTTCCTGTAAATTATTCTTCACTTCAGGTAGTATAACCTTCATTTCTGACTGATTCTTTTTCATGGTTTCCATGTCCTTTTTTATGCTATTAAAGTTCTGAGTTCAACTACTCTTCCCCTAAGTTCATTGAGCATCCATATAACCAGTGTTTTGAACTCTGCATCTAGTAGATTGCTTGTCTCTGTTTCATTTAGTTGTTTTTCTGGAGTTTGTTCTGTTCTTCCATTTGGACATGTTTCATTGTCTCCTCACTTTGGAAGCCTCTGTGTGTTTGTTTCTATGTATTAGGTAGAGCTGCTGTGTCTCCAGGACCTGGTAGAGTAGCCTAATGTAGTAGGTGTCTGTAGGGTCCAATGACACAGCCTCCCCGATCACCCAAACTGGGCATGCCAGTTGCGTTCCCCCAACCCCATGTGGGCTGTGTACCCCTTCCTGTTGTAGTTGAGCCTTAATCAGTGTTGGCACATCAATGGGATTTACCCCCCAGGCTGGTTGTCTGTGAGGACTGGCTGGAGGAGTCTGCCCCACAGAGCAGGACTTACTTTAGCAGGGCTCTGGTGCCTGCTGAGTCTGCCCTGTGAGTGTATCACTGTGAGGGTGGTGCGTGGTGTTTCAACATGGTCTGAAGCTGTCCACAGGGAGTGCTGGCTCTGGCACCTCCTGGGAGGTTCAGGTGAAGGTCCGTAGCCACCTGTGTTCTGCCCGGGGCCATGTGGCTTGAGCTTCGTAGAGATCTGCAGCTGACTGCTACTTGTGCTGGGGCTTGCAGGTGCCCAGGAGAGGCCAAGCTGCAAACCATTGTCAGCTGCTGCTAGTGCCGAGCCTGGGGCCACTTAGTGAGAGGTACAGGGCAGCTGAGGCCAGATGTCACTTGTTTCAGAGATTTTAGGAAAGTCTAATGCATGAGCCAAGACAGGCCATTTGTATGGAAAAGGCACTGGAAACAGCTTGGGTGGGCCCCCAAGTTTGGTGGGGCGAGGCCTCAGAGAATGAACAGGATGGGGCAAACAGTGTTAGCCAGGTTGATGGAGTCTCAGATATGGCACCTGCCTGCTGGCTCTGGGGGGAATGCTCATCAAATGAACAATGGCCTCTACCAGCACTTTTGTCTGGTAGAAAGCTGCCCTCCCCAACTCTCACTCTGATGCCAAATACTTCAGTTCTTCCCCTATGTTCTTGGTGCCTTTCAGTCTGCTGTACCAGTGCTGGAGCTCAGAAAAGAAGTGAGTCAGGTAACTCACTCTGTGGGCCCTTTAAGAGGAATTGCCCAGGACTCCAAAGCCTTTGTCTCACTCAGTCTCACTTTCTGCTGGTTTTTACAGCCAGAAGTTAGGGGAACTTCTCTTCCTAGCACTAGAACCCTGGGCTTGGGGGTCTGGTGTGGGTCTGGAACCCTTTGCTCTTCTCCTTGGGGGGACATCTGCAACCAACATATCCCTTCTGTTTTTTTGTTGCTACACGTGGGTGTGGAAACAGCCCCTTCAGCATCTCTGCCCCTCCAACCAGTCTCTATGTGGCTTCTTCTTTAATTTCCTAGGGGTAGGACTTCTATTTAGTTAGATTTCGGGTGGATCTGAATGATGGTTGTTCAAAAGTTTAATTGTAATTTTTATGTGGGATGATGTGAGTGCCACATTTAACTATGCTGTTATCTTGACCAGAAGTTACATGAAATTCTTATATGGCAGTGGTGATATTTAGATTGTTTTCCATTTTTTGCTACTATAAATAATGCTGCAATAAGCATTTTTGTATATTTTTTTTGTGTGTATCTGCATATATTTTTATAGGATTGGTGCCTTGAAGTGGACCCATTTATTCAAAGAGAGAAACTAAAGGTTTTGCCTGTTGTTGATAATGTGTTACTTTCTAGATTGCATTGTTTTTATTACTGCCATTCTACCCTAAAGTGATTAAAAATAACTAAAATTTATTGAGCATTAATTATTCCAAATGTTTTGTATATAATACATATTCCATTTAATATTCTTTATATTCCATAATTCCATTTATATTCTTTATAACAACCTATGAGGGTAGATACTAAATATCCCTGTTTTGTAGTTGAAGAAACTCAGGCTCAAAAAGGTGAAGTTACTTGCATGAGGCAACACAGTCAGTAAATGGAGGGCCAGATTATGAACCTAGGCTGTCTGGCTTCAGCCTCACTCTTAAGTACTGTGATTCTACCTCCCATAAAACCTAAAAATAAAGAACCTGCTATTCTTGGAAAAGAAGTAAGGACCTGGGGAGACATTAGCCTTAATATACAGCTAGCCTTAGGGGAAGAGGAACCCCAGGAAATGAAATAGTAGCAACTTTGCCAAGAAAAACAGAATTGAGCTTAATCACCTGTGCCAGTCAGTGGCACATGGAGAGATACTCTGGGATAGACATACTGCCTTAACTCTTTGAAGCTTCTTCAGTTCTCTATGTAGAAATTCCATTGCCTCTATACTAAATAGCCCCTAACCTTTTGTTTGTTTTTCTGGCCCTAATCTATAGATTTTTTGTTCTTAGTGTGCTCTGCCTAGCAGTTCCCCATGTGGTGGATTGAATACTTTTATTTTGATGTGAGCTAGTAAGCCATGTAACACTTTGTTAAAAGTAAGCAAAGTAAGTGGGTTCTGAATAAGGCCCTCTGGAGGTTCACCTTTTAGTAAAATGCAGGAACTTTGGAGCTTAGATTGAGGACATCCCTGAATATTATATTGCAGCATTTGTTGGTTGAGACCACAAGTGCCAAACACAGTTAGTTCTGGCTAGGTTATAAATGGGTGGGTGTTGCTTTACTTACATTACCTTATAGTATTTAATTTAGGACAGAGGATTGAATAATGGTGTCCTATGCCTTTAGGAGACTATAATGCTATCATCTTAGCAATTAAACAAAGAATTTTATTTCCACACTGTTAGAGATGGAATTGAAAGAAGCCTATCCCTGGCCAGTGTGGCTCATTTGGTTGGAGCATCGTCCTGTAGATCAGAAAGTCATGGGTTCAATTCCTGGTCTGGGCACATACCCAGGTTTTGGGTTAGATCCCTGGTCGGGGTGCCCCACCCTTGATCCTACTCCCCTTTGGCTTTGTCCATGAGTCCTTTATACATGCTTCTTGCTGGCCCTCCCCCATTCCCCTCCCAACCCCCGTTACCCCTTTCCTCCTCCCCTCTGGTTACTGTCAGTTTGTTCTTTATTTCAATGTCTCTGGTTATATTTTGCCTGCTTGTTTGTTTTATTGATTAGGTTCCACTTATAGGTGAGATCATATGGTATTTGTCTTGTGGTATAAGTACTATGTGTTACTTGTAGTTGAGCTATTTACATATTGTAAGCCCTGTTCATTGTTTCTTAATTTTGTAAATTTTTTGGTCCCTCACCCTCCCACTTCAGGCTTATGATCAGCATTTAAATATGATATTGGGAGATGTGGAAGAAACTGTGACTACTATAGAAATCGATGAAGAAACATATGAAGAGATATATAAAGTAAGTCATGCAATTCTACTTACTTTTTTAAAAATGCCAATTGTTCTTAACATCCAATAGCTTAACGTTTATAGAAAGCCTGTCATGTTTTAACACCTACTCATGGACTCAGTGGAGTGTAGCAATTAAAAGCAAAGTCTTTGGGGTCAGACAGACCTGGTTTCTAGCACTGGCTTGGCCCGCTTCATACCTGGGGTGTATGCTGGGCAAGGGAATTAACTTTGCAGACTTAATTTCCTCATTGGTAAGCAGGAATACTACCACTTAACCTCCTGTGGTTGTCAGGATTCAGTAAGATACAACAGTGTAAGATGCCTGTGTGTGCTAATATATAACAGTAATACTGACAATGTTCTTTTGTTTGATGTGGATTTGATCTGTCAATACTTAAATAGAAACTAAAACTGAGAAATTTTAAAATATGTATTAATGCATTAAAAATAATAAACCTATTATGTTAACATAAGTAGCATTCTTATGAACAATAACTATATTTTCTAAAACAAAATATTTAGTGAGAGGTGGCTTAGTTTCACATTTTTTGCAAATCTCTTTCTTGCCTGGCTTTATTACATCTAGTATCTCACATCTTTTTTTCTGCATTTGATGTGTTGTGATATGTTATAATTGAAGAAAATTCACCCTCACAGATAGATAGTTGGGGTGGTATTTTTGTGTGGATACTTGCCTTTGGTGCTATCCTCAAACTCAAGAGTGGTGGTTTCTTAAAGGTTAGTTGCAGTGTGGATTGTGAAACCATGTTATTGAACTTTTTGTACTTTGGTTATATGCAAATTCATTGGTCTACGTTGTACGTTGAATGGGTCTTTTACACCTGTGTGATTTTATAACATCAAGCACTGGTCATTTGGAACATATTAGTTCACTGAGTTATGCAGATCTTCCAAATGTTGGCACATTTTATTCTTCAAAAATAAAAAAATTGAATTTGTTGTTAAGTCTTTTAAGTATTGGGAAGACAGTCTCTGGCCCTTCTAGAGCATAGTGGTTTAAACCGGGATTCCAATCTTGACTCCTTTGCTTGCCAGCTATATAGTTATACCAGATTACCCACTTGTCTGTGACTAAGTTTCCTGTCTCTAAAGTGGGGGTGGTAATAGGACCCACTTGATACAACTTTCACATTCGCAACAGATACACAGTAAGTGTTCAAATGTTTGCCTTTGTCGGTTTTGTAGTTCTGCTTTATCATGGCTTTCCTCTTTCTTCAACCACCCCTGACTCCTTTGCTAGTTGTTTTCTTTCTCTCTCTGAACATGGGCTTTATTTTTTTATTTGCACTTTTTTCCCTCAAAGAGATCATTTAGTACCTTTTATTTTATAAGCCCTGAGTCTATAACAGTAATCAGTACAGCATAAAAGCTTGGTCTCTTAATAGATCTGGGTTGAAATCCTGGCTGCTAGTGATGAGTTATGTGAACTTGGGCAAGTTACAGAAACTTCCTAAGCCTTGGGGACCTCTGTAAAATGCCAGTACCGGTGCATGCCTCCCAGGATTATAATAGGATGCACTGAGTTTGGTGCATGGAGAGCTGGCAACAAGTTGTGATAGGTAGCCAATGTAAATATGGATAAAACTGTCTTCAGTTTCTTTCCTTTTCTGAGCTTTGCTCTTATTTCCAACGTTCTTATTGAAAATTCTCTTTTATGGATGTTATCTCAAATCTAGTACATCTAAAACTAAACTGGTGTTCTTCACCTTCAAAAATTCCCTACTTCTGCTTATGATTTGCTCATTTATTTAGACCACGAATCTCTGAATCTCCTTTTCACTCTGCTGGTCAATAACTACTTCGTGTGATTCTTCATGTTGGTATGTGTCATCGCTTTATTTTCTATCACCATGACCCTAGCTCAGGCCCTTTTCTTTGTGTCCACCTCCACTCTAGCCTGTGCATGATTGACTGCCAAAGTAATTGTCCTCAAACACTGCTTTTATTTGTCACAGTCATGCTTAGAGACTTATTTAAGGCATTCCACGGCCTATAGAGCAAAGTGTAAGTTCAGGCTAGGTTAAAGCCCTCCATAGTGTGATTGTAACTTTCCATTCTCCGTTCTGATGACTGTAGCCAAGTTGACTGCCTTCAGAGTGTGCCCTCTACTGTTCTACTTCTGTCTTTTCCCATAGTATTTTACCTAGCTGGACTGTCTTGTCTCTTCCCACAAAGCCTGTTTCAAGAACCAGCTCATCCCTACCTCTTTTGTGATGCTTTTTCTGACCATCTTGATCTTCTTTCCTCCTTTGGTCATTTCCTCCTTTGGTTGTATCTTCTAACCCATGGCACTTTGAGCTGACACTGATCTTACTCACTTTCTCCTTTCTATATTCTTTTCATCTTGTGAACTATTTGACGGCAGAGACCAGGACATTATTCATTGTGTGCTTTGTTGTGTCATACACGATGAGTGTATGGGCAGGCTGTTAGAGGAGTTATGGAGCAGGAAGGGAGTGGAGGTAAGGAAGTGTAGTCTTCAGGAGGCACGGTGCATACCATTAGTTAAGTTTTAAAATTAACTGGGAAGTGGAAATAGCATGAGTAGATGGGAAAAAAATACATTTTAAGAGTTCATTCTAATCCAGTTTCAACTTCTGGTATATAACTTGCTAACTGCTTTTATCAGGCTGTTAACATTTTGCCTTTTTATTAACTTTATTTGAGGGTGTCTGTCTTTTTTCCAAGATTGACAGCGTTATGGTTTATAACAGTAAGTCAGCCTCTTTCCATATCCACTTCTTCAACTGAAAAATTGAAGACGATGAGCTCTTAACTCTTAGATATGTAAACATCTCCAGTTCTGAGTTCTCTGCTAAATAATGTTAGGGTAAGACACTCGCACAAACTAAACTTGAGGGAATACTTCGTGAGAACAAAAAAAAAATAAAGGTACAGAGAAAATATTTACTTATTCAGGAAGAGAATAAAGAGGGGTAGGTGAAGGAAATTAATATGTCTTAAATAACTGCTGTATGCCAAAGCCTTGCATGTTTTACCACATTTAATCTCCCAGTAGCACTGAGGTCAGTGATATTCCCATTTTCTGGCTGAAGAAACTAAGTTCAGCTAGGAAAAAATATGGTAGGGATTTCAAACCTATGTCTAACTGGCTTCAAAGCCTGCAGGGCTCTTTGTATTAGGGGCTGGAGCTCTCAGTCATTGATGGAATTGGTGGGCAGTGAAATCTCAACGTTAATAGGATAGCACTTAAGTTCTTGCTGAGCTAACACAGGTAGTTTGAATACAAGAGATTATCACGTATATCTCTAGGATCTGGCAGGTATGCTTGGTCCCTGCCACTCTAGGCTTGAAAATCTAATTTGTAAAGTGCCTAGCACACAGAAAAATTTCAGGTTCCTTGAACATGAACAATGAGGCAAAATATCTAAGGGTGTATGCGTTAGATAGGAGAAAGCGTTCTACCATAACATAAACTCATTCTAATAGTAGACAAAGGGAAGTGTGTGAGGTTGGAGAACTAACCTTTGCTGAATGCCTGCTGTGTGTCAGGCACTGTGCTACCCATTTTATGTGCATCATATTTAATTTTAACAGCCCAGTGAACTAGGCCTGGGTTAAAGCTAATCTGCATTGCTGTTTCTGTGAAATTGTATAGTATTTCCCAAACATAATACTTGTCTTAAGAATACATATTGCTGCATAACAAGTTACCTCAAAACTTAGTGGCTTAAAAGCACACATTTATTAGCTCACAGTTTCTGTGGGTCAAGTGTCTAGGCACAGCTTCACTGGGTCCTTTGCTTCAGTGTCTCTCATGAGCTGCACAAAGTATGGGGTGTCATTGAAGGCTCTGCTGGGGAGGATCTGCTTCCAAGCTCACTTTCATGGTTGTTGGCAGGATTTAGCTCCATGAAGTTGTTGGACTGAGAGCCTCAGTTGTTTGCCTTATGGGCCTCTACCACCTGGTAGCTTGCTTTATCAAACCCAGCAGAGGAGTTGGCTAGCAAAATGGAAGTTACTATCTATCATGATGGTGACATCTC
This sequence comes from Anoura caudifer, assembly GCA_004027475.1. Lineage (NCBI taxonomy): Eukaryota > Metazoa > Chordata > Mammalia > Chiroptera > Phyllostomidae > Anoura > Anoura caudifer. The sequence goes on along the minus strand of PVKU01000356.1, from coordinate 55,222 downwards.
ATAGCTTTTGCAGTATTTCATTGGTTAGAAGCAAGGCACAAGTTTCACCCACACTCAAAGGGAGGTGATTACACAAGGGCATAAACACCAGAAGTCAGGGATCACTGGGGGCAATCACAGAAGCTGCTTACCTTGGAAAATGCTGCCGTGTTAATTTTTGTTCACTTGATCTCCAGAAAACTATAATTGAATTAATGGAGAATCATTATGGAAGAAATGAATTCATATGAAGGTAAAGGATGGAACCTTTTTGTTTTATTTTAGATTTTTACTTATTCCCGAGAGGGGAAGGAAGGGAGAAGAGATGGAGAGAAACATCAATGTGTGATTGCCTCTTGCACACCCCCTACTGGGGACCTGGCCCACAACCCAGGCATGTGACTGGGAATCAAACAGGTGATCCTTTGGTTCGCAGGTTGGCACTCAATCCGCTGAGCTACACCAGCTAGGGCAAGAGGGAAAGAACTTTTTTAGTTCAGAAATACTATCACTTGAGTAAGGGTTTGAATGAAATATATCAGTTGTTTTGGGGAGCACAGACTCCTTCACTAAACTTACTGTCCTAGAACTAGATGCACCTGTTACAACTTTGAAGGCAACCAGAAGTTCTGCTACGTAATAGCAGAAAGCAGACCTGGGATATTTGTTCTCCAAGGGTGATTCTTGAACCACGAGTATTGACATCACCACTTGATCAGGTTAGAAAAGCATATTCATGGACCATATCCTGACTTACTGAATGAGAATCTCTAGGCATGGAGCCTGGGGAAAGAGTTTTAACAAGCTGTTAAACAGGTAGTTCTAAGGTTCCTTAAAATTTGAGAACCTCTGCCCTGGGAAAGTATTATCTAGAGAAGAGTTAGATAAATTCAGGGATGACAGATAAATATATTAGAATTTAGTATACTATACAAGTATTATTTGAATTTAGTGTTAGGGTCTTCAAAACCAAAGAAGCTTATAAAACACAGGGTTTTATTTGTTTGTTAGGTTTTTTTTTTTTTTTTTTTAACATTTTAAAAGTATTTTGAAAACACAGCTATCAGTAATATTTTCTGCCTGACTGAGACAAGAACCCACATCCTACTGTGTCTGTTCAGACATGATTCCCAGTCTTGAGACAAAGCTGTAAGACCTCTCAAGCCAAAAAGCATTATGAAATCCCTTACAGTGAAGGGTAGGTGGTCTTGTTGGCAGGTCTTGATGGTAGGGCCTCAGAGACAAAAATAGGAACTTCTTGTAAGACATCTGGGGCAAATAAAAGCTCAAACTGTTACCAAAGTGTTTTACACACTGAACCCCTTTTTCTCTCAAAAATTATTTGTCTGTAGCCTAGTCTTCTGGATGGCTGCTGTAAACAGATAGCTCAGGGTGGGTAATTCACCTCCGGGTAGTTGGAAGATTACCCTTACAAGCCCTGGCTGGATAGCTCGGTTGGGTAGAGTGTCATTCAGGTACACCAAGGTTGTGAATTTGATCCTGGGTCAGGACGCACGCAAGACTTAATCATTGAATTCATGAATAAGTGGAACAGCGAATCAGTGTTTGTCTCTCTCTCTCTTCCTCCTTCTCTCTCCGTAAAATCAATCAATAAAAGATTTTTAAAAGAAAAGAAAGTTCACCTTTATAGACATGTTGGCTAGACTATGGTAACAAATACTCCCCAAACACATAATAGCTTAGCACAATTCAAGTTTGTTTCTTTTTTCCCCCAAGTTTGTTTCTTTTTTAAATTTATTTTTATTTTTTTAACTTTTTTTATTGTTGTTCAAGCACAGTTGTCTCTATTCCAAGTTTGTTTCTTGATAATATGATTGTTCTAGGCAGATGTCTTCCACATAGTCATTCAGGAACCCAGCTTCTTCCATCTGGTAGCTCTGCCTTCCTCTCTTTGTCATCATTCACCTCCAGCCACTGGTAGCAAAAGGAAATGGAGGAGTGTTCATGGGCTGTTTTATGAACCTGGCCTTGAAGTGCCACATTTATCTTCTCCTGTTCTTTAGGCTAGAACTCAGTGATAAGATCGTACCCAACTGCAAGGTAGCCTGGGAAATACACTTTAATTGTGTACCCAAGAAGGAAAGAAAAAGGAATTTTTATGAAGAGTTGGCAGTTTCTGCCATAGTCTGCTCTCTTGACAACCAAATATCTCTGTATACCATAGGAGTTAAAAAAAATTATCTCCATGGGAAAATGATCCTTCCCAGTTCTCTTTCCCTAGTAACATGATATAAGTGGAAGGTCGGCCGATTTACTAGGAAACACTGCCCATGGTGAGAGTGGTTGCTGGTTGGAAAACCGCATGTGAACTGGGAGTGAACTCTGAGTGCTGTTAGCCTGTAGCTTTGAGCTTCCCTGAGTGTGATGTGATACTTGTAATGGCACGTGCCCCTCTCTAGTGACCATGAAGCTACATTTGTGGGTCTATTATGCGATACTGCTTCCTATGTGGAGCTTAGGACAGTTAAGCCAGGGTGGCTCCATTTGGGTAGCTAGAGAAGAGTCCTTGGAGTGTTTTAACAGCTCCCCCTGAGTATGCTGCCTGGCTGGCACACTGTCTGCTGGGAATCTGTGCACACCGGTATTAGCATGGCTATACTGAGTTTTGTGAATGTGATTGTCTAGTTTCTGTGAAGACCAACAAGAGTGAGTGTTGCAGAACCCTACTTTCTATACAGAACACACTCACCTCTACCCCCAGAAGAAGTAAGCAGGACATCCTGTTCAGAGCCTGGGATCTCCACATGATTGGCAGTCTTCTTCAGATCTACACGTGGGCACTTGTGGTACAGATTGCTGTAAGCTAGAAAGGGTGAATTAATTGCCGTTGCCCCTCCCACATCCACTGAAGCAGAGCAGAGACAGGCTATCCACCATAAAAACCCTTTCAGTAAAGAAAAGAATGGGAACATATAGCAGTTACTGGTCCTTAGCTTTGAGAATCCCCTGGGGAGGTGTGCCTCTTCCCTGTCCCAGTAGTACAAGAAATCTGTTCGTTATGTCAAGTGTGTTTCATGCAATATTTGGTACATACTTACACTAAAACAATTGTTTTTGTTTATCTAGAATTCAAATTTAACTGGGTTACCTGTATTTTTATTTGCTAAATCTTGCAACCCTAATTGGCCGTGGGCAGGGGGGGGGGGGTGGCAGTGCAGAGCTTCAGAGGCTTTTTTTTTTTTTATCTTATCCAGGCTATGGTTTCTTTGGCAATGCAGTTACTTTAAAAATTAGGACTTGTTTGATTACATCTGGTTACTTCCAATAATTTTGTGGGCTAGGCTCCCCAATCAGTGTTCTTTCCTACACATAGGTTTTAGATGCCTTTATTTAATACTTTCTTACCTGTATTCCTGTCCTTCAAATTGATGTTCACTACCTTGAGGCCATTTGCCAGGGTGAGTTTGGTTGGGAAGGCAGTACCCTTAATCTGATCTTTGCCTCAAGGCTGAGTTTGTTTAACAGGAGTTTTACTGGGCTTTGTTCCTGAAAGCTTTTTCCTGCTTATGTCTACAGTTTGGGGTCAAAAACAGTTGGCTTTTCTAACCCTTTGAATTCTATGTCTTGTAATCTCTACTTGAACACCAGCTAGTTCTTTTCCTGAATCCATCTCTTTCTTATACTCCTTGCTGAGTGCATCAGGCCAACAGCACCTACTAACGGTTGACTTTTCTAATCTCTTCCCCCAGAACCTATAGTTTTGGGAGGTCTTGGGGCTACTTTCCAAGTCATTACAGTTTTACCATGTGTTTGCCAAGGTATAAGAGGATTTCAAAGTTCCATGTCTGTTTTATTACTGCCTGAGGCTTGACACAGAGGCTAACATCCCAAGGTATCCATTTCGTGTGTATGAGTGCAGTAGCAACATCTGATGGCTCAACACAATAGGATTTTACTTTTCCCCGGGTACCGGTCCTGAGTGGGGTTTTAGGTCAGCATAATGGCTTTCTTTCAGATGTGTGCCCCCGGGGCCCAGGCTTCCTCTGTCATAGGGCTCTGCCATCCCATGGGTTCAACAGCAGTGGGAGGAAGACCATAGAGGGAAATTCATGGGGTTTATGGATCAGTCAGTCACTTCTGTTTACTTCTCATTGGTTTAAAACTCAATCTCATAGCTATGTTTGGTTGCAAGGCAGCATGAGAAATGTAGTCTAGTTGTGTGCCAGGAAAAGAATGGATTTTGGTGGATAGCTCCAGTTGCTGCCCGTTATTCCTGTCCAGGAAAAGCAAACCGTTAATAGATTGGTTCTTTGTGCTACAAAGGTAAGTGATCAGGTTTTTTAATCAGCTTATTTGTATTATGATGAATCTGTGTTTGTTTTTTGTTCAGATTTCTCTTGTAAAAAAAAAAAACCCAAACAAACAATACTACTAAGTATTTGTATGAATGTGTTCTGTTCTTTTTTTCTTCTTCCAGTCAACAAAACGGAATATCCCGATGCTCTTTGTCCGGGGAGATGGCGTTGTGCTGGTTGCGCCTCCATTGAGAGTTGGCTGAAACAAAGAATTTATCCTATGTGGAAATTAGGAGACTTTGTATGATTGCATCTTTAAATGTAGAAGGTATTCAAAAGACAAACCTGCGTAAATTTTGATGTTGAGAAATGACCAAGGATTCTTCCACTCCTGAAATGAGTTGGTTTGCCATAACCTACAAATTCTTAAGCTAAATGGCATTTTTATTTTTCTCTAACCCTTCCAATAAATCTGATCACCAAGGTGCAGCCCCTCTTTTTTGGGAGTTAATTTGCTCCATTGATTTTTTTTCAGACAATTTCTGATATTTTTAAATTTAAATTAAATTTGATGCTTTCTTTCTTTTTTTTTTAATGCAGTCTCCTGTCTTGTGAATTCTTTAAGCACATGTCTTACATTCACTATATAGATACACACACAGGATGCACCTACTGTGTGCAGTGCACCAGGTTGAGTGCTATCAGTATGCTCTTCCCCCTGTGTCTTCTGGGGAGGCAGTTGTTTAAACCAGTAACTGCAGGACAATGAGATTAGTGCCCATATAACGATGCATGTATAGGATGCCATGAGAGCACAGCGAAGAGTACCCAGCTCAGAAAGGGATTTGAGGTGGGCAGGGAATGTGTCATTGTAAACACTGACGTTACAGTGAAATATGAAACATGATTTCCATCTGGCCTGATTTATTTCTAAAGTAAGCTTCAGTGGTTATATGCCTGTGTGGTTCAGCTTGGTCCTATCTACTAAAGCTACACATATTTTATGATGCAAGGGAACCATTTTTCCATTCTTAGATTACAGGCCATTAATGATGAAAGGGCAAAAACAACTTACTTCAGTGGCACAATAAAACAAAATGGCTAAAGCAAAGCTACTTTTATTCCTAGCTTCAGTCAGTCAGCACTTAATGCTCAAAAGTCAATCTCTAAATCTTTATTAAGACAGAGCTTAGAACCTGGCATCCTTCATTAAGTAGGTTGTATTATTTTGAAATATAGAAAATTTGATGTATGGATAGTTTGTCTATAAATATGCTGAATGTGTGTCAATCTGCTGTCAGTCATGATACACTAACATGCACAATATTTTAAGCCATGTGCAAGAAAGATGCTTTTGTAGGCATTGTGTAGGAAGGTTTCATTTTAATTGTACCTGCCCCTGAAAGTTAGTGGAAAAGGGAAAAACAAGTGTGGAGGAGCTGATGGGGCTTTATCTAACCAGAGTAGACAGGAGAGAACCTCCCTGCACTTCTGCTGGCCCCATGCATTGTCCTTAGGCTTTAGTGGCCTCAGAAGGTCACCTGTTTATAGCAGCCTGTTCACTCTTGATAAAATGAGACTTGTTTGGTTGGTAGGTAGCAAGTGGCCAATGCTTTGGATCACTTCCTGAATAGGACTCTTGACTAAATGATGATGATACACAATAATAACTACCGTCATTTGTTGAACAAAATGCACCAGGCAAACAGTTTGTATACATACTCCTCTTTCAACCTTACAGCAGCTCGTCCCTACAGAAATGTTACAAGAAAGCGAAGCTCTTTGAGCCCACCTGTGGTCACACAGCTAGTACAGGGCAGCAGGACGGGAGTCTGTCAGGCCCTTACCTGTGTGAGTGTGTGCTGCAGGCCTGCTGTGGGTCATGTGGCTGTGGGTCATGTGGCTTCGGTTTCTGCCATGGCTGTGGCCTGACTCCTCATCTCGCCCTCTTGCTCTGCCACACCTTCCTGTTCTCTCCAGCGTTGCATTTGTTTTTAGTGGCTTTGATAGATGTGCTTAGTCCGTGGACAATTGTTCTACCCCAATTTTGGTCATCTTTCTTCCTTTTCTCCTAGAATTGATTAATTACATGAGAACTTTTGTGAGGACTGTTGTTTACACACTTTTCTTAAAACCATGAATCTTAAAATTTAACACAGTTACCTTCATGAGCATATAAAACTTAACTGCAACATACATACATCCACTCACCTGTTGGCTGCTAAGATACAGGAAGAGGGGCAATGAAAGATTAACCACAGGAAAACCATCTGCACGTTACTGGAAAGAGGTTTTGTGAACCCTTTTGGGGCTCAGGCTACCTGCCTGGAGGGTTGGAGTGGGACTGGTCCAACTCAAGCAGCCCCCTGCCTCAGTCGTCAAGGCTTTTCCGCACAGGCCTGTAGGGGTCCTGCCTTCAGGGGGTGAGCAGTCAGAGGGTCCCTGGGAGCCATGCTTCAGACTTCGAGGCCATACAACACTGAGCTCCGGGCCGCTGGATAGCCCCTGGTTGTTGGCACTAGCGACTGGTGGGATCTACAACACAGTGTCACATAGCGCAAGTGGGTCCTTCTGACCACCTTTCCTTCCTGAAAGAGATCGTTACGGGTTGTCATTGCCTCCCACAAAGAAGGGTGGACAGGCAATATGTAGGACCACACATTAATCTTTGAGGTGAAATGTGCCCAAATTGAAACCCAGGTAATTTGAGCATCCCAAGTTAGACTAATATCATTAGCTAGCTGCAAATAGGCAGTTTTCAAGTAGTGATTTTTAAGTCTTCCCAAACTAGAAGTACCTTTCTGCACGCTAAGAAACTGGCTTCACACTCCTTTTATTACATATAATGTTTACCTGTGTGGCCCACGTTGCTGTCAGCCTGCAGTGAGAAGGGGAGGGGTGTTCCATTGTGTGGGCATTTGCCAGCTCTGAGCAATGTTTCCTTGCTTTGGACCAGGAAAGTAGCTGAAAACTCCAGTCATCCTGGCAGGATGAAGAGGCTTGATGGATGTCTGTCACCAAGCTCTACTGAACTATGTGGGTTACAGTCTTAGGCAAACCCTACCTGGTAGCAGATTTTACAACCTACTTGCCTGCCTGCAAGAGTCTCATTGTCCTCAGTTGGTTCCTGTGCCAGTTCGTGTCTGGTCATGGTCCTGTGAAAGGGCTCTGGTCAGGCCTTAGCCACCTGCCTGTCCTGGAACCAAGAGCAAGATGATTTCCATTGAACCACATGGGAGAGTGCTTCACCAAAGGGAACCGGAGGAAGTGATAGATGGAAGCTGGAGACAAAGAATTCCAACTCTCTAAGGCATTGTAGTTGCCTTTAATTTACAGAAAAATAAACCCCTTTGGTATTTGATTATTAATAAGTTTCCTGGAACACATCTCACAGTGAAGACACTGTGATTTAAAGCCATTGCTCTTGAATCCGGTAGGAGGCTCTGGGTTACCCTGAGGGGGAATTGGTGTGGATAGAGCTCAGATCTGTTTGATGACTGGACCTGAAGTTAGCTGGAGCCCTCTGAGGATGGGGTAGCGGTCAAGTTGGGTGCCTGCAACCCAGGAGGGTGTCAGGCTGAGAATAGGTATTGGGGCCCCGAGAGGTCTGAGGAGGGTAGGATGCCTGCGTGATGTGAGTGGATAACCCTGAACCCCACCAGATGAGTTGCTGCTTGTCAGCAGGTACGGTATTCACAACCCTTGGGAAGGGGCCCGCCCAGGACTTTATCCTCAATAAATGCTGAATGAGCAAACCGGCAACAACACCGGATGTAAGAAGCGAATGGCACTTTTTTCCTTCAGCTTTACTGAGGTATAATTGACAAAATTGTAAGATATTTGAAGTGTACGTTGTGGTGATTTGATGTGCATTGTGGAAGGACCCCCACCATCTAGTTACTGCAGCGGTCACCTCCTGCTTATCCTTTGTGTGTGTGAGAACATTTGAGTCCTCTCAGCAATGTCCACTACAGTCACCACGTTTCACATTGGATCTGCAGAACTTCCTCATCTTATACTTGAAGATTTGTACCCTCTTATCAGCCTCTTCCTATTCCGCCCCACCCTCCCTTTGCTCTTTGTAAGAGTTTGACTTTCTTTTTTAAAAAAATTTCAGATTCCACATGTAAGTGATACCATACAGTATTTGTCTCTGACTTATTTCAGTGAGCACAGTGCCCTCAGGGGCCATCTATGTTGTTGCAAATGTCAGGATGTCCTTCTTTCTCATAGCTGAATAATACTCCATTGTATATATTAGTAACTTTCTTATCCATTCAGGGCAAAGTTACTGTCAAAGGTGAACTTTGCATATTGTTTTCCAGGTATGTGCTTGTAATGTGCTCCCACAACTGGACAATGCTTCCCTGCTTCCCTTTTTTTTTTTTTTTTTTCCTTTCTAGCTGTCTTGTCCCCTCTACCATATACCTGAGAATAGCCGTATATGTCAAATGTTCATAACTAGTTATAAATTTACATAGAAAATTAACACCAAGAAATGAGGGAGCCAAGGCCAAGTGTTTTAAATTCCCTTTAAATTCATTGCTCAAGTTTAATGCCTGGAGCATGTAGATTCTTATTATCTTGGCTGCTTCTAGAAACTTCCTGGTTGTGGAAACACCTTGCCCCACTGCAGTTTCTGATACTGATTAGTCCAGAGCAACTTTTTTTCTTGGTGCTCATCCCACCCACCTACAGTGCTGTGGGGATCTGGGCTCTGAGCATTGACAGGACCCCCACAGTCAGTTGCCCTTGGGTTGGAAACTAACCACTAGATTCTGGAAATGTGGTCAGATAAACCTGGCTTCAAATCCCAGCTGTGCCACGTGTCAGCTGGGAAAATTACTTATGCTCTAATGTCACCAAACAAAAGTGGGGTTCAGCTGCCCACCGCCATTCACAGGCAAATGCAGAAGACAAAGGTTGGTGGGGAAGGAAAAGAGGTCTTTATTAAAAGGTTGCACAAATTGGGAGGACCGGGAACTCCCTGGCTCCAGGACAATCTCTTCTCCAAAACACAGATAAAGCCCAGACATCTGCAGAACCAGAAACTGTCCAGAATTCCCACTCTATCCTGGTCTGTCCTTTGGAGCCCAAGGCTGCCAAGGGGACAACTTTCCAGCTTCAGGCTCCCTCCTGAGGTCCGCGTGTGGGGCCAGCACTGTCATTGCCATGTGGCTTCCAGGGCCCGCTGGTCCCCCAAAGCACGGGCCTGCAGGTCTGTGCCGGTGGGTCTCAAATAAAGAAGAGCAAGTTTCTCTTTCCTCTCAGCTTAAATCCCCAAGTCTGGGCTCTTAGTGAGGGTCCAGGGCCCTCCAGCCAATCCTGTCCTTTTTTCAGGCTAGACTGAGAGGACCTCACATCCCCTTACCACCATGTTGACATTTAAGGTACATGTGCTGCTGTGCACCCTGGTCCCACCCATGCCCAGGGACTGGTAGGCGGGTAGGAGGGCTTTTCCCTTAACCAAATGTTTCACTGGCCTCATGCATGCTTCATGCAAGGCTTCCTCCTGCCATATCTCTGCACAGGGGTGTGAAATCTGTTGTCACATGCATCAGGATGGCACTGGCACAAGGCACTGGAAGTGGCACAGCTTCAGGGCTGTTCCATCCTTTGGCCCCACTCCCTGCCCCATGGTCTGGCCAGTCAGCCTATCATTATCACTAAGGTTCCGTAAGGAAGCCTAGGACAGTGTCTGGAACGTTACTGACACATCACAAACACTAGATTCAGAAGTCAGAGAAGTGGAGGCAGTATTGGGAGGCTAGTTAACTTTGCTAAGGTCATTCATCGTGTTATAGCTATATGCATGCTTTTTCTCCCCAGGTAGTTTTCAGGAGGATCAAAAAATAATTTAATTCAGTCAATTAAAAACTATCATCAGGGACTTCCGGCTAAGACGGAAGCATCGGTGGACACACTGTGCCTCCTTGCACAACCAAAATTAAGGAAAAAAGGATTTAGAAGCAAGAAAACAAGAGAGAAACAAGAAAACTGAGAGAAAATTGAACTGTATGGAGGTCTGACAACCATTCATCCATTCATCCAGACTGGTAAGAGGGGTGGAGTTGTGGCAGGAGGAAGCAGAGGTTGGAGGACGGGTGCTCAGGCAGCTGCTGGCAGACCTGGGCCTGAGGCAGTGGCTAGCAGGCCCCAGGTGCACAGGCAGTGGCTGGTGGACCCCAGGCACAAGGCAGCTGGCTAACTAGGGGGTTCCACATTCACATGCAGGTAATCCAGGTGAAAACTTGGAACAAGACAGAACTTGCAACCCAGGGCCCCAGTGCGGGAAATAAAAACTAAAAGCACCAAGACCCCGCCCCCACATACAGCATCACAACCCAGAGACTGGGCTGCTCCACCTTGGTGAACACCTAAGGCTCCGCCCCTCACTCTGTAACAGCCACAACCAGATCCCCCCCCCCCAAAAAAAAGGCTCAAAGGGGAGAACAGATCAAAGCCCCAGAACCAATTCATCTAAGCGACCAAGAGATAGCCAGCCTATCAGAGGCACAATTCAAAGCACTGGTGATCAGGATGCTCACAGAATTGGTTGATTTTGGTCGCAAATTAGATGAACAAATGAAGGCTACAATAAGTGAAATGAAGGAAAACGCACAGGGAACCAATAGTGATGGGAGGAAAACTGGAACTCAAATCGATGGAGTGGACCAGAGGGAAGAAACAAACATCCAATCAGAAAAGAATGAAGAAACAAGAATTCAGAAAAATGAGGAGAGGCTTAGGAACATCCAGGACATCTTTAAACGTCCCAACATCCAAATTATAGGGGCACCAGAAAGGGAAGAGGAAGAGCAACAAGTGGAAAACTTATATGAACAAATAATAAAGGAGAGCTTCCCCAATCTGGCAAAGGAGATAGACTTCCAGGAAGTCCAGGAAGCTCAGAGTCCCAAAGAAATTGGACCCAAGGAGGAACACACCAAGGCACATCATAATTACATTAGCCAAGATTAAAATGAAGGAGAGAATTCTAGAAGCAGCAAGGGATAAGGGGGCAGTCACCTACAAAGGAGTTCCCATCAGACTGTCAGCTGATTTCTCCAAAGAGACCTTACAGGCAAGAAGGGGCTGGAAAGAAGTATTCCAAGTCATGAAAGTCGAGGCCCTACATCCAAGATTGCTCAATCCAGCAAAGCTGTTATTTAGAATGGAAGGAAAATAAAGTGCTTCTCAGATAAGGTCAAGTTAAAGGAGTTCATCATCACCAAGCCCTTATTATATGAATTGTTAAAGGGACTTATCTAAGAAAGAGAAGATAAAAAAAATATGACAGTAAAAAGACAGCAAACTCACAGATATTAACAACCACACCTAAAAGAAAAGCAAACTAAGCAAACAATAGAACAGGAACAGAACCACAGAAATGGAGATCACATGGAGGGTTAGCAACAGGGGAGTGGGAGGAGGGGAGAGGGGGAAAAGGTAAAGAGAGTAAGTAGCATAGATGGTAGGTAGAAAATAGACAGGGGGGAGGGCAAGAATAGTGTGGGAAAAGTAGAAGCTAAAGAACTTAAGACACATGGACCTGAACTAAAGGGGGTAATGTGGGTGGGAGGGGGTGTGCAGGGTGGAGGGGAATGATGGGGGAGAAATGGGACAACTGTAATAGCATATTCAATAAAATATAATTAAAAATTATCCCTTAAAACCAACTGTTAAAAGCATTTTTAATATTTTATTGTTTATGCTATTACACAAATTGTTTATGCAATTTTTGCCCCTTTGCCTCCCTCCCCACCCGGCCTGCCCCCACTCCCATAGTCAATCCCCACACTGTTGTCCATTACCATGTGTCATGCATATATGTTCTTTGATTAATCCCTTTACCTTCTTTCAATCAGTACCCTTCCTCCCCTACAGCTGTCAGTCTGTTCCATGATTCTGTGCCTCTGGTTCTATTCTGTTCCTTAGATTCCTCTTACAAGTGAGATCATATGGTATTTGTCTTTCACTGCCTGGCTTATTTCACTTAGCACAGTAGTCTCCAGTTCCATTCATGTTGTCACAAAAGGTAGGAATTCCTTCTTTTTTACTGCTACATAGTATTCCACTGTATACAGGTACCACTGTTTTTTACCCATTCATCTACTTAATGGGCACATAGGCTGTTTCCAAATCTTGGCTATTGTAAATAGTTTTGCTATGAACATCGGATGCATCAATTTTTTTGAATGGTGTTTTGGGATTTTTCGAGTATATTCCCAGCATTGGAATCACTGGATCAAAAGGCCATTCTATTTTTAGTTTTTTGAGGAAACACCATGCTGTTTTCCACAGGCACCGCACCAGTCTGCATTCCCACCAAAAGTGCCAGAAGTGCATTAGTGTTCCTTTTTCTCCACACCCTCACCAGCACTTGTTTGTTGATTTATAAATGATAGACATTTTGATAGGTGTGAGATGATATCTCATTGTGGTTTTAATTTTCACCTCTCTGATGGCTATTGATGTTAAGCATGTTTTCATGTCTATGGGGGATCTGTGTGTCCTCCTTGAAGAAGTGTCTATCCAGGTCCTTTGCCCATTTTTAAATTGAATTGTTTGTCTTCCTGGTGTTGAGTCATATAAGCTCTTTATATATTTTGGAGATTAAATCACTGTCCAATCTTATCTGATGTTTCTTTAAAAAGCTTTCTAAAAAATTTCTGGCCCATTACTTATTAGATACTTGTCATCAGTACATGCTACAACAATAGCACTTGCCATAAAAATGCCATTTGTATGGTAAATAAACATACACAAATATTCAATGAAACTAGTTTTCAAATATAAGTTAAAACATTCTAGAAAAAGAGTGATGTTATATATTTTTTAATTTTAATTACTCCAATTTGGCTAGTATTAGGTGAGTAGAGCCCAAGGGACATTGGCAGATGCTCTCTGGCGATACATTTCAAGAGTTGTTCAAAATGTCTAGGCCCCAAAACTCACTCCTAGAAAACTGTCCCACAGCAGAGATGCTTTTCATACAAGAATGTCTTTCAGAGTGTTATTTCTAACAGAAAAACAAAAAATAACTTAATTTTCGATAATGTGTGAATAAATAAATAATGGTAGATTCTCATTTTATTAGGCAACCATTAAAAACATTTTGAAAGAATGTTTGATAATATATCTTTTCTAAATATTAAGAAAAAAGACAAACTGTAATATGCTCCCAATTTTGTATAAAAAGTAACTACACCAAAACGCTTTTAGGATAATTTATTATTTTTTATCTTTTACTGTATTTCCAATTTTTCTCCAATAAGCTGTTTTTTTAAATCAGAAAATTATATGACAAAAATTAAGAATCAAAGCATTTATTATTATTTTAGAAAACAAACACAGTTCCATTTCATGATTAATGGAAAACACAGTTCCATTTCATGCTATTTGGTTGATTTTTTGTTTGGTTTCTTTTTCTTTCCTTTATTTCATTTTCCAAATATATGTGGCTTTTTTTCTGATTCTAAGAGTAATAATGCTGTTAGTTTTTAAAATATCTGGAAATATGTAAAACTATGAGTGAATAAAAGAGACATGAAAAATCACCCTAAAAAATCATCATCAAAATGCCTACTAAGTGTAGGCTTTGTCAATAGAAGACTAAACGAAACAAACTGGGGACCCAATGCTAACTAAGTACCATGAAGGACCTGGAGGGTAGGTTGACAGGGTGTAACAGCCGCTGGGGACAGCACACTATACCAGAGGAGCTCAGCAGAAGTTTTGTCTAAAGAGGTAACTTGAGAGCAGACATCTAAACAGCAGGAGGGAGCCAGCCAGCCTGGGGATTTGACAAAATGGCTTTAGGTTTCTGCAGCTGGAGCCTGTGCAGAGGCTCTGAGGCAAGAATGGTTCAGCCTGGTTAAGGGTCAGCAGGGAGGCCAATGGGCTAAAGGAGAAGGAGAGTAGAGAGAGGTCACATCAGAGGGATTTCAGAGATCCTTGGGTGATGCAGCACCTTCCTTGAACACTTGGGGAAGAAAAGGCCAAGCGAATGAAAGAGACTTGACCAAGGTCACAAGCAAGTTCAAGCCGCTCTAGTCCAAAAGTCTAAATTGGAGCCATTGCACGACTGGACTCTAACTTGCTGCTTGCACCACAGTTCCCGGAGCTATGTCATGCGAATCTGTGCTGCTGCAGACCCCTCCTGATCGCCCGTTAACATTCCCTTCCCCTTTCAAAGGAAGGGTCTTCCTTGTGAGTACCAGCTGCCATTTGGGTCCTATACCAGCTGGTACTCCGTAGAGAGGATGGCTGTACTCTCCTCCCCCCCCTCATTTGGGTCTCATGAAAAGAGCACAGAATTGGAAAGTAAACACTCAAGGCTCCCCTCTATCCCACATGGTTTGTGAATTTGTCAAGCCCCTCACCCTTTCTCGGCCTCAGTTCTTCACTTAAAGGGAAATATGGAGAAGAGTTGTACTAATCCAAGCTCTGGAGAGAGCGCACCTAAACTTGTGTGTTCTAATGACCAACACTAGGTGGTGCTGCGCACTTTGCTTTTCAACTTCAGCCTTTGGTTGGCTGTCACCCTATACAAACGTTAGCTGGCAAAGTCTGTGCCATTTATTTCCTTAAATCCAAACAGTTTGTGAAACCCCAACCCAACAATATCTATATTGCTGCCACGAGGAAAGAAGGAAAGAAAATAATGTTGTTCAGGCCTCAGGGAGCAAGTTGTAAGGTAAAATGCCTTCCTAATTATGCACGTATTCTGTTGAACTAAAGTGAGATTGTCAACAAGGCCACTTTCCAGAGATGGCTTTTGTCATCTCTCTGTCTTGTGCATGTGGGTGACTGCTGGTGAGGTAGAGTTTTTGTCAGGGTTTCAGACCAGATTCCACCATTCTGTTGAGCAGATTTGACCTGTTTGTGACGTCAGTGTCTGCATATGTACAATGTCCTTCCAGTTTAAACATTATGTGTTGGGGGAAAACGCCTGAGATCATTCTGATACTGATTAGAAGAGCCTAAATTTGGAGTTCTTGAAAAACTCTTGGTTATAACTTGTGAAGGCCAGTGATTATATGTGCTATGTAAAGACCACAGACTCGGCCCTGGCTGGGCAACTGTTGGCTAGAGCAGCATCCCAATATGCCAAGGTTACAGATTTGATCCCTGGTCAGGCCACAAACAAGAATCAACCCATGAATGCATAAATAAGTGGAACTACAAATTGATCTCACTCTCTAAAATCAATATGTCAATCAATAAATAAAAAAGAATACAGCCTTGGAGTCAAGAAGCCTCACATTTGTAACCCAGCACCAGGACTTACTAGTTGAGTAACAGTCTCTCTGATCCTCAGTTTCCTCCTCCATAAAATGGGGCTAGTGGCAGAGCCCATCTCCTGAAGGAGGACTGAGGATTAAACGATATCCTAAAGAAGTGGTCCCCAACCTTTTTAGCACCAAGGACCAGTTGTGTGGAGGCGGGGGAAGGGTGGGGAAGGGACAGAGGCGGAGCTCTTGCCTGGTACCTAACAGGCTGTGGACTGGCACCAGGGGTTGGGGGCCTCTGTGCTAACGGATCTAGCTTTAGAAGGGGCTCCGTTATCTTTGTTTCCCTTAATTTAACCAGCAGTTCCACATAATGGCTTCTGTGGTCGATCCATAGTATGAAAGGCCACTCATAAATATTCATCTGTCTATGATAACGATCAAAGCTGTTCTGTATGAGTTCATAGTTTCTGCCTTGCTGAGTCGACTACAACGCTAAAAAAAAATAATCTCGTTGTTCTCTTCTTGCACTGTTTTTCCTTTATGACTTTTCCAGTCTGCGGACTCCTAGAAACTGGGTCAGACAAAAGCTTTCTCATGCATGATAAGGGTTTGGAAATCAGGTGAGGGGGCCCAGGGCGCTACCCCTTTGCAGAGTCCCAACGCTTTCTCTCCTTGGTTCTTGGTAAAGTTTTTTCCTCGGTTCAACTTTAGGGTGCAAGAGTAATGAGTGGAACCAGCTCAGCGAACAAGGTCACCCAACAACATCACGAGATGATGACATCACTGTCAGCTTCTGCCCAGGAAAAACCCAGGGCTCAAATAACTGAGAGAAAGGGCAGGTCATCTTCATGGCAGGCTGACAGATGGTGGCAGGCAGCGGTCAAATGTCAGGCCTGGGAGTGTCACTGAAAGTTACCCAGGTGCTGCACCTGCCTCTGCTCAGTTTGCCCTGGGCAGCCTTGTTGCCTTTGCAGATTCAGAGCAATAGGATATTACCAACAAGGGGTTTTTTCCCCCCATTTCCTAGAAGAAAGGTTACCAACTGCCAGAATCAAAATAGAATGTGAATCGTGTCACAGGAATCCTGTCCAACGCAAGCACACCCATATTGTGCAATGGCCTTTAGGGGACAGAGCTGATAAGCAAAATCTCAAAATTAGTATTGCTTTGTTGGAATCAACATCGCAGAAGGCCTCTCGCTGGCCTCTCTCTCCAGGCTAGTATGTTTCTGCTGTGTCACATGTCGAATGAATCATGTTTTTAGCACGCTAGAGGGGCACTGTTACTTAGGCAAACCTGCTGCAAACATCCTCACATGAAGTATCCTTTTGTTAAAGTGAGTGGTTGTTCCCAGCTTCATTCATTTCCCAAGTTCATGGTTTTATACATTGTTTCTCATTCTTAGCATAAATTCTTTATTGTTTTTTTTTTCAAATTGTAATGAGAAAGTTTATTTAGAAATTTACAGAGGTAGTACAAGTGAGACAGCTGGGCAGAGTAGGCTCAGGAAACAAGTTACAGAAGCAAAAGAAGGGCCCTTGGAGCTCAGGAGAGAGAAAGGCAAAGGCAACTGGCCTTGGGGGGAAGTTGGAAGTGGGAGGGAAGGCACAGGTGTGCTCCTGAGAGGGAGAGCACACCCTTTATTATTCTTAATGATATGATACAGTTTTCCATCTAGTGGTAAAACACCCATAGTTACATTCCTGAGGAACAAATAAAATCTAACAAATTAAAGAATTTAGTGTTTGCAGATTTGTCATTCACATGTATAATGAATATCATCTTTAAAAAAAACCGTGGTAAAAAAACATAACAAAAGTTACCATCTTAACCACTTTTAAGTGTACAGTTCAGTAGTGTTAAGTATATTCAATTGCTGTGCAATACATGTTGTGTTCTTCAAGCAAAGCCCTCCCGGATGTCTTCATCAATAATTTGAGAGTCCTCTATTCACCAACTCCTTCTCCCAGGACATTATTAATATGACTTAACTTACTTTTCAAGGATTTCAAGTTTTAGAAAGTAATTCTAAACAAAACCCATACTTAAAATATGGGGAGCACTTAGTGAAAGCTGTGAAGTTATTTCATCCTTCATTGATCACAATTCAGACTCATTGGGTAGCAAAACCCAGGGACCAGCAGGAGAAAAGCTGGCCTTGAGTCTGCTGGATGAGGGTCATGGTTAAGGCCTTCAGGTCACGTCATCTTTGCTTAAAGCCTCTAGTGGTTTCCCATCTCACCGGAGTGAGTAACCTCTGCACACCCGACCCGTCTCTCTCCCTCCTGCCTCATCCCTGCGGGTTTCTCTGACCTCGCTTCCTTCTGCCCCACCACACTGGCCTCCTGGCTGGCCCTGGAAAATGTCAAGCTTGTTCCCTATTAAAGACCTTTGTATTTTACTTCTACCTCTTCCTAGAACTATCTTCTCCACTTGTGTTGAGCAATAGAAACGTTATGGAGCACATAACATTCTCAATGTTCAGGACACATTTCATACCAATTAAGTCAAAATCTCTGGGGCCTTAGAGATCAGTCAGTATTTAAAACAAACGAACAAACAAACAAAAAATAAAAAAAAAAAAAACCTCCCCAAGAATTCTAATGTGTAGCCTTGTTTGCAAACCAATGTCCTAGAGCAGCAAGAGCAGAATCACCTGGGAACTTGTTAGAAATGCACATTCTCAGTCCCCACTTACTGAGTCAGAAACGTTGAGAGAAAACCCTGGAATATGTACTGTATCTGAACATGCCCTCCCGGTGACTCGAGGGTGTGCCTAAGCTTGAGAACCATTGTTCTGTGTCCTTGGGTCTCGAGATGCAGCTTGAGGACCAGCAGAGTCAGCGTGGAAGCTTGTTGGAAAAGCAGAGTATGTGACGTCATCCCTGTGGGTAAATCCGACCACCTGAACCAGAATCCACACTTCAATAATCCCCCCAGTGACTCCTGTGCCTGTTAAAGCTGAGAAGCTTTGTGGCTGCATCTCCTAACAGAGCCTAGAAGCAAGAATACATTGGTAGCAGGACCCCTCCTGGCACCTAAATCTTGCATTCTAACAATCTTTTAATGCCAAAAGGACTCAGGCTCTTTGGAGAAAAGACTGACGCCAGGGCTAGTGTAGGGAAGTGTAAGACACGCCTGAAACATCTGGTGCCAGAAAGCAAGAGAAGGTTTGAAGAATGAAGGACGTGTGTCAAAAAGACACCAGGGCCAGTTTAAAGGGGCTCTCACTGGCTAAATCTAAGGCAAATCTGATAGTACTGGATTATAACCTTTCTGAGTAAAGTAAAAACCAATGAGTTCTTATAGAGAAATAAATGATTGTATAATAAATGAAAGAAGGAAAAACTGTTAGTAAAATGCCAACTAATAAATATAGGAGGAAAGATGGAGTAAGCAAGTCATTGGTGGATGCTAAAACTAATGGATGAAAGTTTGAGAAACAATATTTATATTCTAAAAGTACCTCCCCACAAAGACTTACAGAGTTACAAAAGGGGAATAGTAACTTTGTTGTGGAGAGACCTGGCAGAGACCCCACAAGCCATGCTGGGCCGGACCGACCCAGGCGCCTTCTGTGGTGCATGGGAAGGATGCAGCCTTACTTCTGTGGGCATCACCTGGATCTACTCCTCAGGGAGCATCAGGAAACCCAAACAGAGGGATGTCCCTGAAACCTCAAGGTCAAGGAAAACGAAGAGCAGCTGAGGGATTGTTCCAGGTTAAAGGAGACCACAGACACGAGGACTAAATGTGACCCTGGGCCTGGGCCTGGAAAAATACATGTACTTTTAAAAGTACTGTGGGAGCAATTTTGGAAATATGGGATAGTTGGGTAAGAAAATGTTCTTATTTTAGGGAATACATGCTGAACTGTAGGGGAACGGGACAGGATGTCGTTTGTGTCGTTACGTACTCCAATGGCCCTGAGAAAGGTGTGTATGTATGAGTATGTGTGTGAGATACGTGTATTACAATCTCTCTCCCTCTCCCTCCCCCCCCCACTATATATATTTCAGTTCTCTCATCTGCAGGACAAGGGGCTCTACAGTCTAACACCCGGAGCCCGTCCCAGCCCTGACACTGATGGGAAGAGTTGGGCAGCGAAAGAGCTACTGTGTAACGAGCATTAGAAACGCCCAGAGCTTTGATCTGTGGTCTCTCATCATTTAATCTTCACAGTGATCCTGCAGCCCTGGTGATGGTACCTTATGTCCTTCATTCATTTAGCAGATATGTACTGAGTGCCTGTCCTACTAGGCACTAAAGAAAACACTGATTAACACAACAGACAGTGCCCTGACCCCCACGGAGCTTGCTAGGTTGGCAAGAGCTGAGAAATCAAGACTCAGAAAAGTTGCTCAGTTTGTTGAAGTTGTACAGCAAGTGCATGGCAGAGCTGGGGAGCTAACAATTCCAGCCCAAGTCCCAGGTTCTCCTGCTGCTGGTGACAAACTGCCTCAAAGGAGAGAAACTGCTGTGAGTCAGTCACTCCTCAGGTGGCTCCACATGGGTCCTGTGACCTTGAACAGATCCTCACTGTGCCCCTTTCCTCCTGAGAAACATGATGTTCTATGCCTTAGCCATTTCTGATTACATTTTGATTATTCCACAGCCTCTTGGTCCTATTTACTTCAGATAAGCAAGAGGCTATTCTGCTTCATTGGGCAAAGTTCAAGTTCATTTCAGTCTGAGAAATAATCTAAGTTGGAGATGCGATCGTATAACCTTGCCAGAGAAGAAACTGAAAAAGCAATAACTGAGAAACAAAATAAAAACCCACTTTAAAAAATGTTTAATGCAGAGATTGAGCATGAAGAATTAAAACAATGTAAGTGAGTGGGAAAACATCCTAAAGGATGTCTAATTTTTCTTCAGCTCATTGATCCTTTCCCTCCTTGAAAGCCTTCTCTGCCAATTAATCACTCAACTTTTTACCAGGCCCTGTTTCCCTGTTTATAAGTTTGGACCTCAAGAATCTCTCTGTAAGGACCACAGTTAATCCCTGGTTGGCAAGACAAACATTTATCTTAGAGGATCAATTACGACGCTGGGAGGTCTTAGATTCCTGGGATTTAGTGCATGTCTTTGCTCTTGGTTCGTTGGGTGACCTTCATTTTTCTGTGCCTGGGTTTCTGAAGCTACACAAGGAAAACAATCTCCCCCCTTGAGTCGTGTCCTAAAATTGCTCTGGGATCCCTGTTGGAAAGTAGAAGAGGGTATTTGGCCAAGCATATGATTTATCTATGCCCATAAAATGCTTTCCTCCTTCTGGAAACTAGCTAATTATGTTTACAATTGTAAATGCATTCTCGTGGGCATCTAAAGTAGATTCCTGATGGGAATGTCTAGTGGGTGGGTGAATGAAAGACACACACCAACAGTTTTGTTATTCCAGGAAAAATGTCATATCTCCATTTTTCTTTGTGGACACAAAGTTCAGAGTTAGGGAGAGGGGCGGACAAAAGAATGGTATTTTTTTTTGTAATCGATGATTCACAGATTGCTCACCCATGAGAGAAGCTTTTTTTGTTGCAGTTAAGCGATATTTTTTTCAAGGGAGCCAGGCATCTAACTGGCAACTGGGTGGGTGATGAAATGATCCACCTTTGCGTTTAGCGAGTTCCCCACTATTGGAGGTAAGTAAGCATAGGCTGAATGAACCCTCAGCAGAGGGTGGGGTAGGGAAAGTTCAAGTACCAAAAGAGAGCTTCAGTAAGTACTATTCACTCTCCTTGAAGGCTGAGTAGAGTATTGTGTATTTGAGGACATACCTTTTGACAGGAAGAGTTGCATGGACCATGGACTCTGCAGCCTAAAGCAAATTTGGGGCAGCCACTGAGATCCCTCTGGATGTAGCTTTCAGCCACGGAAGCCCCCCATTGAGAAGGCAGGAGGAACCCCAGTGTCAAAGACGCAGAGAGGATGATCACAGCTTAACAGGGCACTTATTTTAGAGTGAATAACAACCACAATAACAAAGGCTGCCAATTATCCATCATCTACTGTGTGCAGGTAGGATGCATGGTTTGTCCCACTGGCCTCCATAATTCTTGAAGATAGGTGCTATATTACTGTTTCACAGGTGAAGAAACTGAGGCTTTTAGAGAGATTTTCTAAGTGATTTTCCTTGCAAAATGGCAGAGCCTGTATTCAAACATAGGTCTGTCTGACTAGAGATCTTTGTTCTTTCCATCGTGTCAATAGTCTCATTGAAAGGCAGGGATCATTAACCTCATATTTGCAGATAGAAAAACTGTGCTCAGAAAGTGGAGGTAACATTGGACAAACTGGGGTTTGACTGACCCTGAATTTCTGCCAAGTATCCTGTTGGAAGAACAGCAGCACCTTGTGCAATGCCAAAGCTGGGGGACGGTCCATAGAGTCGTCAGATCGAATCCTGTTGGTCTACAGAGGAGAACCTGACACAGGTGGGGAGTGAGCAGCTCAAGGACACAAGGCAAGACAGTGGCAAACGGGGCACAGAGCCCCTGTCTCCCGAGTCCCAGGTGTGCTGAGTGAATCGCTTTCAGGTAGAGTGAGACTAGACCTGTGTTGACCACCTCCTGGATGCCTTTGGGCCTGGCAGGGATCCCCTGCCCTGAGGCTGGGATGGAGGTCTGTGACCTTGGAGGAAATCCAAAAGACCAGGGCAGAGGGAGCTGAACTTCTGACAGGGCAGCTGGCTCCCTAGGTGAAAATGTGGACTAGTAGGCAGGGCTCTGAGGTCAAGGAGTCAGCAGCCCAGCAGATGCCCGTGCTTGTGAACCTAGGGGTGGCAGGGAGCCACCCCCCGTTGAAGGGCAGGGAACAAAGGGCTTTATTTGGAGCGGTGGGCCACTATCTCTGATGCCACTGCTCATCCTGCACCTTTTTTAGAGGCTCTGGCTGTAGTGTGAGGCCTTCTGGAATTCATCTGAAGTCCCTCCTCCCCTCTGGCTGCAGGAGCCATACTCCTGCCTGTTTCTAGAAGCCACTTAGACACCAGTCCCTTCGCTTGACACTCCCAATGCAAAATCTGATATTTAGCTTTCCCAACAATCCTATGACCATGCGCTAATGTCCCAGGGGTTAGGTGACCTGCTCATGCTCATGCAGCTGATAAGTAACGGAGCCAGGATGTCAGCTTGGTTAGGACAGGGCTTTCTGGCTCCTTCATTCACTGCTGTGAACAGCTGACACACGACAGCCACCCAACACACAGGCATCGAATAAATGTCTGATTGTAATGCCACACCCATCGTCTTATATCACCCTGCCTCTTGAAAACCCCCACGATGGGAAAATTCAATTTTGATGAACACAGAGTAGTACTCAGTCAAGAATGAATCTGTGAAATTCTTTTCTGTGGGTACTTTTTATACTTATCAAAAGTTGACAATAATCTTCCCTGAATAGAACGTGAATTGCATTATGCACACTTTTACAATTAGTAATGGGGGCTGCTGTGGAATTCCTTCCTGGGCATGTTCAGTGAGATGCTCATTAGTTTTTGTGTGTGTTTGTTTTGTTTTTTTTGCTTTCAAGCGAAAATGTGCACACCAGCAGGTATTTGCTTTTGTTCTCTCCAAAAGTTCAAAGCCATTTTGATTTTATGACTCAGAGTCTCTAAGTCACTTTCCTCACGCCATGAGTTTCTGACTTTATATTCAACCCAGACCCTGGTGGTTCAGAGAAGGCAATCTGTGTGTCCTCGAATCTCCAGAAAGGAAACTCACAGCAAGATAAGCTTGCCATATAGCTCCCTCTGTTGTCCAGCCTGGTCCAAGTTCATTGACTATTCTGTTTATTGGATTATCACCATTCATCCTCACACACAAACAAACCCTCCTTTTCAACAACTGGAACTCTAGAAATTACAGCTGAACTCCATCTAAACTTTACTGATAATAATTTATTTTTCACGATTTGGGCAGGATTAGTTTAGCACCTCATGAGTTCTAAGTCGAAATAATGAATTTTGAGCTAAAACTTCTTAGAGCTGAAAGGCTTCTATGGATCCTCTAATCTAACTTTTTCCAAGATCCGTTTCACAGAGCAAATCCCCCAGACACTGTACTCAGAAAGTCTCTTGTCAAGTCAGTTTGGAAACTGCTGTGTGTTCTATTTCCCCTTTTGGGAGTCACAATGCGTAAGAGCTGACTGAAGTTTCCAAGAAGTCCTGAAGTACATAGACTTTTAACTTCAACTTCTAAAAAAATTCTTACTGGAAAACATTTTGGGAAATGCCACACCAGTCAGACACCCCACCCACACCTACCAATTTTATAGCTGTGGAAAGAGAGGTTGAGAGAAAAGGAAAAAGTGACCTGATGTACATAGTTAATGGCAGAGGTAGGCCTGGAACCCCATATTTCTTACCTCCTAGCCAAGTAATAAAGTGTGGATTGACCAGCCTTTATTATACGAGATAAGCTTGGTCTGAAGCTCATTGTACTGCAAAAGATAACTATTGAACAAGATAACTTCAAGTCCATCCCAGGCAACTTTTCTCCATTTGGAAGTACGGGATCCTAACATGGGCACTTTGCCTCTTGTCCAGCTGTAGATGACTTTTAATAAAGTAAATTTAGAGTAGCTGGGAGATGGGGAAGGACCAGTGATCAGGGGTAAGAAGGCCATCGCACCATCAACTTTGTTGGGGTGACTTGCTGAGTGGGGACAAGGTACTTCAGCGGGACAGTGACCTGGGAGCCACATACCCTGGGTTTGAATCCTGGCCCCATCACAGATTGGTTGTGAGATCTTGGACAAGATACTTTATCTCTCAGGGCCCCTGTTTCCCACTGTGAAAAGGGAATAAAATGAGCAGCTATGTCTTCTTGGCACTGCACTCTAAGACGACTTCATGTCATGGCTTCTTCATAGTGAACACTGGGTAGCAAGCACAGTCGCTCCTGTCCTAAAAAGAGGAGTTTTCCAAGGGGCACACAGAGACTCGCTCGGCATCTGTCTTACAAACCCTGGGGAGTTTGAGTATATATCCTGGGAGGTGCCTGGAGGTCGATATAGAGCAGTGAGTGGGGAACGGGGTAGTAATTTGGGCAAAGATAAGTGAAGAGGGGCTTAATCCACACAGGAGATAAAAACCATATTTTGAAATGATAATTGAGGCAAATGACAGTTATGAAAGACAAATAGATTATATTAATTGACCCCCCCAATAAAAAGCACCCTGAAATTCCAACTAGCTTGGGGGGGTGGGGAGCAGGGAGAGCTGACTGCATCCGGGGATCCAAGTGATCATCACCAGGAATCTGTCTTGACATTGGCACTATTCTAAGCCAGGTGCTCCCTCATGGTGGCAAGATGGCCACAGCAGCACCAGGTGGACATCCCACAGCTTAGCCATCCTGCCTCTTTCCTAAAATTTTGACTGAAGTCCCAGGGTTCATTATCATGGGCCTGGCCCAGGTCCTGTGCCCCTTTCAATAGGCCAGACCTAAGTCAGTTCCTTCCTCCTGAAGTGAAACAGATGCTGGATCAACCAACAAGAGTTGGCAAGGATGTGGAGAGAGGAACGCACATGCACCGTGGGTGGGACTGCAGACTGGGGCAGCCACTGTGGAAAGCAGCATGGATTTCCCTCAAAAAATTAAAAATGGAGCTGCCTTATGACCCAGGGATTCCACTTCCAGAAATTTGTCTGAAGAAACCCAAAACACTAATTTCAAAGAATATACACACCCCTATGTTCATTGTGGTATTATTTACTATAGCCAAGATTTGGAATCAGCCCAAGTGCCCATCAGTAGATGAGTAGACAAAAAAGCTATGGTGCATTTGTACAATGGAATACTACTTGGCTGTAAAAAAAGAAGGAAATCTTACCCTTTACAACAGTATGGATGGACCTGGAGAGCATTATGCTAGGTAAACTAAGCCAATCAGAGAAAGAAAGTACTGTGTGATTTCACTTATATGTGCCATGTAATGAACAAAATGAACTAACAAGCCAAACAGAGACAGATTCATAGAGAACAGTCTGACATCTGTCGGAGGGGTTTGGAGGACTGGGTGGTGGGATAGAGGGACTGAAAAAAAAAAGAGAAAAAACTCATTGACATGGACAATAGCAGGGGAAGGTAGGAGAGGGTAAAGGGGGGATAAATGGTGATAAAAAGAGACTTGGCTTGGGGTGAGTATACACTTGATGTGTTGTGGAATCGTGCACCTGAAACATGTATAATTTTGTTAACCAGTGTCACCCCAATAAATGCAATGAAAAGAAAAAAAATGAGCCCTGACTGGTGTGGCTCAGTTGGTTGAGTGTCATATCCCAAAGCGAAATGTGGCCCGTTTGATTCCCGGTGAGGGCACATGCCTGGGTTGCGGGGCCCATCCCCAGTTGGGGGCATGAGAGAGGCAACCAATTGATGTTTCTCTCCCTCTTTCTCCTTCCCTTCCCCTCTCTCTAAAAAAATAAATATATAAAGTCTTTTTTTAAAAAAGGAAGAAAGAAAGAAACAGAGGCTGGGACCCTGCCTCCTGCCCATTTCTTTCAGTTTCCTGACCCTTGCTTTGTCCTCAGCTGACCCACTGCTTCCCTGGCTTCACAACCATGCCTCATTCTGGTCCCAGGTGGGAAATGGCCACGTCACCTGGGCTGGGGCAGCGTGGGGGGTAGGGACCAGGGGGAACTGTCTTCTGGATTGACTTGGGCCTTTCTGTTGGTGTTTACTAAAAAGTAGATGCAGGAGATACCAGTTCAGATAGAGGGGGTGAGTGCAGTGTGTGATGCTAGGATAGCAGAGGAATTTTCATCTCGTGTGCCAATCATGATTCAGAATGGCTGAGTCCAGACTTAGAGGGAAAGGAAATTGTGATTGATTAACAATGTCTGCCAGGATAACCACCATGTATTTTCCGAGCCAATTAAAGAAACAGCATGGATCATAGAGAGCGACAGCTCTGTTCATGGTCACCGCCCCCTCTCAGTCCTGTGATGACGGTGCAGTGACGTAGCCTCACGGGCACGGTTTCCCCATTTACACAGTGAGGACATTCATCCTGAAGAGCTTCTAAAAGGTTCAATGGAGACAATGTACATTAAGGTGCTGACCACATTATACCATAAATAGAGGTTTTGGTTTTTAACAGAGGTAGAAAGTCATATCATTTTTCCAGAGGTCCCCTCCTAAAAGTGTTAGCATTGCCCAGGACATCTCAGTTAGGACCATTTTTATGGTTTTGAACTCCTCTTTTGAAAGATGCACAGTTGGTTTCTCACCTGTCATCCATCAAGCCTTAACAGTTCGTTGAATCCAGGCCCAACTTCCAGCAGCCAGCATCTGCTTCGTGCTGCCTTTCCTGCCAACGGCACCTCTGCCAGCACCACCATCTGAGAACTTAAAAAGGGCCTGGCCTATCTTCTTAAGATCCCACATTCTTTGTCTCACATCAAGGGACCCGCTTATTGGCACAGAATGAACAACAATGGGCCCATGATCATAATATAATCGATCATGGGATGCAGCACCAGAAGCTACTGTTGGCCTGCTAGATTGGTGGAAGGGCCTCTTAGCAGCAAAGTTAAGAAAGATGTCAGCATGAGGGTGATATCCTGCAAGCTTGGGGTGCTATGTTTTTTAATGTAGTAAAGGTCACATAACATAAAACTCACCATTTTGGCCTTTGAAAAGTTACAGTTCAGTGGCCTTTTGTACATTCATAATATTGTATAACTATCACTACTACCTAATTCCAGAACATTTCCCTAGCCACAGAAAGGAACCGCATACCCATTCAACAGCCAGTCTTCATTCCTCCCTCACCTTAGCTCCTGACAACTAATTGCTTTCTGTCTGTATGGATTTGCCTGTTCTGGATATTTCATATCAGTAGAATAATACAAGATGTGCCTGGCTTTTTTCACTTAGCACAGTGTTTACAAGGTTCATCAATGTTGAAGTATCAATATTTCATTCCTTTTTATTGCCAAATACTATGTCATGGTATGGATGTACAACATTTTGTTTATCCATTCATCCATTTATAAATATTGGGTTGTTTCTACCTTTTGGCTTTTGTAAATAGTGCTGCTTTGAAATTCTTATGGAAGTTTTTGTTTAAACATCTGTTTTCAATTCTTTTGGGTATATACCTAAGAGTGGAATTGTTGGATCATATGGTAACACTATATTTAATTTTTAGAGGAATAGTCTAACTCTCTTTCCTTGTAGCTGTACCATTTTACATTCCCACCCACAATGTATAATGAGTTTCAATTTCTTGATGTCCTCGCCAAAACTTATTATTTTTCATTTTTAGAAAAATCATAGCCATCCTATTGGGTGTAAAGTAGTATCTTACTGTGGTTTTGATTAGCACTTCTCTAATAACTAAGGGTGATGAGCATCTTTTCATGTGCCTTGGTCATTTCTATATCTTCTTTGGAGAAATGTCTAATCAAGTTCTTTGCCTATTTTTTTAATCGGGTTGTTTTTATAATTGCTGAGTTGTAGGTATTCTTTGTATATTCTAGGTATCAATCCCTTATCAGATAAATGGTTTGCAAATATTTTCTCCTATTCTGTAGGTTGCCTTTTCACCTTCTTGCTAGTATCTTTTGATACATAAAAGTTTTAATTTTGATCAAGTTAAAATTATCTATTTTTCTTTTGTTGCTTGTGCTTTGTTGCCATATCTAAGAATTTATTGCCAATTCAAGGTTATGAAAATTAACCCCTCTGTTTACTTAAAAATATTATACTTTTAGCTCTTATGTTTAGGTCTGGGACCCATTTTGAGTTAATTTTTTAATATAGTATGAGTTAAGAATCTAACTTTATTCTTTTGCATGTGGTTACCTAGTTGTCCTATTGTTGCTTGTAGAAAAAACTGTTGTTTCCAAAGGGCCTTGGAACCCTTGTGAAAATCAGTTGACTGATGATGTGTGGATTTATTTATAGACTCTTGATTCTATTCCATTGATCCTTAGGTCTATTCTTATGTCAGTAGTGTACTGTTTTCGTTACTATGGCACCATAGCAACTTTTGAAATTTGCAAGTATGAGTCCTCCAGCTTTGTACTTTTTTTTCAAGATTGTTTAGCTATTCAGGGTCCCTCACATATGACTTTTAGGATCAGCACAATCTTTTATGTAAAATAAGCAGTTGGAGTTTTGATTGAGATTACAATGAGCCTGTCGATCACTTTGGGAGGTATTGCCATTTTGGGTGATTTTTTCTTTTCTTTTCTTTTTTTTTTTTTGACTAATTGCCCTGAATATAACTTTTTTTTTTAAATTTTATTTTTAGAGATAGTGTAAGGGAGGGAGAAAAAGAGGGAGAGAAATGTCAGTCAGTACATGCCCAAACCAGGAACCGAATCTGCAACTCAGGCATGTACACTAACCAGGAATTGAACCTGTGACCTTTCGCTTTGCAGGGTGGCACCCAACCAACTAAGCAACACCACTCAGGACCTGAATAGAACTTTTAATACAATGTTGAATAGAAGTGATGAGGGTAGATATTTTTGTGTTGCTCATGATCTTAGATAGAAAGCGTTCAGTCTTTCACATTAATAAGTATGATGTTAACTGTAGGTTTTCCAGATGCCCGTTATCACACTGAGGAATTTTTCTTCTATTTCTCCTTTGTTAGGCACTTTTTTTATCACCAAAGGGTTTTGGGTTTTGTCAAATCTTTTTTCTGCATCAACTGAGATGATAACAGGTTTTTTTCCGTTTGTTCTATTAACATGGTGTATTACATTGATTAATTTGTGTATGTTGAAGCACCCTTACATCGCTGGGATAAATTCAGCTTGGTTGCAGTGCATAATCCTGTTAATATGCTGCTAGAATCTATTTGCTAGTGTTTTGTTGAGGGGTTTTTTCATTTATATTCATAGGGATATTGGTCTTTAG
Source organism: Anoura caudifer (assembly GCA_004027475.1). Taxonomy (NCBI): domain Eukaryota; kingdom Metazoa; phylum Chordata; class Mammalia; order Chiroptera; family Phyllostomidae; genus Anoura; species Anoura caudifer. Next base: position 25,876 of record PVKU01000356.1, on the reverse strand, counting down.
TTTTCTTAGATGTCTGTGAGAAGTGTTTCCTCTTCTAGTCTTTGGAGGAGTTGAGAAGTATTGATTTTAATTTTTTGTTTAAATGTTTGGTAGAATTCATCAATGAAGTTATCTGGTCCTACACCTTCTTGTTGAAACTTTTGATTATTGATTTAATTTCTTTATCTGTGAAAAGTCTGTTAAGAGCTTCTGTTTCTTCTTGAGTCAGTTTTGGTAGTTTGCTCCTAGGAATTTGTCCATTTCATCCAGGTTATCTAATCTGTTGGCATGTAGTTTTTCTTAGCATTCTCTTACAATATCCTTTTCATTTCTGTAAGGTTTTTAGTAATGTCTTCACTTTATTTTTGCTTTCGGCACTCTGGCTCCACAGCGCAGGCTTCTAACCACCATGGTATGTTGTCTCCACTATTCCTGCTCTTGGTAATTTGAATCTTCTCTCTTTTTTCTTAGTTTAACTGAAGGCTTGTCAATAACTTTTACAACTATTTCTTCAAAAAAATGAACTTTTGATTTTATTGATGATCTCTATTGTTTTTCTAATCTCTATTTCATTTATCTCTGTTTTTATTCTTCATTATTTTTTCCTTCTGCTTGCTTTGGTTTAGTTTCTATTCTTTTTTCTAGTTCCATAAGGTGAAAAGTTATAGTATTTGAGATCTTTTTTCTACTTTAATGTATCATTTACAGTTATGAATTTCCCTCTGAGCACAGCTTTTGCTGCATCCCATAGACTTTGGTTCTTCTTTGAGCCATTGGTTGTTGAAGAGCATGTTGTTGGACCTCTGGATATTTGTGAATTTTCCAGTTTCCCTTCTGTGATTAATTTCTAACTTCATTCAATTGTGGTCAGAGAACATACATTGTATGATTTCAATGTTTTAAAATGTATTGATATTGAATGTCAACAATAATTAAAAAATAAATTAACAAAATGATTAAGACTTCTTTTGTGGCCTAACCTATGCTCTTTCCTGGAGGATGTTATTTATCTTTTCTCTAGTTGTTCTATCCATTATTGAAAGTGAAGTGGTGGAATCCCCAAGAGTTATCAAGCATAAATTTATTACTCCTTTTATTTATGTCAATTTCTGCTTCGTATATTTTGGTGCTCTGTTGTTAGGTGCAAATGTATTTATAATTGTTATATTTTCTTGACAGATTGACTCTTTTATCATTATATAATGTCCTTATTTGTCTCTTATTACAATTTATATCTTAAAGTCTATCTTGTCAGAAATCAGTATAGTCACTCCAACTCTCTTTTGGTTACTGTTTATGTGGAACTTTTATTCCATCCTTTCACTTTCAATCTATTTGTATCTTTGGATCTAAAATGGGTCTCCTGTAGACAGCATATAGTTTGATCATTTTAAAAAATCCATTCTGCCTATATCTGTCTTTTAATTATAGTGTTTAAAACATTTACATTTAATGTAATAACTGATGAGGAATGTCTTACTTCTGCTATTTTTGTGCTTTTATATATGTCTTGTATCTTTTAATTTTTTTAAATCCTCACCTGAAGACATTTTTTCCATTGCTTTCAAAGAGAGAGAGTTTCAGAGAAACATCAATGTGCAAGAGAAACATTAACAGGTTGCCTCTTGTAGGAGCTCTGCCAGAGACTGAACCCGCAACCTAGATTTGTGCCCTGACTGGGAATCGAACTCATGACCTTTCAGTTTACAGGATGTTATTCCAACCAACTGAGCCGCATGGACCAGGGCTGTCTTATATCTCTAGTATTCCTCATTTTCTCCATTACATTACTGCCTTCTTTTGTGTTGGATATTTTTTTAGTGTATAATTTTGATTCCCTTCTTTTTTTAACTATGTGTTTTTTGTTTATTGTCTTAGTCATTGCCTGGGAATCATATTAACATCCCATTTTAAAACAATCTAGCTGAAGTTAATGCCAACTAATTTCAATATTATACTAAACATTGCTCCTATATAGCTCTGCCCCCTCTTAATAACTTATATTACTATTGTCACAAATTACATCTTTATACATTTTGTGCTCATCAATATATTTATAATCATATTTTTAATTAATTTTTTAAAGATTTTATTTATTTATCTTTGGAGGGGAAGGGAAGGAGAGAGGGAGAGAAATATCAATGTAAGGTTGCCTCTCGTGCATTCCCTGCTGGGAACTGTCCTGCAACCCAGGCATGTGCCTGACTGGGAATCGAACCATGATCCTTTGGCTCACAGGCCCATGCTCAATCCACTGAGCTACACCAGCCAGGGCCTATAATCATTGTTTTATATAATTTTCCTTTAAATTATATAGGTAAAAAAGAGAACTGCCTTAATTCTGACTTCATAGGAAAAAAAGAACTACCTTAATACGAACTTTATATTCACCTTTGCAATTACCTTTACTAGTGTTCTTTGCTCTTCACTTGGATTCAAGTTGCTATTTAATGTTCTTTCATTTCATCCTGGAGCAACTCCTTTAGCACTAGTAGGATCAGTCTACTAGAAATAAATTCTCTGTTTTTGTTTAGCTGAGAAATTTTTAATTTCTCTTTCATTTTGAAGGATAGTTTTCCTGGATATAGAATCCTTGGTTGACTGTTTTAGTCTTTTAGTACCTTGAATATGTCATCCCTCTACCTTCTGGCTTTCGTGATTTTTCAAGAGAAATTAGTTGTTAATCTTATTGAGCATTCCTTGTTACATGATGAGTCATCTCTCTCTTGCTGCTTTTAGGATTCTGCCTTTGGCTTTCAACAGTTTGATTTTAATGTGTCTCAGTGAGGATCTTGAGGTTCGTTGAGATTCTTGGACGTATACATTCATGTTTTTTATTAAATTTGCAAAATTTTTGTCCATTATTACTTCAAATATTCTTTCTACTCCTTTTAGACTCTTCTTCTGGAACTCCCATTATACATATGTTGACATGCTTGATGTTGTGACACAGCTCTGTTAGGCTCTGTTCTTTTTTTTTTCTTTTTAATTATTTTTTTCCTGCTCCTCAGGCTGGGTAACCTCAATAGACCTATCTTAAAGTTTGCTGATTCTTTATTCTGCCTGCCCATTTAAGCTGTTTATTCTCTAATGAAATTTTCATTTTAGTTCTACTTTTCAACTTCAGAATTCCTCTTGGTCCCTTTTATGATTTTTATATCCTTATTATCTATTAGTTGATATCATACCCATGGTGTACTGTTTTAGCTCTTTAAGCATATTTTAAATATTTGATTGATAGTCTTTTTAAGTAAGTCCACTGTCTTAGCTTCCTCAGGGCACATTTCTATTAATTTCTTTTTTCCTGTGTGTGGGCCATACTTTCTTGTTTCTTTGCATGACATTTTATTCATTGTTGTTGAAAACTAGACACTTTGAATATAATGAGGCAACTCTGGAAATCCTATCTCCCCCTTTTCTAGGGTTTATTGTTGCTGCTTGTTTTAGTTGTTGTTTGTGTGCTTGCTTCTCTTTTCCAAATTAATTTTGTAAAGTATATATTCTTTGTTATATATAGCCACTGAAGTCTCTGTTCTGTTAACCTGGTGCTCAGCTAGTGATTTGACAGAGATTTTAGTGACCATATGACAAAGAATACATACAGATTTGTATTCTTTGTCTGGAACATCAACAAAATCTCCCAGTGTATGAAAATGAATTCTGTGTGTGTTTTGGACCGTATCTTCAACACCCAGCCAGGTATTTCACAACTATGCCTTAGTTTTCACCTCCTATTTGTGGAAAGCCTTGAGGTCAGCAAGAGGTGAGAGCTTAGAGCCTTCTCAGGTCTTTCCTTAGCAATCACCAAGGCCTGGGCATGCAGGTTGGTCCTTCTACATTCCCAGCAATCTGTACAAGCTTTTCAAAAACCTTAATATCCAAAGTATTTCAATCTCCAATCTTTCCTCCCATTTTTCTCTTTTTGATTTTTCTATCATTTCCATCAACTATTATCCCTTGCCTGAAGTGACAACAGCAGTTTTAGTCTGACCAGTACACAGAGATCAGGGGCTCAGACCTCCCAGGGACGCAGTTTCCCCATCAGATTAGTAGTCTTAATATGCTAGAGTGCTGGTCAGGGGTGAGATGTGTCAGGAGTGAGTAGTGATATAAGGAGATGATGAACACTAATTACGGTATTCAAACTATTTGCAGAGGAGGGGCAGGCCTGTAGCTTGTACTACAAATGCTCTTTCTTGCCTTCTTTGTAGAAAATATAATTGGCAGCCTCCTAAAAGAATCAGTATCCAAAGAGAGTGGACCTAATATAGGGCATCAGTACCCCACCCACAGCTCCCCTGACTTCTATCTGCCAGCACCTGCATTTTTACCTAAGGGTTTTCTCTGGCTACTGCAGACTGCTGTAACCACAAGCATGGCAGTATAGAAGTACCAGAGTATTAATGCCTTATCCCCAATAACAGCCCTCAAACCCTACTCCCCTTGGGTAGTATATCACTGAAGATATCAAGATATCATTGTATTCTATTCTAACTCGCAGAGTCCCTGGTAGAATTAAGTTCTAGTTACCCACAGCGGTAACTTGTGTGATAGTACCTGATTTATTGCCTCCTCCCCTTTGGCATCTCAGTTCCCACTCTCCTGCAAGTGCTTCCTGGTATGAAATAAGCTACTTGCATTCCAATCCTTGGCTCAAGATCTGCTTCTTGAGAGCCCAGGCTAAGTAAGACACATGTGTCTGTCCTTTTTCCCTGAAGGTCGCTTAGTGTCTTGCATCTGACTATTTTCTGCCCTCTGAAGCATACAAATACTGGGTAATTACTTGGATATATTGTTCGCTCATTGACTGGCTGATCATTGCACTTGGAATGAAGAACAAAACCCCAAAGCTTCTTTAACACAGTCTACAGGACCCTGCAAAACCTGACTCCAGTCTCCTCTGAGGGGCCCATGCCCCTCACACACTGGACCCAGCCCCACAGCCTTCTTCTTCTTTTATAATATGCTGTGCCTTGTGGCATCTCAGAACCTTTGCACATGCTCTTCCACCTGCAAAGCTCTTCCTATTATTCATCATTTGGTGAATTGTTACTCATCCTTCAGATGTTATCTTTAAAGTCTTTCCTTCAAAAATGCCTTCTCTAAGTCCCCTAATATAAAACATCCCCCTTAACGATTTTCTTTCTTTAAGAGGGCATTTACTTTTCCACCTTATGCTTATGGTAAATTATCTTGGTACATTTATTGGTGTGTTTATCTGATTAACATCTTTCAACTAAACCACACAGAAAATATTGAAATGGATCCTGAACCCCAAAGCAGATGGATGGTAGTGGTGAGGCTCTGTGTGATCAGAGGGAGGGAAGGGCTTTGCCAGGAGCACACAGAACTCTGTGGCCTGGCCTTCACTCCTGGTGATGGGGGTGTGGGGGTGAGGAGGGGCAGCATTTCCAGGAACTTTGAAAGCTGTCTTGTGTCTTGATCCTGTAATCTTCTGTAGCTAGTACCTCATTTCTCTGTTCCTCTTGATGACAAAAGTCTTCAAAAGAATTTTCCTCACCTCCTGTCTCCAAGTGCTCTCCTCCCAGTCTTGAATATCAGGCTTTTTACACCCATTACTGAAACCGTCCATCAAAGCCAACAGTGACTTCCAAGTTGCTAAACCCCATGGTCAATGGTCACTCCTCATTCTTTCTTAACTAATAGGCAGCAGTGGATACTGCTGTTGACTCCCTTCCTCATGAAGCTCACTCTTCCCCTTCCAGAACACCATACCGGTCCCCTTGCTAATCTTGTCCTGTCTTGTGCAGGTCTTAAATGCCTCCCGTAGGTTGACGACTCCCAAGTCAATATCATGAGCTTAGGTGTCCTCCATGGATTCCACATTCTATATTCAGCTGCCTTCTTGCCATCTTTACTTGGGTAATTGTAGATGTGTCAAACTCAAAATGTCCCAAACCAAACTCCCAGTTCTCTCTTTGCCGTGTCCTGCTTATCCTGCTAATTTCCTTACCTCAGTAAATGGCAGTTGTAACTGTCCACCACCTCAGGCCAAAAACCTTGGGGTCCCCCTTGATTCCTCCCTACATCCAATCCATCAGCATTGTAAGAACTAGCCTCCCACTTCTACCCTGACCTTTCTAAAGTTCTTTCTCAAACCTGAAGCCTGAGTGACCTTTAAAAAGCTGAGCCCAGTCATGTCAGTTCTTGGCTCCAAAAACTTCAGTGATTCTCATCTACTCAGAATAAATCCAAAGTCCCAACACCAGTGCACGAGGCTTGCATACTCTGCCCCCATTTCTCTCCCACATCTCCTGCACCTCTCTCCATTGGCTCCAGTACCACTGGTTTCCCTGATGTTCCTTAAATATGCCAAGCTTATTCCTGCCTCAGGGCCTTTGCACTGTTTCTTTCCTGCCTCTGGCACTCCCCACAGATGCCCCCAAGCCTAGCTCTCTTATTTTTTTAAGTTTCTTGTTCAAATGCCAGCTACACCACAACCCTTCCTTGAGACTCTATTTCAACAGCAACCCCATGCTCTAAGAACTTTCCCTTAATCTCCTTTGTTTTTTTCAAAGCACCTGTCACCATCTAACATTTTCTATATTCAATATTCTGTTTTCTCTATATTCTACAAATTCTATGCTCTACATTGTATGTATATTTATAAATATGAATAGACCCGAACGAGAGTTCCATGAAAGTAGGAGCTGTATGTCTGCTTCACTTCTGTAGACCCTGTGCCTGGAACAGGGCCTGCTAAAGAGTGAATGAGGCTGTGCTCTAAATATTTATAGACTAAATCAATGAGTAAGTGAACTTATATATTTTCCCATATGGATCTAGGATATGTTGAGGAACTCGTCTAGTAATTAGAGTTGTAAACTGGTATTCTTTTGTTTATCATTTGTTTTGCCCTGAAAATATTTTGAAACATTCATATATTTAATATTGTTTTGTGGACAATTACGAAGTATGTGTATACCACAATTAATTCTAAGTGCATTTCTGACCCTTATGCTTTTAATTTTATTTATTTTTATTTAGTAAGAACATTGTATTATCACAATGCTGTGCTCTAATATAATTTTATGCATACTATCATCTCAAAAACAGGTGATTTTTTTGTAGAGTTGAACTTTAAACTGAATTTACAAATAGCCTTTACAATAATGTCAGGCATATTACCCTTGGCAGAATGAACTTCAATGAATTGGATTTAAAAACCAACGTATTGTAACTAACCAATTTTCCATTTGAACCATCTAATACTATTGATATAAAACTATCCTCATTTAATAGTTAGCAACTTTCTTCTCCTAATGGAGAAAAACTGAAAACTAGAAATGAGTAAAATTATATGTTTTAAAACACAGACATTAGTGTCTGCGTCATTATGGGTGAAATAAAACATATACACAGACTACCAAGTCTGGTGGAGGAAAAAGGACAGTATGGCTTTTCTCTCAAGGGGAGCAAAAGCCGCGGCGCCAACATGACAGGCCTTTATTTTATTTCTCCTCACATTACAAGATGGTCCTCACTCACTATTCACAGGTTCGCTATAGGTGGTTACCTTTTATAGACAACAAAGGAGCCAATGCCCCTAATCACATCACAAAAGAAGGATATTAGCAAATGAAAAGGGGAAAAGTGGCTGAGCCAGTTACACTGGTCCTTGCAAGGTTTAGCATGGATTTTAGGAAGTTACAATAAGCACTTGCTATCCCAATCCAGGGTGATGGAGTTGTAGCAAAAAGCAAGACTCAAAGCGGCTTAGATATATTGCAAACTGATTAACCATGAGAAAACCTATCTGCAGGCGTGGGTCCTGTGCATCTCCGAGTGAGAGCTGGGCCCATGCCACACAGAAGGGTCTACTACAGACATTTGTTGTAAATGAAGTTGTGCTTCAACTGGGATTCTAGAGAAACACCTCATCTCTGACTTTCTGCTGACCACTCTACATGTTTTAAAGGCAGAGAAGCAAAGCATTCATACCCTCAGAGATCCTGCTCCTCCTTCTCAAAGCCCAATTCTACTTGCACAGGGCAAAGGGGCCCTTTTTTCCCTTGTAGACTCGAGTCTCCACACTGTCTCCCTGTCAGATCTTGGGCAAGTCCCAACCTCTTGCTGGGTCTTGTTTCCTCCTTCTGTAGAGCCGCTGAGGCCTTCCAGCCCTGGCATTCCATGGTTTGTTTCCACCTGGGAAGATGGCTGCGGTGCTGATATGTGACCTCAATGGGAAAACATGTCAGATAAGCAGGCCCTGCTATCTCAGCAACCTTCATCTTCACCTCCGTTCCTTCACGTAATACCCAGTGCCAGACTTTCTGGGACAGCCTCCCTCATTGATAAAGTGTCCCCTAACATCTCAATGAGCCCACACACTGTAACAGCAATGATAATGAGCTATATCTGGCTCTCCCGGAACCCTGCCCATGTTCCACACAGGGCTATAGCTATCACTTATCTACTGAGCATGAATGACCAGAGGCAGAAAAAGCACAAGGAGTGGGTGCTGGTGAGAAGTGGAAGTGATTAATTTATGTCGCATGCTGCAGCGCTGGGGTCAGCAAGTGATAGGCGGAATATATGTTGACAGCTCCTTTGGAGTTCACACCACAGCGTCAGCACTCCGCAGGAAACAGATGACTTCAGGGCAGCTCTCAAGCTTGTTGACAGCTCGAGCTTTCTGATAAGGTTGTCAGAAAATGAAAAGGACAGTCCTAGGAAGTCAAGAGCTTCTGGCCTTGGAGGTGTTCTGGTAGAGGAGGGTAACTGATGGGTGGGATGTTGTGGAAGAGGCTGTGAATGTGTTGAGTGGAGGGACCGTGTCTGTCCTGCTCTCCGTGATATATCATTATGACCTAGCACAGTACCTCTCCTCCCTGCTCAGGGCTCTGGGCAGAGGCTTATTTACCAGGCACCAGTTAGGGCCACGGGAGACAGTGAAAAAAAGGGGGAGGTGGCTGAGCAAGGTAGGCTAGGACCCAAGTGTTTGGAAGGAGCCAAATCAGAAAGAGGGAGCAATTCAGGCCAGAAAGATAAGAATTCACAATGGGAGAGATGAGATAAAGTGAGAACAAGTCAAGATCAAATAGGATCCAAGGGCAGAGATGCTGAGTGATCACTTTTATAAGCCTGACAGCCTGGTGCACTGGCCTGGCTTTAAAAATGCCCGGAAGTAGGGCGTTCATTGTGTCTTGTTGATAACTCTGCACTGTAGAGCACCACTGACCACCTGTTCCAGAAAGCCAATGCAGAAAATCAGATGCTTAGGGGTCATCACCTCCCCCCCACCACACACCTAAAATGAAAATACCTTCAACTCTCATGAAGAAAAAATAGATACTCTTCTAATTTTGATCACCTACTTTACACATCAGCTGGACAATTGGCACCACGTTTAGCCACTTTGATGTTACGCTCTAGGCCATTTGAGGAGAAGCCATAAAGCACAGCTTTCTAATCTTTCATCTCAATCTAGCCCAACCAATAAGCTGTATGAGACCCGTGTGGGCTGTCCATGGGGTCTTATCTTTGCTGAAGAATTTCGTCTAGTTGAATTGCAGCTGTGGAAAAAGCAGTATAATTCTATGGTTGCACGAGAAGCCCACGGCTCTCCTGCTACCCAGTCGGCTTTCTGACTCTCTGGACAGCCACCCTCAATCTTTTCCACATTGACTTCCATGTAGTTTTCAGTGGGGCCAGGAAGCGCACTGAAAGCTCCAGGTTCTATGCCCCTTCCCCCCACCCAAAAGCCTCGTGCCCCATTGGGCTTTGGCATCATATAAAGGCTGTGTTCTCTCTTTCTACCCAGAGTGTGTCACAGGAGAGAGCCTGACCTGGGTGGGGTGATTTGAGGAAACTGGATGACTTCCCAGTCTCTCATGAGTCAGGTGTTCATGGCCTCATTCTTTTGTTCAAAGTGAATTCCTGGAACATAACCCGTTTTCTGATATCAGTGCAAAAACACTTCCAATGCCAAGTGGTGTCCTTTGGGGTCATATCAACGGACCCTCCGGGCAGCCTGCTCTTTAGAAGGAGAGCAATGGGCTGGGAGAGGCAGGGAAGCATTCATTTTTGCAGGGCCTTCAGGGCAATGGTGAGGAGTCTGGATTCTGAGCAATGAAAAGTTATTAGAGAGTTTAAACAATTACAGGCCATGATCTGATATTCATTTATCAAAGATATATCTGCCAACAGTGTGGCTAATGGAATGGAGAGAATGAGAGAATGGGGAAAACTGGTGAAGAGGCTACTGAAATACCCATTCACTCATTTATCCATTTATTCTCCCAATAAGTGCTGCACTGCAACTCTATGGGCATAAGGCACTGGAGACCAGCTTCCCTACACTCCTGGAGTTTAAGGAGAGGAAGGACAATGGAAAAATAAACAAAGAAAAGAGATCAGCTAGAACTATGATAAGTGCTATGCAGAAAATAAAACAGGATGCTATGATAAAGAGAGACTAGGGAGGGAGGTGATAGTCCCTTTGGAGGGTAGAAGGAATGGCCTTTCTGAGAGAAGTGACATTTGTGCTGAGACCTAAAAATGGGAACGAGTGAGTCATGTGAAATTGTGAAGTGGGATGAGGGGAGTGTTCTAGGCAGAGGAAACAGCAAGTGCAAAGGCCTTGAGGCAGGAATGAACTTGACAGTGACTGTGGGCTGGTGAGTGAAGACTCAAATCCCAAACAAGGATGGAGAGGTCAGCAGGGGCCAGCCAGGCCTTGGTGCCCGTGACTAGGCATTTGGGTTTTACTTTGTGTGGATGAGGACCGTGACAAGGTTTTGAACAGAGGCACTGATGAGAAATAAACTAGCCTGTGGGCCACATTCAGCCTCCTGCCTGTTATTGGTAAATACAGTTGAATTGGAACTCAATCCTGCCAACCATTTACACACTGTCTGTGGCTGCTTTCATGCTACAACAGCAGAGCTGAGTAGTGGTGACAGAGACCACCTGGCCCCCGAAGCCTAAACTGCTCTGCCCTTTACAAGGTAGTTTGCTGGCCCCTGGTCTGATTGATGCTTTCAGAAGGTTAGTCCGGTGCCGTGTGGATTAGTGCCACGGGGTAGAGCTCAGAAGCTATTGCAGGACGCAGAGGAAGGTGAGGCCTTTTCTTTGCATCAGTCCCTGTTGGCTGCTGTTTTCTCCAACATCAGAGCGAGGGAGGCTGGCGTTTGGCGGGTGGAGTCATCCTTCGGCGGGCACTGCTGTAAAGACAGAGGCCATGTCTGCACAGGGGAAGTCGCCTGGTTCGCTGCGGCCCGTGCCAGCGGAGCACTCTGCTCTGCCTGGTGAACTTGGCAAGATGAGCTCATCGCTGCTTGTGGGGCCTCCACCCAAACCATAACTGCATGTCTTTTGTCTGCGGCACCTCCTCACCAGTTGGGAGCTTTGAGACAGGGCAGGCGAAGCAGCTGGTTCCCATTACCTGCTTGTCCCATTTCAGCAGCCTGCAGTGTCTGCCAAACATGCCCATGCCACTCCCAGCAATCGGCGAGAGACACTGTGAGAAAGCAATCTTATTTCCAAATTTTAGGGCAGATTGCTTTGGTTTTGTTTCTTGAGAAAAACATTAAATAAGTAAAATGGTTACGTATTGTGTTAAGAAACTAACCTCAAACATCTGGGTTCTTTGTACCATGGGAGCTTATTTTCATTCCTTTGGTTCTGACTGATAAATATTCACAGAATAATTGAGTTAGTACATTTTTTTTGAGAAGGAAAACCATTTGTGTTATGTAAAGAAGTGATGATGATGAGGGCAGGGGCTGGAAGAGGAGACTCAGGCAATACAGCAGCTGCCCCCACGCAGCTCACTGTAGTTGAGAAGGCAAAAGGAACTTGAAATTCATTTCAACAAACATTAATTGAACGCCTACTCTGTGCCAACCGCTGCTGGGTGTTGGGGGATCTAAGCTGAATAAAACCAGGTTCCTGCTCTCTGGGGCCTCACAATCTGGTAACAAATGTAACAGTGATGATACAGCAAGGTAACAAAAGCAAAGCACTGTGAAAGCTCTTTAATCCCCACAATGTTTCTCTAACATAGGTAGCATTATTCCAATTTTAAATTGAGGTTTGAAGAGTAAATGTCAGAGTTGCAATTTGAAACCATATCCATTCGCCATCAGAGCCTTTTGCTGCCCCTCAGATTGGTAGAGCTGGACCTCCAGGAGGTAGGTGTCAGCTCAGAAACAAAAGGGGCTATTTTGGAAGGTAGTGTGAGCTGTTTGTCCAAGGCAGTGTATAGATAGACACATGTGGAGATGTGGCTGGATCCAGAGCCTTAGAGAATATTGTCAGGAATTAGTCCCTTTCCATGTCTTGGCTCCACTTTTCCCTGGTTCGGCTTTTATATCCAGCAGGTCCTTTCCCATAGAGAGGCCAGGGTGCTCCCAGCAGCTCCAGATCAACATTCTATCTGCTAATAGCCTCAACAGAAGAGGGCATCTTTTCCCAATAGCTCCGGTAAAAGCCCCAGGATTAACTCTGACTGGCCTGAGTCACATCCCCATCTCTTTTATTTATTTATTTTTTATTTTAATTGTTGTTCTTGTACAGTTTTCTGTCTTCTACTCCCATCCCAGCCCACCGCCCCAGCCCTCCCCTACATCCCCATCTCTGAGGGAGTCCCTACAGCCACGACTGCGGGACTCTCGCTGAGTAAACTCACCCAGCCATACAGACTGAGAGCCATCCTGAGGTCCCTCAGTGCTGCTCCTTCCAGTGACACAAAGGCCCTGGCCCTTCCTGGTCTTTGGAGGGGAGGGCATGGTAGCCAGCATAAAGGAGGGAGGGGATGGATTTGGAGTTCAACGGGCTGGGCTGGTCACTCACTGTGTGCCCTTGAGTACATACCCTCCTCTCTCTGAACCTCATTTGTAAACTGGATGTTCATAGCACCTTTCTTGCTGGCTGCAGGCCTGATTAAACCAGTGCTCACCACTGTGCCTGGCCCAGGAAATGATGCCCAACACCCACAGGGACGGATTTATGTGAGAGGACAGATGGGAGAAGCTGGGCTCATCTCAGGACCAGGATGCAGGGTGGGTAAGGTGTGGGTGAGTGGTCAGCGATTTGCCAGGCTGGGAGCGATGAGACCAGGTCTGCTTGCATGACAGATGCTGAGTCTCCCTGTGAGCTCCTGGGACAGGGGGCCACTTGAACAAGGGCTGTTGGTAAAGGCCCAGCCAGCCTGTTTCCCGCTTCAGCTTCTCAAGCTCTGGCCAGATCACCAGAAAGCAACGTTCCCAGAATGAACTGGCTTGGCTCCTTGCAGAAAATGCTGCCTCAAAAGGACAACTAGCTCTGTGCCTTGGCTTTTGTAAGGTTTGCATTAAACACAGCTGAGTGGGAGGAAATGCAAATTAAGGGTCTTCTTTATGGCACCATTAGGGGAAAAGTGGGGTGTTGTGACTTGGAAAGCATAAGGCAGGGCAGCCAGGCTGCCTGCATTCAAATCCTGGCCCTGCCATTCACCAGCCACACGACCCTGTGCACACTCTCACTTTTCTCATCTGTGGAACAGGGATGATGAGGCTAAAAAATAGTATCTGCCGCAAAGGTTTGTTATAAGGATTATACAAGTGAGATATTAGCTCAAGCTGCTTTTATAGTTCAAAAATGGTTGCTATCAGCAATTTTATAGGTTCAACCTAAAGTTCTTGACCCTGAGTAAATGTTAGCTATTGACATAATGCTGTCTGCGGCTCCCCCCGCAGTCTTAGGGGAGGGTGCTATATACCTGCGCTGCGGGCAGGAACAGAGAAGAGCAGTGCAGCCAGCATCACGAGGCATGTACTCCCTGCCCCCAGCAGGGAAACAGCGTCAGACAGGCGGTCCTTCCAGGGGTCACGCAGATGCAGAACTGGGCCTGAGACCTGGATCTGACAGATTTTCTTCACTTGCACATTTCTGGCTAGCAGCAGGATTGTTTCTAGATGACATGATCCTTTGTTCTAATGAGTCTCTTATCTGAGGATCCAGGTGATAAATTTCTCTTAGAAGTCAGTGCCAGGAAAAAAAGAAAACAAACCTTTCCCTCTTAATGAACTGGTACATTTCCTTTTATCAGAGAAACCTACAAGGTCAGAGCAAATACCTGGGCTGGGTGTCCAGAGAAAGGGGAATATTTTTTTAAAAAAGATTTTATTTATTTACTTTTAGAGGGAGGGGAAGGGAGGGAGAAGAAGAGGGAGAAAAACATCAATGTGTGAGAGGAACATCGATTGGTTGCCTCTGGCACACCCCAGCTGGGGATCTGGCCTGCAACCCAGGCATGTGCCCCGACTGGGAATCGAACAGATGACGTTTTGGTTCGCAGGCTGGCACTCAAACCACTGAGCCACACCAGCCAGAGCTGAATTTTTATTATTACCTTTATTATACTTACCATTGTGGAGCATTCATTATGTACTAAGACATCTATGTACTGAGTGTATCATGTGAAAAATCTCATTACTGAAAGTGTGGTTTGTGGCCCAGCAGAAATGGCATCACCTGAAAGATTGTCAGAAATGCAGGATCCCTAGCTCCTCCTGAGACCTGCTGAATCCAAATCTTCACTCTAACAAGATGTTCAGTGACTTATAGGCACATTTAATGATTGAGGCATGCTGCACAATGGCATTTAATTCCCACTACATCCAATGAGGTACAGACGAATATTCTCGTCCTGCAGATAAATAGTCGGTTTAATGAGGGCAAGCCACCTGTCAGGCCCCACAACTTGGATTCTGACTGGTTTCGGAGCCTGCGTTCTTCCCACGACATAGCCCTTGGAGAGTAGGAGGAAAGGCCGTGAGCAAAGGCCTAGAGGTAGACAAGACTGAGAACCTCAGGGCAGCCAGTTTACCAACAATGTTTCTTGGCCAACTTAAAGCTCTGGGCACCTTTCCCAGAGATTCAAGGAACTTAGACCTGGCAAAACTCCTAGGTGCCCTAGTTCAGGTGACAGTCTGCAGCCCTGGAATGAAACCCTAGTGTAGGAGTGAAGAGGATAGGCTTTGGGGTCAAATAAAACCCCACTGACTCAGCGTCCCAGGTCTATTGCTATGACCTCACTGATTGTCAGTTTCCTCACTTATGCATGCAAATGTGGTCAAGGGGTCCACTGGGTCAAATTATTGGGAAGATAAAACAATTTAATGACCTAAAATTCCTTTTTCCAGTGCATGACAAGCTTAGCATGATAAATGGTTTTTTTAAATTTTACTATTTTATTTAGTTACACCTTTATTACTGAACCGACTGTATTTATACATGAAAATTGTTAACTAAAATGAATAAATGAATGAGTGAATAAATGAATACACCCCTCCCGTCCCCCACCCCCCACACACACGGAGCCCTCTTATTCATAGCATGCAGGTTCCAAACTAGACACAAGTAATTTGAAACTGTTGGAACGTGCTACATGTTCCCCCATGAAATGGAAACTGAGCAGCCAAATGTTTAGGTGAAAAATAGGACCCTGCTCTTGAGGCTGCGGGTGGTTGGAGTCCAGCTCCAGGGGACTCCTGCTCTTCCCAGGGCATTTTTTGTATCATCTTTGCCTTGTTTGGCATCTGAATAATACCAGCTTTAAAAAACAAATTGGTGCCCTGGCTGGTATGGCTCCGTGGACTGAGTGAGTGCAGGCCTGCAAGCCAAGGTGTCACCGGTTCAATTCCCAGTCAGGGCCCTTGTTTGGGTTGTGGGCTGGGTCCCCAGTGGGGGGTGCGTGGGAGGCAATCACACATCGATGTTCCTCTCCTCTTTCTCCCTGCCTTCCCCTCTCTTTAAAAATAAATAAATAAAATCTTAAAAACAAAAACGAATTGGTAAGTGCTTCCTCCTTGTGATGATCAGTTTTATGTGTTGGCTTGGCTAGGTGCAGTCCCCAGTCATTCAAACAAACACTAGGGGCTGCTGTAAAGGTATTTGGTGATGTGATTAATATTCATCGTCAGATGACTTTATGTGAACTATCCTGGATAAATCTGTGACTGCCTGCTTCAGTCAGGTGACAGGCCTGAAGCGTGCTTGTGGATGGCAGCTTCAGTCCGTGCCCAGGGGTCCTGACTGCCTGCCCACCCTGCGGACTTCAAACTTGCCTGGATAGCAAGATTTTGCCTCACACTTGTATACTCAATTTCTTGCACTGAATTCATATATATATATATAATCCCACTGGTTCTGTTTCTCTGCCTGAACCCTGACCAATTTGGGCTTTGGTACCAGAAGTAGTTCTGGAGGAAAAGAACCTTAAGAAGGGGTTCTCCAAATTGCTTCTGGATTTGCTGGATTGATTGTTTAATGTGATTAGATTTAAAGACACTCATGATTCTGTTTTCAGTCATAAAGAGGATGCTGGTAGCCCACAGTATGATGTGGCAATAGAAATATGCACAGTGTGGCCATCGGATAAGGAACAGTACGTCTGGAACACAAGAGATCCACCAGGATGCCTCTTAGTACTACCGTTTCCTGTGATTGAGGGTAATGGAAAACCACAACAACTCAGTGCAGACAGAACTACTAATGGCCCAGACCCTGCAGGAATGAAGGTTTGGGTGACCCCACCAGATAGAGAACCATGACAGTTGAGGGCAAAGGAAATATGGTAGTAGAAACAGGCGATTTTAACAACCACCTGAGCAGTTGCAGAAATGAGGACTGCAGTAGTTATGAGTCTCTCTTCCTTGTTTTATTATGAACGTGTTTGTGCAGATGTATTAAGCAAATATTTTCTTTTCTCTCTTACCCTCTTTACCATCAATATAAGGTATATTAGTAATAGGTAACTTTATATCACAGCATTAAATTACATGGTATCAAGGACTTTGCCTTCTCTTCTGAGGAAAGGGTCAGTGTGTTTTCTGTTGTATACAGAATAGTTATATCATATTAGGTGGACATATGACCCAGCTATTCTATTTTTGGAGATTGTGTATGGTTTAAAGAGATGTGTATGAGTGCTAAGTGGACAAGGGGTGGACTGTAACGGTCAGTTTTATCTGTCAGCTTGGCTAGGCTTTTATTATCCAATTAAGCTCTACGTGTTGCTGTGAAGGTATTTTGTAAAGGGATTAACATTCAGAACCAGTTGACTTTAAGTAAAGGAGATTATCCTAGATTATCTGGGTGGCCCCAGTATAATAATTTGCGAGGTCTTATGAACAGAACTAAGGTTTCCCTGAAATTTTCCTGAAATTTCACTTATGGGCCACAGCTTCATGTTGTGGCCAAGAAGTTCAGCCCGTGCTCACTAACTGCCTGCTCTGTGGGTTTCGGAGCGCCTAGCCAGCCCCACAGTAGCCCACTCCTTGCAGTAAATTCTTTTGTGTATTTAAGATATATCTTACTATCATTAGAGATTAAATTTAATCTCTAATGTCTTACTGATTCTATTTCACTGATTGAATCCCGACTGATAACATTCCTCCTCTGTTTTCTGAAAGAGATTGTGTAGAATTGATGTTTATTCTTCTTTGAATGTGTGGTAGATTCTCCAGTGAAACACTGTAGATCTGGTAATTTCTCTTTTGAGAGTTTTTTTACATTATAAACTTGATTTTCTTAATAATTATAGTTTTATTAAGATGATCTATTTATATTGAATGAGTTGTGTTTCTTGAGAAATCAGTCCATTGTCGAATGTATGTGGGTGTAGATTGTTCATACTCTTCCCTTATTATTCTTTGATGTGTTCAGGGCGTGTAGGAATATCTTCTGTTTCATTCCTGATGTTGGTAATTTGTGTCTTTTTTTCCCCCTCAGTCTTGCTAGAGGTTTGGCAATCTTATTTATCTGTTCAAAGAGCCAGATCTTTGTTTCATCGATTTTCTCTATGTACTAATACCCGCCAACTTTATGAACATATAGATCACACATAACATTGTATTACTTCAGGCATACAATGCAATGATTTGATACATGGACATATTGTGAACTGACTACAGTAAGTTTAGTTAACCTACATCACCTGTCAGAATTAAAGTTTTCTTTATTGTGATGAAAACTTTTCAGATCTCTTCTTTTAGGAGCTTTCAAACAAACGATACAGTGTTGTTAACAGTAGTCATCATGCTGTACATCACATCCCCAGAACTTACTGATCTTATAACCGGAAGTTGGTACCTTTCGACAGCCTTTACCCACTTCCCTCACCTCCACACCCCCAGCTCTGTTAAACACCAATGGGTTCTTTGTTTTGATGAATTTGGAATTTTTTTATATTGCAAATACGGCGAGATCTCATGGTATTTTTCTTTGCCTAACTGGTTTTAGTTAGCACATTGCCTTTAAGATCCCTCTACATTGTCGCAAACAGCAAGATTTCTGTCTTCTTTATGACTGAATAGTATTCCATTGTGTGTGTGTATCACATTTTCTTTTTCCATTTATCCTTTGGAGACTTAGGTTGTTTCCATGTCTCAACCATTGTGAATAATGCCACAATGAATATAGGTGTGTATATATTTCTTTGAGAGTGATTTCCGTTTCCTTCAGATATATATTCAGAAGTAGAATTTCTGGATCATATGGTAATTCTGTTTTTAATTTTTGGGGGAATTTCCCTGTTGTTTTCCACAGTGGCTGCACCCATTCACACTCCCACTGGCAGTGCACAGGGATCCCTTTCCCCACATCCAGGCCAACACTTGTTATCTCTTGTCTTTTTGAGGACAGCCATTCGACCACGTATAAAGTGATATCTCACTGTGGTTTTGATTTGCATTTTCCTGGTCATTAGTGACATTGAGCACGTTTGTGTGTACCTGCTGGCCATTTGTACGTCTTCTTTGGAAAATGTCTTTTTAGTTCCACTGCCAATTCTTAAAATCAGATTGTTTACGGGGTTTTTTTCCTACTGAGTTGTATGAGTTATTTATATATTTTAGATATTAGCCCCATATCAGATGTACAATTTACAAGTATTTTCTCCCATTCATGGGCTGCCTTTTCATTTTTTTGATGGTTTCCTTTGCTGTGTAGAAGCTTTTCAGTTTGATGTAGTCCCACTTGCTTAGTTTGCTTTTGTTGCCTTTGCTTTTGGTGTCAGATTCAAAAAATCATCACCAAGACCAATGTCAAAAAGTTTATTCTGCCTGTGTTTTCTTCTCAGAGTTTTACGGTTTCAGGTTTTACGCCCAAGTTTTTAGCCCCATTTGAGCTAATTTTGTGTATGGTGTAAGATAGTGGTCCAATTTTATTCTTTTGCATGTGGGTATCCAGTTTTCCCAACATTATTTATTGAAGAGACTGTCCTTGCACCATCGTATATTATTTGCTTCTTTGTCATAAAGTAATTGACTATAAAGTCATGGATTTATTTCTGGACTCTCTATTCTATTCCATTGATCTATGTGTCTATTTTTATGCCAATATCATACTGTTTTAATTACTAGAGCTTTGTAATATAGTTTGAAATCAGAAAGCATGGTGTAAATTTTCTCAATTTTTAACCTCATTGATGTCTTCTATTTGTTAATTTATTCCTTCTGTTTCCTTTGAGTTTATTTTGCTCTACTTTTTCTAAGTTTTTGATATGAAAGCTTAGATTATTGATTTGAAATTTTGCTTTTTTATAACCTGTACATTTAATGGTATAAATTTCCTACTCAGCACTATTAGCTGTTTTTCATAAATTTCAATGTTATATTTTTTCATTCAGTTCAATTCACTTTTGTTTCCTTTGAGACTTCCTCTTCAACCCAAAGGTTACTTAGAAGTGTGCTTTTAGTTTCCAAGTGTGTTGGAGATTTTCATGTTATTTTTGTTATTGATTTCTAGTTTGATTCTATTGTGATCAGAGAACAAACTCTGAATGATTTAAATTCTTTTAAATTTGTTGAAATTGTTTATAGCCCAAGGATAGTCTCTCTTGATATATGTTCTATTGACACTTGAAAACAATGTGAACTCTGCTGCCTGGTGGTGGCGTATTGGTTGTTAGTGCTGTTGGTCTTTCATATCCTTGCTGATTTTCTCTTTAGCTGTCCTAGTAATTGTTAACAGAGGTATCTTGAAGTCTTCAACTATAATTATGGATTTGTCTAGTTCTCCTTTTCATTCTATTAATTTTTATTTTACATATTTTGCCACTTTTCTTAAAATATATTTTATTGATTACACTATTACAATTGTCCCATTTTTTATTTATTTATTTTATTTATTTTTAGAGAGAGGGGAAGGAAGGAAGAAAGAGATGGAGAGAAACATCAGTGTGTGGTTGCCTCTTACATGCCCCCTACTGGGGACCTGGCCCACAACCCAGGCATGTGTCCTGAGTGTGAATTGAACCAGTGACCCTTTGGTTCGCAGTCCGGTGCTCAATCCACTGAGCCACACCAGCCATGGCTGGTTGTCCCATTTTGTTTTTTCCCCTTTGTTCCCCTCTGCCCTACACCACCCCCCCACACACACACCAGCATTCTCCCACCTTAGTTCATGTCCATGGATTATACATATAAGTTCTTTGGCTTCTAGATTTCCCATACTATTCTTCACCTCCCCCTATTTATTTTGTACCTACCATTTATGATTCTTATTCCCTGTACCTTTTCCTCCATTTTCTCCCCTCCCTCTCCCCACTGATAACTCTCCATGTGATCTCCATTTCTGTGATTCTGTTCCTATTCCTGTTATTTGCTTAGTTTGTTTTTAGGTTCATTTGTTGATAGTTGTGAGTTTGTTGTCATTTTACTGTTCATATTTTTGATCATCTTCTTACAGTTGTCCCATTCCCCCCCTTCATTCACCTCCACCCTGTGCACCCCCTCCCACCCACATTCCCTCCCCTTTAGTTCATGTCCATGTGTCCTAAGTTCTTTAGCTTCTACTTTCCCCACACTATTCTTGCCCTCCCCCTGTTTATTTTCTACCCACCGTCTATGCTACTTATTTCCTGTACCTTTTCCCCCCTCTCTCCTCTTCCCACTCCCCTGTTGCTGACCCTCCATGTGATCTCCATTTCTGTGGTTCTGTTCCTGTTCTACTTGTTTGCTTAGTTTGCTTTTCTTTTAGGTGTGGTTGTTAATATCTGTAAGTTTGCTGTCTTTTTACTGTTCATTTTTTTATCTTCTTTTTCTTAGATAAGTCCCTTTAACATTTCATATAATAAGGGCTTGGTGATGATGAACTCCTTTCACTTGACCTTATCTGAGAAGTGCTTTATTTTCCTTCCATTCTAAATGACAGCTTTGCTGGATAGAGCAATCTTGGATGTAGGTCCTTGACTTTCATGACTTGGAATATTTCTTTCCAGTCCCTTCTTGCCTGTAAGGTCTCTTTTGAGAAATCAGCTGATTGTCTTATGGGAACTCCTTTGTAGGTGACTGTCCCCTTATTCTTGCTGCTTCTAGAATTCTCTCCTTCATTTTAATCTTGGCTAATGTAATTATGATGTGCCTTGGTGTGTTCCTCCTTGAGTCCACCTTCTTTGGGACTCTCTGAGCCTCCTGGACTTCCTGGAAGTCTATTTCCTTTGCCAGATTGGGGAAGTTCTCCTTTATTATTTGTTCAAATAAGTTTTCCACTTGTTGCTCTTCCTCTTCCCCTTCTGGTACCCCTATAATTCGGATGTTGGGATGTTTAAAAATGTTCTGGAGGTTCCTAAGTCTCTCCTCACTTTTTTGAATTCTCATTTTTTCATTCTTTTCTGTTTGGTTGTTTCTTTATTTCTTTCCTTCTTTCTTCATTGATTTGAGTCTCAGTTTTCCTCCCATCACTATTGGTTCCCTGTGTGTTTTCCTTAATTTCACTTAGTGTAGCCTTCATTTGTTCATCTAATTTGTGACCAAAATCAGGCAGTTCTGTGAGCATCCTGATCACCAGTGCTTTGAACTGTGCATCTGATAGGTTGGCTATCTCTTGGTCACTTAGATGAGTTGGCTCTGGGGCTTTGATCTGTTCTCCCATTTGAGTCATTTTTGGGTTTTTTGGTTGTTGTTGTTATTGTTGTTGTTGTTGTTGTTTTGGTCTGGTTGCACCTTTTATGTAGTGAGGGGCAGAGCCTTAGGTGTTCACCAGGCCAGGGCAGCCCAGTCTCTGGGTTGTGATGCTGTATGTGCGGGCAGGGTCCAAGAGGGAACAATGGTGCTTGCTCCTCTCAGATTTCAATCCCTTCCACTGCTTTCCACAAGCAAATTGGGCCCTTCTGGTGCTGATTTCTGTGTGGGTGGGCTTGTGTACGTTCTATGACCCTGTGGGTATCTCCATCAAACTGTCCTGTGAGGCTGGGAGTCTCTTCCAGCACCTCAACCCCCACAACTGTTTTCAATTGGTGTTTTTAGGTTTTATTTCCTGGTTCTGGGGCCCTGGGTTGCAAGGTCTGTCTCGATCCCCGTTTTCACCTGGATTATCTGCGCATGAATTTGGGACCGCCCTGTGCAGCCTCACTGGGTCTGCTTGTTGCCACCATGTGCCTGGGGTTCCTGGGCGCCAGGTCCTCCAACCTCTGCTTTTTCCTGCTGCGACTCCACCCCTCTTACCAGTCTGGATGAATGGTTGTCGGACATCCATACAGTTTAATTTTCTGTTACTTCTGGGTGTTTTCTTGTTTCTAAATCTTTGTTGTCCTTAATTTTGGTTGTGCGAGGAGGCACAGTGTGTCCACCTATGCCTCCATCTTGGCCAGAAGTCTTGCCCTCCGATTCTAAATGAAAGCTTTGCTGGATAGAGTAATCTAGGTTATAGGTTTTTGCTTTTCACAACTTTGAATACTTCTTTCCAGTCCCTTCTTGCCTGTAAGGTTTCTTTTGAGTAATCATCTGATTGTCTTATGGGAACTCCTTTGCAGGTAACTGTCTCCTTTCTTCTTGCTGCTTTTAAGGTTCTCTCCATATCTTCAATCTTGAGAAACTTAATGATGTGCCTTGGGTGTTGCTCCTTGGGTCCAACTTCTTTGAGACTCTCTGAGCTTCCTGGACTTCCTGGAAGTCTATTTCCTCTGCCAGATTAGGGAAGTTCTCCTTCATTATTTGCTCAAATAAGTTTTCCATTTCTTGCTCTTCCTCTTCTTCTGGCAGCCCTATGATTTGAATGTTGGAACATTTAAAGGTGTTCTAGAGATTTCTAAGCCTCTCCTCATTTTTATTAATTCTTGTTTCTTCATTCTGTTCTGGTTGAATGTTTATTTCTTCCTTCTAGTCCAAATCATCTATTTGAGTCCCAGTTTCTTTCCTGTCACTGTTGGTTCCCTGTACATTTTCCTTTATTTCACTCTTTATAGCCTTCACTTCTTCCTCTATTTTTCAACCATACTCAACCATATCTCTGAGCATCCTGATTATCAGTGTTTTGAACTCTGCATCTGGTAGGTTGGCTATCTCTTCATCGCTTAGTCCTATTTTTGGAGATTTGATCTGTTTTTTCATTTGGGCTATATATCTTTTTTGTCTTGGCTGCATGTTACCTAGTAAGGGGCAGCGGAACCTTAGGTATTTGCTGGAGTGGGGCAACCCATGTGGCTGCTTTGTGGTGCTGTATGTGGGTGAGGGGTCAGAGAGGGAACAATTCTATTTGCTTGGCTCCTGACGGATTTTCAGTCACTTCCTCCGCTGCCCACAAGCAAATTGGGCCCTTCTGGTGATGATTCCCAGATAGGTGGGTTTGTGTATGTTCTAGGACCCTGTGGGTCTCTCCAACAAACTCTCCTGTGAGGCTGGAAGTTTCTCCTGCCACGGCAACCCCACAGGTTTTTAGTCAGAGATTGTGAGGCTTTATTTCCCTGAGCTGGGAACTTGGGTTGCACTGTCTGTCTTGCACCCCAGTTGGTCCTCCAAGTTCATCTGCCCACAAATGTAGGCTGGCCCAGTCCACCAGCCTCGGCCTTGCTGGAATCCTCTCTGCCCTGGCTCCTGTCTCCACCCCTCCTACTGGTCTGGATGAATGTTTTTTTCTTTAACTCCTTGGTTGTCAGACTTCCATACAGTTAGATTTTCTGGCAGTTCTGGTAATTTTTTTGTTTTTAAATTTGTTGTCCTTCTTTTGGTTGTGTGAAGAGGCAAAGTGTATCTACCTATGCCTCCATTTTGGCTAGAAGTCTCAATTTATATTTTGCACCATTTGTTTGGTGCATATACATTTAGGATTGCTATGTCCTCTTGGTGGATTGATTCTTTAATCATGATTAACATCTCACTCTATCTCTGATCATTTTTTTCTTTCAATTAACTTTACTGGATAGCTATATAGCTACTTCTGCTTTGTTTTAAGTAATGTTTGCATGTTGTATCTTATTCCATCCTTTTACTTTCAACCTGTCCAAATTATTATATTTGAAGTGAGTTTCTTGTAGACAGCATAGAATTGGTTCATGATTTTTTAAATCTATTCTGCCAATCTCTGTCTGTTAGTTGGGGTAGTTAGGTCCTAGAGTTTAACTTAAAAATTAATTTAATGTAAACATTGATATTACAGGGCTTAAGCCTGCCAGTTTATTTTTTATTTTTTGTTTATTCTCCCCATTTTAAATTTCTTTGTTTTCTTTTTTTCCGTAGTGAATTTTAT
This sequence comes from Anoura caudifer, assembly GCA_004027475.1. Lineage (NCBI taxonomy): Eukaryota > Metazoa > Chordata > Mammalia > Chiroptera > Phyllostomidae > Anoura > Anoura caudifer. The sequence continues at coordinate 1,423 of PVKU01000356.1, read as the reverse complement.
TTTATTACTTTTTAAAATTTTATTTTAATTATTGTTCTTGTACAGTTTTCTGTCTTTTACTCCCATCCCAGCCCACTGCCCCAGCCCTCCCCACCTCCCTCCCATTTCCACGCCCCCTAGTTTTTGTCCATGTGTTCTTTAAACTTGTTTCTGTAAACCGTTCCCCTTTTCCCCTGAAATTCTCTCTCCTCTCCCCTCTGGTGACTGTCAGCCTGTTCTCAATTTCAGGGTCTTTGGTTATATTTTGCTTGTTTGTTTGTTTTGTTGATTAGGTTCTCATTAAAGGTGAGATCATATGGTATTTGTCTTTCACTTCCTGGCTTATTTCACTTAGCATGATGCTCTCCAGTTCCATCCATGCTGTCATGAAGGGTAGAAACTTCTTTCTTTCTGCTTCATAGAATTTCATTGTGTAAATGTACCATAGTTTTTTGATCCATTCATTTAGTGATGGGCACCTAGGTTGCTTCCAACACTTGGCTGTTGTAAATTATGCTGCTATGAACATTGGGGTGCATAGATTCTTTTGGATTAGTGTTTCAGGGTTCTTAGGATATAATCCTGGCAGTGGAATTGCTGGGTCAAAAGGCAGATCCATTTTTAGTTTTCTTAGAAAATTCCATACTCTTTTCCATAGTGGTTGTACCAGTCTGCAACCCCACCAACAGTGCACTAGGGTCCCCTTTTCTCCACAACCTCTCCAACACTTGTTGTTTGTTGCTTTGTTTATGATGGCCATTCTGACCAGTGTGAAGTGGTATCTCATTGTGGTTTTAATTTGCATCTGTCTGATAGCTAGCGAAACTGAGTGTCTTTTCATGTGTGTCTGGATCCTCTGTATGTCCTCCTTGGAGAAGTGTCTGTTCAAGTTCTTTGCCCATTTTTTAATTGGGTTGCTTGTCTTCTTAGAGTGGAGTGGAGTAAGTTCTTTATATATTTTTGAGATTAAACCCTTGTCTCAGGTATCATTGGCAAATATGTTTTCCCGTATAGTTGGTTCTCTTTTTATTCTAATACTGTTTTCTTTAGCCATGCAGAAGCTTTTTTATTTTGATGAGATCCCATTTGTTTATTCTTTCCTTTACGTCCCTTACTTTAGGGGACATACTAGTAAAAATATTGCTGCGTGAAATATCTGAGATTCTCCTGCCAATGTTCTCCTCTGGGGCTTTAATGGTGTCACAGCTTATATTTAAATCTTTTACCCATCTCAAATTTATTTTTGTGTATGGTGTAAGTTGTTGCTCGAGTGTCATTTTTTTTGCACGTAGCTGTCCAGTTCTCCCAACACCACTTGTTGAAGAGGCTGTTTTTACTCCGTTTTACGTTGCTGCCCCCTTTGTCAAATATTAATTGACCATAGAGACTTGGGTTTATTTCTGGGCTCTCTGTTCTGTTCCACTGGTCCATGTGCCTTTTTTTA